>CM070609.1:43947221-44269177 GCA_036346395.1 Hsuehochloa calcarea | reverse complement strand
CGAGGATCTAATAATCCTCATTTTATCTTTTATCTATAATTCTTATTATGGGTAAATATGATGTCACATAGTCCCGAGAGTACCCCTTATCTATAAGGAGAAGCCCAATAAGTGGTTGTAAGTTCTTCTACAATCACCCCACGATTGAAAGTCTTCCTACGACTATATCATGGTCGTAAGTCCTTCTCGACCACTACATAGTCGTAAGTCCTTCTCTGCTGCTACAGTCGTAAGTTCTTCTCTGTTGCTACACAGTCGTAAGTTCTTCTCGACCGGGTAAACTATGACCACCTTATAATCAAACCTACGGAGAGTAGGTCCAATTGATTAAGGAATCGAGAGTGCTGCGCACTATTATTCCGCTTATTAATGGTGTGTAATACCCCATTATCTACGGAAGATAATTGCGGGCGGCGTGAAGAAGCGGCGCCGGTAATTCTTGCCATCATCGCCGTTCTTGGATTAATTAGGCGCATCTCCGCGAGAACAAAGCGGCTACTTCTTCACGACTATATAAGGGCATCGATCGGAGAGATAGTGGAGGCGGCGAACAAGAGCGATCAAGTAGGAACACAAGTGCTATTCTCGTAATAGTCTTAGTCTTTTACTTGATCATCAAGAATACCATACACACGAGATTAGGGTTATTATTCTCTCGGAGAAGGCTGAACTGTCTAAACATCCGTGTCAATCCACTCTGCGTGATCTTATCTCTAGGAGACCCCGAATCAAACAATCTTTCGTAAGATCGGTTCTAATACAAGCGGTTGGCGCCGTCAGTGGGGATCTTAGGTAATCTCTTGTCAACATACTCTCTTTTTCCAATCTCATGCAATCATGGCGGGAGAATGGAGCGAGAAGCTGGTTTGACTTGGCGATTCTGTGAGGCGTCGACATGGATGCGGTTTGACTATGAAGCGAGTGATGCATCGTGATGGTGATGTTGCCTTGGAGATTATTCTCCGAAACCATCCCATTAATAGAGTTGAGGAGGATCCTTATCCCCACAACAATCGTCCAACAGAGGAGCCATTTCCCTCAAAGGACAAGGTCAATCCGACCGGGACCGCCCGGGAGGACTCACAACGCGACGAGTTTTTCTCCAAGTGTTCAAGTCCCTTAAGGCGGTCCGACTTGGTAAGTCAAGTTAGGAGCCACCATTCGAGGACTCCACGGCATCTAGTGATTCTCTCTCTCGGGGTAACTCCGGAGAGGGTGGGATCAAGCATGCTTTTCTGCAAATTCGGCCGTCTCCCATGAGATCTCATTTGCGAGCGAGGCGATTATAACCGGAGTTCCCCTACGGAGGATTACTCCAAGTCGCGAGATGGTGTCCCTCGAGCACTCCTCAAGCGGGGAGGCCTCGGCGCAAGTGAGAATCATCAGCGGGAGGTCTTCGTCCTTCCCCAAATCGAGTCGACCTCATGGAGGCGAGATAAGAACACTCCCGAAGATCACTGCGCCCCCTCGTGGTAATGGCAAGGGCACCACCGTTGGCGAGAGGACCAACACTCACGATGAGCGAGAAATCCTCGACATTCTCGCACTCCACTAAGAAGGCCTCAAAGACACGAGGAGGAGGATTTTGATGTCGTCGAAGAAAGAAAATTGCGATCGAGAAGAACTTGCACAGGCGCATTCAACATCGATCGGAGGTACAAGAACTCCGGGACATCAGCGACTTGCTCGAGAATCGGTCAAGAGCTTGCTCGAGCGCGAGTGCGATCTCTTTCTTTGAAGAGATTACGCAAAGACTTGACTGTGATGACAAGGTGGAGGTACCTCATCGACAACACTCGGTGAGTCGTAGCAATCGACTTCCTCGGCTACGATCAATCGAATATTTCTCGTAGGAATCGACACGGCCATAAGTCGAATCGATTCCCTATTGAAGAAATACCTTTCGATCGGTGAAGATCAAGAAGCCCCTCGAAGAGGTGATCATTCACCACCGACAAAGAAATTCTAGCGAGTGGAATACGAGGTATTCTCCTCGTAGGCGAGGCCTACTACGAGCAAGTCGACTGTTCACAGGGTATCGTCGTATCGATCACTGGTGACATTAACCCTTCTTTTCTACAAAGAAGGCGTCAAGAAGTGATTCGGATCAGGGCATTTTCGCGACCTTGAGCGATTATTTGCCACCTCATTTCGACCGGTGAACATGGAGAAATTTGATGGATCTCAAAATCCCATCGAATTTCTTGAGATCTATCTAACATTGTCGGCGGCGGGAGGAGGAGAGCATGTAATGGCGAATTACCTTCAGTGTGCTCGAAGGATCCGCTCGATCGTGGTTATTAAACCAACCACTCGAGTCGATCTACTCTTAGCAACACCTCTGTGATCTTCTCTGGCGAATTTCCAAGGCACATACAACCATACGGAAAGAAGGCGACTTGCCGGATAAAGCGAGAACAACAAGCGAGACTTTGCGTCAATTCATCAAGCGCTTTAGTCGGGTTCGTAACTCAATTCGGAAATTTACGATTCCTCTGTGATCGGGGCTTTTAAGCAAGGAGTCATGATGAAGAATAACGGAGGACATTGCTCTGAATCCTCCCAACAACATTCTTAGAACTCTTGAGATGGCGATCGATATGCAAGCCTTACGAGGCGGTCGAGTGGAACAACACTATCGATCGAGAAACATATACTCCTCGAGAGCGGTGAAGTTGGTAAGGATAAAAAAGCAAAAAGTCCAAGAAGAAAATAAAAATCAAAACCACAAGCCGGTGGTTCCAAGGAGGTTACTGGCCGTGAAGATGGAGAGCCCCAAACCACCAAGTCGTACCTGATCAAGGCAAAGGTAAGCGCATACGATCGTAGGAGCGACAAACCAAGGTGGTGTCCTTTTCATAAAAGGAAGGACATGACCTCCATAGCTGCTAGAGTTTTCCAAAGAAAGCTCGAGGACTACTAGCGGCAAAGCACCACTCCCTACTCTCGGCGGTGGGACATACGAGTGGCCAAAGTCGTCGGATGATGAGGAGATGCCATTCCAAGATCCATAACATACCGTTGAGCACATCTACGGAGGATCATCGACATCGACTCCAAGCGACAACAAAGCTGCTGGACGAGAGGTAAATTCAATACATACTCCTCTCGTCAATAAATTACGAAGTGGTGGAAGTTACCATCTCTTTTGAGAAGGATGATTGCCCAATCACTCTGAGTCGATCAGTCGATATCCGATTGTGGTCGAACCCACCATCAACAAGCTGTCGGGTCAATCGAGTCTTGGTTGATGGTGGCGAGTTCTTTGAACATATTATTTACTAAAGCCACGGGCGAGATGCAAGTACCGGGACAAAGGTAAGGCGATGCGATATTCCTTTCATGGAATCGTCTGCAGGGGTCTTGACCAAACCTATTGGCCAAGTTTCTCTTCCTTTAACATTTGGCTCACCAAGTAATTTGGACGAGAAAGTCTCCTTTGATGTAGTCGATTTCGATCGGCATATAACGCCATACTCGGACGACCAACTTTGGCAAAATTCTTAATGGCTACTCATTACGGGTATCAATGTCTTAAGATGCGAGTCCCAAAGGTGATCACCATTGATGTGACAAAAGATGGCGTATAGGCTGCGGCCGTCGATCCCTCGAGATGGTTGGTCAAATACCAACTCGAGATGAAAGTCGACCGA
This sequence comes from Hsuehochloa calcarea, assembly GCA_036346395.1. NCBI lineage: Eukaryota > Viridiplantae > Streptophyta > Magnoliopsida > Poales > Poaceae > Hsuehochloa > Hsuehochloa calcarea. The sequence continues at coordinate 44,265,524 of CM070609.1, read as the reverse complement.
CTAGCAAGTGAAGCCTAAAGCTACACCAAAGCGAGCGACCAAGTCAAAGAGGTTCCTCGGGCCAGAAGAACCCTCGAAGGCTATACGCATCGGGAGACTTCCGACCCCAAATAGGAAGGCGCCCTCATTACCTTCCTCAGAGCTACGCGAGATGTCTTTGCGTGGCAAGCATCAAACATGCCGGAGTCCCGGGGAGGTGATCGAGCACGAGGCTAGCTACGGCACGATAAAGTACTGTAAAACAAAAATTACGGAGATTTGCCTGATCGGCGAGATGCTATTAAATCGAGTTGGATAAGCTACTTAAGCGGGCTTTATAAGAGAAGTCAACCACCAGTGGTTGGCTAACCTGTAATGGTCAAAAAGTCAAGCGGCAAATGGCGTATGTGCGTGGACTTTCTTGATCTTAATAAAGCTTGTCCAAAGATGATTTCCCTTTACCTCGTATCGATCGGTGGTTGATTCAAGCTGCGAGTTGTGAGATATTAAGTTTTTAGATGCATATTGCGGATATCACGGATCAATATGTGTTTAAGCGATGAAGAAAAGACCGCATTCATTACTCCATTTGGTACCTTTTGCTATGTCAAAATGCCATTTGGTCTAAGAATGCGGTGCTTCTTTTCAACGCTGATGCAATCGACTTTTCATCTCAATTAGGCGAATTTGGAAGCCTATGTTGATGATCTAGTCGTAAAAAGCATTAAGAGACTTAATCATATCACCGACCTACAAGAAACATTCGACAACCTCGAAAGCACCGCTTAAAACTCAATCGAGAGAAGTGTGTGTTTGGAATTTCTTGGGAAAATTGCTTGGATTCCTAGTATCGAGCGAGGAATCGAAGCAAATCTGAAAAAATAAAAGCCATCCTCGGATCGTCCTCCAAACACAAAAAGGAAGTCAAAAACTCCTTTGGGTGCATGGCGGCTTTAAGTCGTTTCATCGCGCGACTAGGAGAAAAGGACTACCTTTCTTTAAACTTCTCGGGAGACATGAAGGTTTTGAGTGGTCGAGCGAGAACAAAGCAGCGCCTTTGAGGATGTCAAGAGGTATCTTTCGAGTGCTCTGTTACGGTTTCTCCAAAGCGGAAGAGGCGCTCTTAATTTACCTATTTGCCACGCCACGAGCGACAAGCGCGATACTAGTCGTAGAGCGTGGCGTACAACGACCGGTTTACTCGTCGGCGAAGTTTTACGGGCCTAAGGGCGTTACCCTCGAGGTCAAAAACTTCTATATGCCCTCCTCATGTCTTGAGAAGCTGCGGCATTATTTTGGCGCACAAAATAGGTGTGCTTGTCGAGTTTCCTTAGGAGCAATCCTCCATAATAAGGAAGCAATGGGGCGCATGGCAAAATGGTCGGTCGAACTTGGGAGTTCGACCTCCATTCGTGTCGACGGCCATAAAATCCCGGATCTTGGCGGACTTTGTCGCGAATGGACAAATCTGAACTGTTCGGGATCCCGATCTGATTCCACGACCGATGGATGATGTACTGACGGGTCACTTACTTTAAGTGGCTCGAGAGTGAGAGTAGTCTGGTATCTCCTCTGGAGAAACCTTAAAGTATGCCATACAATTAAACTTTCGGGCTACTAACAATGTAGCGAGTCACGAAGGTTTGCTAGGCGGCATACAGTGCGAAGCACTCTCAATTAAATCGACTACTCGTGAGAGGAGACTCTCAACTAGTCGTGAATCAAATCGGGAAAGAGTACGGTGCACTAACTCAACAATGGCTCGGTACTTATCGAGAATCGTAAGCTAGAAAAACATTTTTAGGTTTGAGGTACAATTTATCCCTCGAAAGGATAATTTCCTCATGAGACCAACTTGCTCGGATGGCTTCTTCGATCCACGGTACCAAAGGAGTTTTCTTGGAGCAACTCAAAAACCGTCTCAGTCGAAGAACCGAAACACCTCCTCTTGAGATGGCCTCATTAGATTACGAGGATACGGATGACTCCCATCTCGAATATCTTTACAAGGGTTCGTGCAGAAGATGATCTTGAGGCGGTCGTTTATCGAAAAGCCAAAATGTATACTTTGGTTGAGGAGTCCTCTATAAGCGAGGAACCCAAGGGATACTCATGCGATGCATTCCATAAAGCGAAGGAATAACACTCCTTCATGATATACGATGGCATCGTGGGGCGCATGCTTCCTCTGAGAACATTGGTTGGTAAAGCCTTTCGACAAGGTTTCTCTTGGCCTCTGACCACATGCGATGCTAAGGAGGTGGTTAAAAAGTGTGTCGATGCCAATTCCATGGTGAGCGGATACACCAACCGGCTCAAGCATTACAAACAATACCTCTTTCTTGGCCTTTTGCGACACAGGGGCTTGATATCCTAGGACCGTTTCCCAAAGCTCGGAGGTTTGAATTCCTTTTGTGGCTATTGACACGTTCACAAAATGGATCGTGAACACATAAATGGGATAACAGCAGGCGACAAAAGGTTCATGATGAGAAGCGTAATTAGTCGATTTGGAGTTAAGTCGGATAATTACGGACAATAGTAAACAATTCGCAAGTGCAAAATTTGGGAATTTTGCGGCGAGTTGAGGCACCAAGTTATGCTATGCTTACATTGCACATCCCCAAAGCAATGGGGCGGTCGAGCGTGCAAGCGGCCAAATAATGCGAGAATTAAAACTCGAGTCTTGACCCGACTTGTTAGCGCTCGGGGCTTGGGTACAAAATTACCTTCCATATTATGGGCGGTTAAATGCGACCACGGTCGAACAACGGGAGAAACACCATTTTCTAGTTTTGGGCGAAGCCATGCTTCCTCGGAGCTAAAATTGCGGTCGACACGAGTTGAAACCTTCAACAACTCGGACCGGGAACAACCGGCGAGATGACATTAACCTACTCGAAGAGAGGAGAAACCTAGCCTTAATCCGTTCGGCGGTCTACCAACAAGCCTGTGCGAGATACTATAATCGTAAGGTCAACCTCGCGACCTTCTTGTAGGTGACTTAGTATTGAGGCTCGCCAATCCAAGTCTAATCGGAATAAACTTTCCCTAAATGGGAAGGTCCTTACGATGGTCGAAGTAACTTCGGCGAGTCGATCGACTAGCAATGGAAGATGGGCGAGTTCTCTCAAACTCTTGGAACATCGACCCGATTCATAAATTCTATGTGTGACCGGTTCCTCAAGCAATAAAAGTCGAGTTCTTTCTACCTCTTTTTGCCTTATTTTTAAGTGCTTTTTAATCTTTCGACTATGATATGAAAACACCCGAGTTTTTCTTTACCTTTGGCAGCGAAAGCGTCATCTGGTGAAACTTCTCCTCTCTGCATGTGGTTACGCCCACTAGAAGGAATTTCCTAGCATCGACTCGTTACTCATTTTCTTTGCCAATACAAAGAGCTCGGGTTTTATCTAGTCGTAATGTTATCAAAGCCAACTCTCTCAATCTTAGTCTATTTTTCGATAAATTCAAAAAATATTCTAAGTAGAGTGCACTTTCTTACATTTGTTCGACCACATTTGGTGTACTCGATTTGTTTTAAGCGGTGAAGGAAGAGACACACCTAGTCGAAGTCTTTCCTCTCTGCATGTGGTCACGCCCACTAGAAGGAAACTTCCTAGTGTCGCTCAGTCTCCTACTTTTGCTCTTTGGAAAAGACTTATCGAAGTCCACCAAAAAGGGCGAGCGAATGACTAAAGTACTCTAAGGCGTTTGCTTAACTCAAGTTCTTTGTTCTTGGTTTGATTAAACTAGTCGGAGATGGGAACATCACCTAGTCGAAGCCTTCCTCTCTGCTGCGTGGTCACGCCCACTAGAAGGAACTTCCTAGTGTCGAGTCGTTTCTACTCTTTTAGACCGATTGCTTGACAAGCGTAACAAAAGCTATAAGTTAAATAAACCTCTCTTTGTTTTGAAACCCCATTTTAAACACTATTTATTTAGATTGTCTAAACAATCTAAGCAAATAGTCGAGGGCTAGGATAAAGTTATTAATTTGACTTCAATTCTTAGTCTTTCATTCGTTTATTATCTTTTGAGTTACTAACTACTCGACAAGATGATTTTGAGAAATGAAGCGGATCATATATTACTCATTAACAAAAATTATGCGCCTTACAAGGTAGTTACAAGATTACTACGAAGGGAGAGCCTAGTTGCATTTCCTCATACCTTTTACTGTGTTGCATTTCCTCAATCAGACGACTTGCCTCGATTCGGGACGATCGAAGTCGGCTTCAATTGGTTTAACATTAAGGCGGGGTCTTGAGCTTTAAGTTTAGCCAAAGCGTAACTACTGCGACTTGCATTGCTCCCTTATTGATTGACAGATTAGTCTTGAGTGGTCACCATTTCTTGCAATTTTCGACTTGTTCCCCAATGGTACTTGTGTGGCGACTATGGTATCTTCTCGAGGAGTTTTCCCTCGAATGTAGCTCATTAAGCACATTGTTCGGAGAGTGATGTTGCCTTGAAGACTAGTCTTCATCGACTCCATCTCTGTTGGGTACAAGTCGAAGCCTCATGAAGCTTCTTGTTTCGACCACTTGTTACGAAAAGAATAATATCGGTCAAACAAAGATATACTTCTAGAGGAAGATAACACAAAGATAATTATAGGTAAAGCTTTTCTTACCTACTAATTGAGAATCAATTTCTTGACCTCTTCTCGATGGGAAGCAATAGTTTGACATGCTTTTGCTCCCATGCTCGATGTCCTCTGCATTCATCTTAGCAATGCGGACGGACTCATTGCAGATTAAGGTCTTTGCTTGGATTTGACCTCGAGGCTTCTCAATTGGGCGACAATTTACGAACAAGAAATTGGCATTAGAAAAGGAAAATACTCAAAAAGAATAACGGTAAGATTTACTTACATTAATCGAGTTCTAAAACCCTCGAGTTCTTGATCCTTATTAGCGGTAATGCGGAAAACTCTGAATAACCAAAGATTTTTCTTGAACTTGATGCGGAGCTTCGCATCTCTTTTCTTTATCACGGAGAAGAAAGGAGGTCGAGTAAAGGTTAAAGATCAAAAGCGATCTTAAGTTGAGAACTTCTTTGTTTATTTTTTCTGCAATCTTTTAGATCGAGAGCAGTCTCGAAGTCTATCAGAGAGAACTAATACTTCATTCCTTAGCCTCCTCGACTCCTCTTTTTCATAGTCGGTGAGTCGACTAAGGTCTTGAATCATTGTTTAACCTACAAAGGGCGAGAGCGGAGATAAAATCAGTAGAATGGTTGTGAGTACTTCTACAACCTTGACCTAGTCGTAAGTTTTCTGCGACTAAGATATGGTTGTAAGTCTTTCTCGACCACTACCTAGTAGTAAGTAGTCGTAAGCTTTTCGACTAATACTTTGTCATGAGTTTCTTCCATGACTATTCTCGTAAAACATTTCACGAATATTTAAGTCGAAAAACAACTATGAATGATAAGTGACTTACCACCTCTCGCCTCTGCTTGAGTAGTTCCTTCTCTTGTCTTAGCTCTAAAGTTGTCGATGATACTCACCGACAACAGCGACAATTTGCTCTAGAGCTTTACGCAAAAGAAAAGCAGTGAGAAAGAAGGAAAGTCACATATATAAGTATTTTGAAGATACTTACATTCATAGTCGTCTAGCAAACATCGAATATACAAGGTCAGGGTCTTTGCGACTTATCTATCCTCGCGACTTTGTCCCACCACACCTTCTCGGCGCTCGTTGTCAAAAGTATTCTCGTGTTGGGAATATCTTTGGGATGGGGAACTTCGGTCACGAGATTTATGCGAAGACCCTCTGACGGAGGCGGGCCCAAAGAAGTCACCACGAAGTTGAAATTTTCTCCTTACGGTTACGTGATTTCTCTTTGGGTAGGGAAGGAACGCCTCCTCGATTTCCTTCCCGAGGCGGTGCAGGTGGTCACCACCTTGACGAGGCTTCCACAGTGCCTCTGTTGTTTCTCGACTTGATGGTCGTGGCGGCCACCTCAACGATGCGGCCGCTACCTCAAGAGTCGTGAATTCGACTTGGCGGATGTGGGAGACACTCAGGAGTCTCGACTTCATCGGCCACTGGGCCAAGGGTGATGCTTGACCACCTCCATTGCTACCTCTCCGATGGTGAAGGGATAGCAATGGACTTCTCGCGAAGCATTCAGGAAATTTGAAGGAGTCGGTGAAATAAAGAAAAGCAAATCAGTTGTGAAAAGAAAAAGGTAAATGTCGTTCTTACACTTGATACATTTCACATACCTCGCACCTGGTCTTAACCGGGAATTTTGGAGCAATCCTCCCAGCGGAGGACCTCTTCTTCTCCACGACCACGTCGGTGAGGTTCAACAATTGGCTCGGCTACGACCACGTGCAGTCGTAGAGTTTGAAACGAGGAACGAGCTCGGTTTCACGATCTTCTGGATGGGCGAGAGGTGTCTCGACCATTCCGAAGCGACACGCCCTCGATTGCGAGTTGTCTTGATGCGACATCGTCCTTCATAAAGACATAAAATCCTTCGGTTCTCCCTTTCCGGTTGTTTAATAAAACTAGGAGTGGCACCAAGCTGCGAAAGATTAGTGTCATAATAAAAGGTACCTTAGCCTTGCGAGGTTTGCGCTTGAGAGGTTCAATTGCTTCAACCTCCTCGGCCGGCCGGTCACTGCGGCCTCGGCCGAGATACAACTATAGGCTGCGCGGCCTTGTGGAGGTTTGGTGAAAGACGAGCTCGAACTTGCTCCCCCTTGTCGGCAGATTTTACAAGTCGGCGTCTCTTGAGGAGGAGCGAGCCTTTGTCTTCGACAACCCGGCGCCAATAGTCATCGAGCGACTTCTTCGTCGTCTGGCGATTTTCCATGCCTACTTTACGTAAAACAAGGCGAGAAAAGAAGAATCACTAATTAGTCGTAAGTTTTTCTCGACTAGTACCAAGTCGTAAGTTTTTCTCGACGCTTTCTTGATTGTAAGATATTCTACGATCACCATTAGTCGTAAGTATCTTCTCGACTATAAAGTCCTAAAGAAAGAATCAGATTTACGATTACCTTTAGGCGCTCTATCCTTTCATCTGCGGACAAAGCCGCAATGATTTGAGAACCGCCCCTCGGAGTGGCGGGGACTTCTCACAGATGAGTCGACTCAGGAGTCAACCTCGGCTGTGAAAGATGCAATAATAAGCAGATAAAAATATTAGACAAGGTTGAGAAAGACCAAGCGGAGAGCTAAGTCAACAATTGCTTACCCTCCTCATAGTCTCGGTGGGGTCTCCTCTCCCGAGTACCTCCACATAGGAGATGCTCGTTTCTTGAGAGGACTAATTGGCGTGTGATGAAATCTTTCACCACATGCCATCCGGTCAACCCTTCTTCCTTCAAGTCCTTAATGGCTTGAATATAAGGGCTAATCCGGTTGATATCTTGAGGTTGAGTCCCATGAAGATTTCTTTTCAGCGACCTTCCCCGAAGAAAGGTGTCTTGAGTGACCTTCGGTAGAACCACCTCTTCCTCGGCCCGACCACGAAGACCGGGTGAAACTCGAATGTACTCCTTCGACTTGAGTCGTGGAGCTTGAGACCGCGACTTAAGCGATTCGGTTTGTCGAGCCATCCCATAATAATATTGGAGCAGCTCGAGATCGCGGAATCCCAGTGCCGCCTCATACGAGATACGAACACACTCAACATGGTAATGGAATTGGGACCTAAGTTCACGGTTCCACCCCAAAGTGTTCGAGTACTCTGTAAGAAAGGGTGGGCGAGCAATCGAAGGCCGCACTCTGTCACGCTTGGAAGGCGAGGATTTGCCCATTTTCCCCGATGGCGATCTTTGCCCGATGGCGGAATCCACTTCACGAGCCTTCTCAGGATCTTCCGGCATCGACCAAGATCTTGATCTTAGCGCATCCATCTCCGATTCCTCCCATTCGAAACTCTCTTGGCCATTTCGCTCGAAGCAAGAAGTTTTTGATTGGGTTAGCGTGAGAAGATGAAACCTAGTCGAAGGCGGAGAAAGCAAAGCTCGAAGAACGGTGGAGTGATTTGGGGAAAGGTAAAAACCAAGTCTACCTCTGGTAAGTTTTATAACCATACGATCTCGTAGCCGGAAACCGTCTCGGCTATAGGTCTATGAGAGATGGTTGTACAGCTTGGGAACCGCTTCATCGGACAAGTCTATGAGAGCGGTTGCAATTCCCGGATAGTCCGTTCGAGAAAAAATAAGTGCGTATTGTCACCTCCAAGCAAAATTACTTTCTTGACCAAGTCTTTCTAGTCGAAGGAAGTATCAATCGGAAGAGTTTTTCTCGATTCCCCTACTACGACTACGAGACGGTCGTAAGGGTTTTATGACTTTTGATAGTCGTAAGCAACCTTCTGACCAAGCAAATTCTGGTCAAAGCCGCACTCAAATGTCGAAGAGTTTTTCCTTTGACTATCATTCTCGACATTCTCATGGTCGTAAGTCCATTCTGAAACCTTTATCAAATAAGTTACTTTCACTTGAAGTGGGGGGCTAGATGGCGAGGATCTAATAATCCTCATTTTATCTTTTATCTATAATTCTTATTATGGGTAAATATGATGTCACATAGTCCCAGAGGTACCCCTTATCTATAAGGGAGAAGCCCAATAAGTGGTTGTAAGTTCTTCTACAATCACCCCCACAGTTGAAAGTCTTCCTACGACTATATCATGGTCGTAAGTCCTTCTCGACCACTACATAGTCGTAAGTCCTTCTCTGCTGCTACTCTGGTCGTAAGTTCTTCTCGACCGGGTAAACTATGACCACCTTATAATCAAACCTACGGAGAGTAGGTCCAATTGATTAAGGAATCGAGATAGTGCGCACGCACTATTATTCCGCTTATTAATGGTGTGTAATTACCCATTATCTCTCGAAGATAATTGCGGACAGCGTGAAGAAGCCGGCGCGCGGTAATTCTGCCATCATGCGCCGTTCTTTGGATTAATTAGGCGCATCTCCTTGAGACAAAGCGGCTACTTCTTCACGACTATATAAGGGCATCGATCGGAGAGATAGTGGGAGGCGAACAAGAGCCGATCAAGTAGGAACACAAGTGCTATTCTCTGTAATAGTCTTAGTCTTTTACTTGATCATCAAGAATACCATACACACAGGATTAGGGTTATTATTCTCTCGGAGAAGGCTGAACTGTCTAAACATCCGTGTCAATCCACTCTGCGTGATCTTATCTCTAGGAGACCCCGAATCAAACAATCTTTCGTAAGATCGGTTCTAATACAAGCAGTACCATTAGGTGCGCAATGATGTTTGGGACCCATTTTGGAGCACTTGCTCGCGCACCGCGCGGCGAGCTACCGCGGCGAGCCGTTCTTCCGTCATTTTCTTCGGGCGAAAACGGAGACGGCGTTTGAGCGTGAGTCGATGCGGACCGTCGATCCTTAGATCTCGGCCCACGTTCGCATGAGATTTGAATTAAATCGCGTCTCGATCTGTGACCGTTGGATCCAAGATCAGCGGTCGATTGATTCACGTGAACCGTTGGATCCCGATCAGCGGCTCGCGTGCGTGGGAACGTTCAAAAGCAGCGTCGTATTTGGGATCCACGTGAACCGTTGGATCCAGATCTAACGGTTGACGTTTAGGGTTTCGCGACGCGCTGGCGTCGGTATTTGGGATGCGGACCGTTGGATCCAAGATCAACGCTCCTCGTTCGGCCACGTCGATTCTCATTTCGATTTTCGAGAAGGATTTATTTATCAAGCGAAAAGGTGATAACTTGTAAAATGCATAACTAATTCATTTTAATTCTTTTTCGGGAGATTCAAATTTTGTGGGTTATGTTTTCAACTGAACTTTAATCTAAAAATGTTTCCAACCTCAGTATAGCTCCCGAAAATTTTGCTAATGAATAGTAGCATTTTTTATTTATAAAAGCTGAGCAAAATTTTTTTGGCCATATCTTTTGCATTGAGAATCCAAATCAATTGGTTCTTGTTGCTAAATTCATTATAAATCAGGATCTTGCTACTGTAAAATTTTCAGAATTTTTGGAGAAGGTTTACTGTTGGGTCTTTGCATTTTATTCGTTCTTATCGGTTACTTTTACGCTTTCTCGTTCTTATCTTATTGATCCTCAGCAACATCTTGACTCAGCAACCGGGCAAGCGGTTTGATCATGTTAATCCCATTATTTTCCAGTCTAATATATTGATTTTAACTTGTATGTATGCATTGCTATTTTGTTGTTAAATTATGGTTAGTATTCTGTAGTTGCATAATCTGTAGGACTTGTTTATCCTCTACTACCATGAGCCTAGGTTATTTGCTATGATTTGAGTTCGATGGATGAGCTCTTGTCATTTAGTAGAATCTGAATTGAAATTGCTTAGAAATGCTTAGTTTGGTAGTAATGGCGATCATCGATTTTAGTCGATGATCTTGATCACACATTTATTTATTATTCCATTATGTCCAGCACTTGTGCTTTGTTACTTTGTAAAGTCAAAAACTGAAAATAAAATTATTTTAGACTTGGGCACAATGGTATGTTGGTGTGATCTGTTGGTGTGAATGGAATGGTGCCTAGGTCATCAAGGACCGAGTTACTTGTGTCACTAAGCCAGCGCTTATGCGTGCTAACCCTTGAGAGGGATATGGGACCTCTCTTGACTAAGTACTTTGGCGTGTGTTATCTCAGTCGCGAGGAGGGGTTGTGTGTGTTGTGTGAAAAAGGATATGTGTTCTTGTGTTGGGTGTGCGGTGGTGGAGATTAGGGTAGGCTCTCCACCTCGAGGGCATTATAGTTGTCAAGGCTTTACTGCGACGGGTAGTTGACCGAGGCTTTACAATGACTCCGATACAACGTATGGGTTTCAATTCCATTCATTCACATAGACGGGTAGTAGACAATATTGGAAATGTCTCGTAGGACTTAGCTGTGCCGGCATACCAAAGGAAGTATGCTAAGCTAGTGGCAAAAAGGCGGTCTGGCGTGTGGGTACATTGGTACACCCCTGCAGGGTATAAAACTATTCGAATAGCCTCGTCCTAGGTTATGGACATGCTTGGTAAGGTCGTGCAAGAACTAGACTACAACCTTTTAAATTAAAATTTGACATGGTTAGTATGAATGGGTAATTCATGCTATTGTTGTGGTGACTAATGGATTAGTCACTTCCAGGATTGTTGTTGTCATCTATCTAATGTTATATTGTTATCATTTACGTTTATTTGAACATTAAAAATAGATTTGTCAACTTGCTTTTAAATGTATTACCTTATTGCAAATAAAGATTGCTTTGTGCTGAAAATGAACCATACAGCCTCCACTTAAATAAGCTTGCATGTAGTATATGTACAGGTTTGTTATTCCACATGTAAGTCTTGCGAGTACATTCAAAGTACTCACGGCTTTTTTTTTTTTGCTTTTTGTTCTGCGGGAGGAAGGTGAGCCCCAAGGGCCTCACTTTTGTGAGATGTCTTTGTGGATTGACGACTAGCTTGGCGGTCGGTTGGTTGCCTTGTGGGTTAAAGGCACAGCGATTGGCTCTTTTGGTTTATGGCCATCTTATGGCACTTTTGCTTCCGCTGTTAAATTTCTTTATGTATATGTCATTTGGCCGATCGGCCTCTCTTTTGTAATAACTATCCTTTATTTATGTATCTTAGTTTGTTGCTTTGCTTGGTTCTATGTGAATGAATGGAATTGATGCATGAATTTTGTAAAGAGGTGTGTATCTTGCATTTAAGGAAGTATACATGTCTCGAAGACACAGTTATTTCGTTTGTGATGCTAGGGTCAATTGGTGACTAAGCATTACAAGCCCAATAATCCGGGGTCCTCACACGTCTGTGATTACGTAGTATCCTGAGCGGTTCCAACCTGAACCGTGTGTGATCTTTGTCCTCACACGTCTGTGATTACGTAGTATCACGCAGGCGGTTCGTGGTTAGAACCGTCGTGATAAGTCTTTAGACCTAATTAATTTTTATCGTATTTTCAGCTAGTCTCGGAATTGCTAGCCATGTCCTCTGAAAACTAGCAAGCGAAATATATCACGGATAATTGTTGACAACTCAAAGTGATCAATTAACTCAAAATAAATTACAAAGAATGTTTCAAGTATATATTGTCGCTAGAGTTACAAATTGAGTTACAACTAGTCAAGGTGAATTACAATATTGAATCAATTGTTTGAGGTTGTTCATCGGTGTCGTGGCGTGAAACTCTCGGTGGTGTTAACTATGTTTGCCTTGATGAAGCGCGAGCTCCCCTCGAGCGTCACGTGACACGGGCGATCTCGAGTGCATTTAACTCTATGTTCAAGCGCTGTCGCTAGCAGGAGTAAAGTAGTAAGCATATATATTTAAATTTATAATTAGAAAATAATTATTACGAGATTGACAAACCTGGGGATCGTGCGTCCTAGAAGCAATCAATAGGCGCATATGATGGCATCGTAGAATGCGCATAGGTGATCTCGTTTTCTTGGCGACCTTTGCAAAAATAGAATTACATATATATGTACAGTCAGTTCGAGATAGAATATTACGGAGTATGATATATGATTATTGTGTTGTAGCGCGTACCGAAAATCGCATCCTGTGAGTCAGTGTGGTGCTCGTTCCCCTTATATAAACCTCCCTCGGCAACATAGCCAATGAATGCCCTACATGATTCAAAAAGGTATCCTTGTCCATTTCAAACGATGGAAGACTACAATAGAGTTATGTGCAGAGGAAATGAACATACCTGTCAAGTATTCCTTTAAGAAGGGTAAAGTTGTGATTTTTGTTGAGTAGAGAATCAAGGTACAATACCATGTTCCTCTTTGGCACAAGAATCAGAAGAATCTAGTGAAACCTACTCATGTATGTCGCTATAGTCATAAACCTGTGTTGAAACGTAATTTGTATAGCAAATATTGAAGCACTTACTTCTGGTTGTAGGGCACCATTATGTAGTCCTTGTCGTCCAGAGCAAGCAATCCTAATTTTATGTAATTCTCGACGTAGGATGCGTCTTGGTTGATTGTTTGCTCAGAGACCACGTGTGGGTCGAGCAAACCCACCGGTTCTTTGATTCGACGGGCACATTTCATAATGTATCTGTACATAAGCAATGAGTTATGATATTTATCGGTATCACGTGAGTGTAGAAATTGATTCTACACACTTACAGTGTCCAGCATTGTAGAAGTGAGGCGTCGAGGGCAATTAGGTTGTATAGGTCAAATATATGATACGTAGTAAATAAAATATATGAAATTGCACAAAAAAACTGCAAAGGAGAAGGAAATATTGCAAACAGTGCAGTTTTAACATATAGCTGAAATATTGCATGATTTTGAGTGCTCTCAGCAGGCGAGTTGCAAAAGAATCAACGATTGCTATCTCAGCCCTGTTTTGTAGTAGTGCCATACCATAAAGAAACAAAGAGAAGCAATAATCACCTCACCCTAACAATTTGTAGAATAAATCATTACACCAAAACCGATCAAAACAGAATGAGGTAAATGGTGTGTTAACCATCAAGGGATGGCAATGAATAGATTATGTCTTATTACCAATCTAGTGGGTTGTGTGGGCGTGTTTGCTTCGTAGGTTATATGGATGAAGTGCAGAGGCATGGCCTCTTCTGTGTCGGGAGCCGTCTTGTGGAAAGATACTTGAGGGTAGGATGGAGAGAAATTAGAGGTCAAGGCGAAACTAGAAGAGAAATTTATTTCTTGCTTGATAGAAACTGTGTAGCTTTCCTAATTCTCCTCTCCGAAACCCTCCTGGACTCCTGTTGCTGCCGAAGCTTCTCCTGGCGTAAACACCTACTGCTGTTGCGTGAAAACCTACTCCCTAACAAAACCAGACTCGCTAACTTCCTCTGGATTCTAACGTGCTACTGCTGCTATGCCACAACATGGGAACACTTCCATTCCTCATCCATAAGCGGTGTGGAGCGGAGATGCGGAGGAGGCGGCTAACCCTATTTGGATACTTACTTGTTTTCAAGGAGCTGTTTGGCACCAAACTAGAATTAGAATTGGTCATACCAGATTTGCTAAGTGGAGAATGGAATGGAACGTCAATAAAAAATATTGTTTCATTAGCACTGCCATGTACAACATTATTTTTACCATATAGAGTTTATACAAAACTGAAAAAAGTAGAGCCTACTACTGCTACCTAAATAGTCAATTCCAATTTCAAAGCTAAAACAGTCAATGAGATGTCTTTCTAGTATTTTTCAAGTAGGAAAAAGATAGATTTGCCAACACAAAGTACGCCATCAGAATACATTAATGTAAGTATACATGCATGTCTAATTGTGCAAATACACAGGCATCTTATTGTGTAAACAAACTAAATATAGATCTCTGTACAAATCTATTTGTGCAAATATAACATAAATGTACATCTAGTAGTGAAATATAACCCTACCTCCCATTTCAAACAAAAGCACAGCAGAGTAAAACATCTAAAGGGGTAAAAATACCACATAAACCCTCGGGTAGTCGGTAGGGGCGGGGGAGGCACCGAGGGAAACCCTCGGCTCTTACGGCAGAGAAGGGGGGAAGCGCAGGGAAACTCACGGGTGGTCGGCGGGGGCGGGCGGCAGAAACCCTCATCTCTCACGAGAAGAAGAGGGGCGCGGGAAACTCACCGGTTGGTCGGCAAGAGCGGCGGCCTTGGGCGGAGGCGAGGATGAAGGGCGGCGGTGGGCGAGGGCGAAGGCGGGCTGGTCGGAGGTGGCGTCGATGGAGAGGCCGAGGGCGTGGGCCGGTGGAAAAGACTAAAGCGGAAGAGTGCACAACCATTCGGTCGGGCACTTATATAGCTAGATATCACAGACGGATCTATGATAGAACCGTCTGTCATAATAAATCATAGACGGTTCCATAAACAAACCGTTTGTGATGTTAACTATCACAGACGGTTTTGTTATGAAATCGTCTGTGATGACTTAACGAGAAACGCTAATTTTAATATCACGAGCGGTTATGTGGCGAACCGTGCGTGATATGTTGATATCCGGCGGTTCATTACTAGAACCGTCTGTGAGGTTTGTCATCACGAGCGGTGTATTAATAGAACCGTGCGTGATGTGAACTGTTTACACACAAATGTAGAGTCGTCGAGATCTCAGCGAGCGGGCGGATGCATTGGGCGTTCGGACCATTCCGATCCACCATGAAATCTTAACCCTTGGATCTTCCAGGGCGGAACAGATCTTATGAGCCGTTCTTTGATTGGGCCGACCGGACCGTCGATCTTTAGATCAACGACCGAGTTCGCGTGAGCGTTCGGACCGTTCGAAAGTTCTTCGATGTGGCCGTCTATCTTTAGATCAACGGCCCACCTTCATTCAAGCGTTCGGACCATCCATTTGAGGGCGTGTATAACTTGGATCGTTTCTGACCGTTAGATGTATAATCGACGGCTCTGATTTAGTGGGCCGTTCGGACCGTCCAAAACGCGTCGCGAATCTTAGCCGTGCGATGCCAAATGAATGGTCGAGATTCGATAGGCCGTTCGGACTGTCCGAAACGCGCCCATGGCTGTGAACCATTGGATCTTGATCCAACGGCTCACAATCGCCGCCTTTGAATCACGCGTGCGCGCTCACACGGTGGGCCGCTGTGCATCGGGCCCATCTGTCAGTGTGTGGGTGCGCTACTGCCGCGCGGCCCACTAGCAGTGTCAGTAGCTAGCGTGAAGCTCGGTGAGAAAAGTATTAGTCGCTTTATAAAATCCGAGAAAGTATTAATTTGCACACTGTTAAATATGTTAACTTTAAAAAATCATAACTCATTCATTTCAACTCCAAAATGGATGAAACCACTTCTGATACTTTTCATTTTTGATAAACATAATATTAAAATTGGTTTCAAGCATGTCTCTGTAAATGCATAACTAAATCTTGGGAACTCAAAATGAGTCAAACTCAACTGTTTTGGACTTGTATTAATATTACCTTTTTAAGGTGCATAACCTTCGAATTGACTTGGATAGTGTTAAGATGGAATTCATTTGCTTGAGGCCCAGAGTTATTTCCTTAAGACCAAGTAAACCTCGGTCTTATGGAAATAACAGAATCCTCACAAATTGACCCACACCAAAAATATGCTTCTACGGAATAAGCGTTCGCAAGAACTTGAACTTACGCTGCCGGTAGTTCCATTTATCAACGGCGGAACTACCGCACAGAGAATCATTTCAAAGGGAAATCGGTCGGACCGCCCAACACATAGCAGTTTGACCGATTTAGCACTGGTCCATAACATGTGACGCATTTCCATGTTAACATCAAATTACAATGGAATACATGCTTAATTGAAATATAGTCCTTCATGATGATCGACGCGCATATAGCTAGCTTCCTCTCAGGTTCTTCCTCGATCGATGCCGTCTCGAAAGGAGGCAACTCGTCAAATTGATTGTACTCTTCCTTATCCACGACATTCTCAACTCCGACAATCCTTCTTTTCCCATGAAGAACTACGTGGCGGTTCTTATTTGCTGGGTCCGTTACATAAAAAACTTAAACAACTTGCTTAGCGAGTACGAATGGTTCGTCCTTGTATCCGACACGTTTGAGGTCCACAGTAGTCCGTACTTGTCGACCTTCACGCCCTGCAGAAGTTTAACCCAATGACATCGAAACAGGGGGATCTTGAAAAGTACATAGTCGAGCTCCCAAATCTCCTCTACGAACCCATAGTACGAGTTCAACACGCGTGCCCCCGCGGTATTGAACCCCTCGTGAAATGCATCTATGCGGACACCGCTGTTCTAGACTGTGCTCTTCCTATCCTGAGCTGCCGTATAAAATGTATACCCATTTATGTCGTATCCTTACCATGTCACAATTGTAAATTTTGATCCTTTGGCCAACCATAGTAGCGTTTCATCACTTGATGACCTCCAAGTTAATCGCATCTTTAACCATTCGTTGAGCAAGCGGTTGTGCTCTCGTTATCCAAACCTCAGACCGATCTGCATTACATTTGGCGTACCATGTCTTTGTGCTCGTCGATGTACGGGGACACTTGGGTCATGTGTTGTAAGACCGTGAAATAGGCCTGTGCGTATGTATCTAGATCGGGAGTGATTGCTTTCCTTCCGATGGTCCCGATACCCTCCAATCTCCCCTCGTGATGAGATAGAGGCACACCTATCGGTTCCACGAGCCATGTAGTCCTTGAGAACTCAATGACCTCTTGGTTGCATAACCTTCGATAATCTTGCCCTCCGGCCGAGATCGATTCCGTATGTAGGACTTCAGAATTCCCATGTATCTCTCGAAAGGGTACATATGACGTAGAAACACATGGCCGCATATCTTTATCTCTTTCACAAGGTGAACAATGAGATGGATCATGATATCAAAAAATTACGAGGAAATACATCTCAAGATGACATAGAGTCTTCACCACCTCGGCCTGCAGAGCGTCGAGTCCTTCGGGATCGATAACCTTCTGAGCAATTGAGTTAAAGAAATAACACAGCCTAAAGTTTGCCACTCGGACCTTGTTTGGCAAGATACTCCTAATTGCAACAGGAAGCATTTGTGTCATCAGCACATGACAATCATGAGACTTCATACCAATTAATTTCAAATCTTTCATGGAAACAAGTTTCTTAATATTGGCGAATAATCGGACGAACTTTCACACCATGCAAGCTTTGACATAGTTCATTTCTCTCGGCCTTGGACAAAGTGTAGCAATTTGGGGAAGATGCGTTAGTCCTTTATCGGTCTCTTTCGGTGCTAACTTTCGGTTCTTATGTTCATATCAACCAAGTCACGCCATGCGTTAACACCGTCTTTTGTTTTGCCACTAATGTTCAGTAAAAGACCAATCAAGCTATCACATACATTCTTCTCCACGTGCATGACGTCGATGCAGTGGCGAACTTCTAAGTGCTCCCAATAAGGCAAGTCCCAAAAAATTGACCGCTTCTTCCAGATGTTTTTCTAAGGGGTCCTTAATTTACGTCCCTTTCCAAGCACAACATCAATATCCTTAACCATATCATAGACCTCTTTCCCTCTAAAAGCCCTTGGAGCTGAACCGTCCTCTTTATTTCCGTCGAATTGTTTCTTCATCTTGCGGTATGGGTGAATCCTGGGAAGGAACCTACGGTGACGCATATACACAGTTTTGCGTGAGTTGTTCAGCCATACACTCTCGGTACCATCTAAGCGGTCGCAGACGGGCTTTGGCTCCTTTTGTCTTGAACCCGACGGAGTTACCAAGGGCGAGAAAAATCATTGATGGTGCGAATAACATGGCACGTAAAGTGAAGTTCTCTCGTTTATCGCATCCCATACTTGTACCCTTCGTTCCAAAGTGTCACAAGATCTTCCAGCAATGGTGCTAGGTACACATCAATATCGTTCCCAGGTTGCTTCGGCCCTTGGATAAGTAGTGACATCAAAATGTATTTCCGCTTCATACACAGCCAAGGAGGAAGGTTGTACATACATAGATTCACGGGCAGTGCTATGTGGTGCTCATGTTACGAAAGGATTCATTCCGTCCGTACTCAACCCTAACCTTATGTTCCTCGGTTCCGCACCGAACTTTTGAAGCTCCGATCGAAGTTTCTCCTTTGGGCGAGAATCGTGAGGTGTCGAGCTTTCCATCTTTCTTACGCTCCTCAGAGTGCCAACGCATCAATATTGCCTCATTTCGGTTCACAAATAAACGCTTCAAACGTGGGATCACAGACATATACCACAACATCTTAGTAGGAGGTTCTTGCTTCGTCTTAGCAGTATTCTTACGCTTGTATCGGGATGCTTTGCACACGGGACATAAATGCATGTCTGCATACTCTTTACGGTAGAGGATACAATCGTTCGGACATGGATATATTCTTTCTACTTCCATTCCCAATGGACAAATAACCTTCTTAGCTTGGTAGGTCGTGCTGGGCAACACGTTTCTCTCCGGAAGGATGTCAGCTAAGAGACCTAACAACGCCGTAAAAATCTTGTCGGACCAACCATTGCTTGCCTTCAATTTCAGCAGTTCAAGCACGGTTGACAACCTTGTGTATTCCGGCTTGCAGCCAGGGAACAAAGGTTTCCTCGAGTCCTCCATTAAGCAATCGAATTTACAAAACTCTCTCTCACCGTAGTTCCCTTCTGCATCACGTAGCATCTGATCCAGATTGTCATCATGCGACCTATCCTCATCAAAAGCACACTCCATACCCTGCATATCGTTGACTTCCTCGGTGATGTCATCATTACTGACTTCCGGTATAATCTGCTCTTCACCGTGACTGCTCCAACATGTATATCCTTTTTTGAAACCCCTTCGTATTAAGTGAGCTTCGATCTGCGCGGGTTGTTAAACATTTTCATATTACATAATCAATGCATGGACGATACATAAATTTTATCCCTTCTTCAACATATCACCTTTCGGCGGTTCTTCTAAAAGTAAACACGCCATTAATATACTCTTCACTCACACGGTTCTCAATGTACATCGATTTGGTCCATCTACACGTATCATACGTAACAAATTAATTAGTGTTAAATTATATTAATAAACATAAGTACCCTTCATAATGACCAAACACATTAGTGATTAGTCTAGAGCAAATATAAAGTGTTCTGATTATTACACATTAGTGATTAGTCTAGGGTAAAAATAAAAGGTTCTGATCGTTACCCTTCTCTCAAGGTGGCGCAATGTGGGAGGAGGCAGCAGAGGTGCCGCAATGGGGAGGAGGAGGCGGGGTAATAGCTCAAAGCGGGGAGGATGCGGCAGTGAAGGGCAGGTGGCCAATGGGGAGGAGGCGGCGGCGGAGGTGGCGGTGCCTCAAATGGAATGGAAAGGGGGCTGTCGGGAGGATCTACTTATAGTGTATATCACAGACGGTTCTTTACAAGAACCGTCTGTGATAATTTTATCCTGAGCGATTCCAAATAGGTGTCTAGTATAGCATATTTTGTAGTGACAGTACCACTTGCAATTGTTTCTTACTCAAAAGGAATATTAGTCTTTTGTTGCATGAATACGCCCACTAGGAACAATTGAGTCTTGATTGATGTGATGATCAACAAACTAATTAATGAACCTTTACGATCCACATGCAAGCAAGGAGGCACATTTCGTATATGTATATATATGCTAACTTTTGTGATTCTCAAGTCCTAAGCAAATACCCGTTAAGCTTTTCTCTGTGAGGCGTATGAAATGCCTATCAAGGTGATAGCTTGATGCTACTATAGTTTGCATTGCAAGTTAACGGATCCTAAATAAACCATATTAAATGTTCTTCAATCCCAAATAAACAAACAAGGGTGATTTTCAATGGACAAAATTTAGTCCCAAGTTTATCGCAGGAGAAACGGCAAGCCTTCGTATCGAGACGAAAAGGAGAACTTGAATCAAATTACCCAAAATGTTACAGACGATGGTGTAACCAACCGATGTAATATTGAGAATCATGTTGACTACACATCAATCTTTTCCCGATAAGGAGAACACCCCATTCCTTAACAGAAGATTCGCATATGAAGAAATTACAACTGAAGTTTGCAGGCTATGAACAAAAGATACGCAAATAAGCATTAGAACATGAACACTAAGAACATAGCATTCTAGCTGCACAATCTAAGCGCCACTACTCCTTGATGCCGCGCTTTCATTCGCTTCTGAAGCTGGCTTCAAATTGCATTTGGCGCGAGGGCCAGTGCTCATCTACTTGGCGTCATCTACCCCCATGCCGAGTCTCCTGCGTCGGCCAAAACGTCTCCTCACCGCCGATGCCATCATGGGAACATGCCCAGCGTGCTCTGGTGCAGGCTCCGCCAATGGGAACACTGGCGCCGTTGCTCACCATTACCTCTTACAGTGGGGTCCAGTCTCGAGATGGCTCCGGCGGCATGAGATCGGATCGAGCGTACGCCCGGCCGCGTCGTCGTCGGAAATGGAGGGTATATACACTACTATAAAAGGGGCCGGTTATCTTGGACGGCTCCTCACATATGATTTTTTAGAACAGTCAGTATTAAATATAATCACAGACGGTTTGGTTTAGCACACGTCTGTATTCCTGACTGCGGTAAAAATCGTTTACGAAGATATAATATCACAGACGGTTCATGTTGAAAACCGTATATGAAAAATCACAGACGGGTTTTGAAGAAGAACAGTCTACGATAATTTTGTATCACGGATGGTTTGTTGTTGAACCGTCGGTGATATGAACAGTCTATTTTGCATACAACTACAAAAAAATCAGCTACTTCACGACCACGACCCCCTGTGCTCCACGACCACGACCTTCTGCGCTCCACGACCAGGACCTCCTGCGCTCCACGACTGCGGAAAGAAGGGGGCCAAATAAATAAAATATTCCAGGATTGACCCTAATTATCACAGACGTTTACCAACAAGAACAGTCTGTGATGTTTATTTATCACAGAAAGTTTGTAATTTGAACCGTCTAAGGATTGACCCTACTTATCATAGACGTTTATTAACAAGAACAGTCTGTGATATTTATTCATCACAGACGGTTTGTAATTGGAACCGTCTATAATGTGCCCAAGAAGCATAAGGAGGAGGATTATACCAAAAGAGCTCATAAAGAGGCTATTTGTAGGACTAGAAAGGCGACT
The DNA here is from genome assembly GCA_036346395.1 of Hsuehochloa calcarea. Classification (NCBI taxonomy): domain Eukaryota; kingdom Viridiplantae; phylum Streptophyta; class Magnoliopsida; order Poales; family Poaceae; genus Hsuehochloa; species Hsuehochloa calcarea. Next base: position 44,243,947 of record CM070609.1, on the reverse strand, counting down.
AGAGGAGGGTGAATAGGCGCTTTATTGATTTTCGCCTTAATCGAATTCAACACGAACTTTTCTCCAATAGCAATGAAAACTAAGAAGGTCAGTAAATGCACAGAGTAAGCCTTGTGCTGAATCCGATTAACCCCTTAAGCAAAAGACCCAAAATATGGAGATTAAACTCACTAGAGCGGTCAGACCGACGGCAATTTGACGGTCGGGCCGCTTGGCGGTTTGACCAACGTTATGGAATCGGTCTGACCGGCCCTGACCAGAAACAGTGCAGACAGCCCGAAATCAAAACGAAAATTAGTGTAACTTTTGATCTACTGGATGAAACTTGACCAAATTCGGAACACACCTTTCTAAAGATATCTGGAACCTATTCCAAGCAACGATCGTCCAGATCTACGTCAAAGTTTTGACCTTTTTCTGTTTTACCGAAGGAGGGTTCAAAACTGAGCAAAACGAAAAACTTGATCCAAAACTTGCTCGTGGGAGATTGATGGTCTATATGATCCTAGAAGTCAAAGTTGCTTGACTTGAAGAAGGAAGAATGCCAATTCTCCCATCATACTCATCTCGAACTCCCTGCTCATGGAATCTGAAAATCTAGACATCAAAGCATGAGAGGAACCGCCGAATATGATATCATCCATATAAATCTGAACTAATAAGAAATCACTACCATGCCTGAGAGTGAACAAAGTTTTATAAACTATTCCATTTTGAAATCATTTTTAAGCAGAAAACTCTTAAGCCTGTCAAACCAAGCTCTAGGGGTTTGCTTCAATCCATACAGGGCTTTAGAGAGTTTGAAAACATGATTAGGGAATTTAAGATTTTCAAAACCAGGAGGTTGCTTGACATAGACCTCTTCTTCTATGACACCAATTAAGAAAGAACTTTTAACATCCATTTGATAAAGCTTAAAACCCTCAGATGTTGCAAATGCTAATAAAATACGAATGGCTTCTAATCTAGCTACAGGAGCAAAGGTCTCTTCAAAGTCTAAGCTTTCTACCTGGGAATATCCTTGAGCTAGAAGTCTAGCCTTATTGCGAACTACCAACCCATCCTCACTTTGCTTATTTTTGAAAATCCATTTTGTTCTAATTATATTATGATCAAATGGGGGTTCAACTAAGGTCCAGACTTTATTTCTTTCAAAAATTTTAAGCTCTTCATGCATGGCATTGACCCAAGAGGCATCAGATAAAGCATGGGTGATATCTCGAGGTTCAAAAGAGGCGACAAAAGCATAATGTGCATGAGAATCAGGAGAAATAAACCTGGAGCGAGTGACTCGCTCTTGAAGATCCCCAATCATCTGCTCAGGTGGATGCCATCACTGAATGTGAAGAGGAGCTCCTGGTGCAGAAGTGGCCTCTATCTCATGAGCTGTGGAGGTAGGAGCAGAGCCAGTAAGATCGTCGGTGAAGATAGGAGGAGGCTGCTCAGCTGAAGCTGGAGTAGTGGAAGTAGGCTCTCCAACCATCTCAGATGTGACTGGAGGATGGATTGGGTCCTCATCCTTAGAGTCATCGTTGACGAAAATGCTTTCTCGAATTTCAGGAACCAGTGTACCAGGACTAGCCTCATCAAAAATGACTTCGCAAGTCTTAACAATTTTGTTAGTGTCAAAATTAAATACACGATAGCCACGAGAATGAACAGGATATCCAAGAAATATACCATCAGAACATCTAGATTCAAATTTATCAAGGTTGCCATGTTTAAGAATAAAACACTTGCAGCCAAAAATCTTGAAATGAGAGACTTTGGGCTTATGACCAAATCTAAGCTCAAAAGAAGTCTTGCCAATCACAGATATCAAGAAAACCCTATTAGAGATATAACAAGCAGTAGAGATCGCCTCAGCTCAAAACCTCCTAGGTGTGGAATGCTCATCTAACATGGTTCGAGCCATCTCTACAAGGGTCCTGTTCTTCCTCTCTACAACACCATTCTCACTGGGAACTCTAGGAGATGGCGGTGCTCAATTCCCCTATCGGTGCAGAAGGCAGAAAAGGAAGAATTCTTGAATTCTGTCCCATTGTCACTCCTAATGGCTCTCAAGGCTCTAGGAAGATCAACAGCAAGTCTAAGGATCAATTCTCTAAAGAAACCAAATGCCCCGTCCTTAGAAGCCAGAAAATAAACCCATGAATACCTGGAGTAATCATCCACAATCACTAGCACATATCATTTCCCACCGGCGGACTGAATTCTGGAAGGACCAACAGTGTCTAAGTGCAGAAGTTGTCCTGGTCCATCAGTCATCACTAAGGTAAGAGTTGGATGAGAAGCAGAAACTATCTTACCATGTCTACAGGATGAGCACACAAGATCTCTAACAGCCTTCAGCCTAGGCAAACCTCTAATCAAATCCTTGCAACTGACTCTAGATAAGTGATCAAAGCCTATATGCCTAAGTCTACGATGCCACAAAACAAGATCATGAGAATCAGAAGCTACAAGACATCCAGGACTGGAACCAGAGGAAATACTAAAATCAGCACAAAAAATCCTCTCAAACCTGGAGATCTCAAAGACAAGTTCACCCAAGGAATCTAGAACTCTACACTCACCACTTTTAAACCTTACTTCTAGACCCTCATCAAGTAGATGAGAAACAGATAGCAAATTATACCTCAGCTTACTTACCAAATCGACGTCCTTAAGCATGAACTTGTTGTTGACACGCACAGTGCCCTTAGCTGTCACGGTCCCGGTAGAAGCATCCCCAAAGGTAATCAACTCATTGCCAGATGCACGTGTGAGGGAGAACCATCTAGAATCTCCAGTCATATGTCGAGAACACCCAGAGTAACCAAGTCATATGTCCTCCTTCCTCGCACGACGGACCTAAAAAGCACAAACAGGAAACATATGTGCCTCAGTACTGGGGTTAGTGATAAGAGACCTGGGAATCCAGTACTGAGTCACACGATGCTTGGGAACAACAAAAGAAGCAGCAGAAAAATGGTTAGGAATGAAATCATAAGAATGCATACGAGAACCACCTAGACCTCTCCGAATCGATCTACCAAAAGATCGGTACTCCCCCTGTCTAGATGCTACCCGTGGTTTCTCCTCACGATATCCTAAACCAGAACGCTGCCTAGACCCACCAAAAGAGTCAAAGAAGTCCTCTACGAACCTAGGCCTATGTCTAGCAGGAAAAATAGGCTGTCTGGCTCTAGAGACTATAGAAGGTGAAGGAACTCCTCTAATAGTCCTCAAAACACTCATCCTCCCCTTTCTCTTAGTCTTGGCTCTACGAAAGCAGAACTCAACAATATGGTCGTCTTTCTTACAGAAGGTGCAATGGTACTTGACCTTTTGAGGGGTCTAACCTGATGAAGCACCTGTCTTACTAGAAGGAGTTTGGGCAAAACCTATTGATCGAAAGACAACCTTAGATGGCTTAGGGGGATCTACCTCAAACGGACCACTCTCAACAACTCTTGCAATCTTAGGTGGATGATCCTTGGAATTCTCTAGGGAATTAAAACCTAGGCCACTATTCTTCATACTCACTTTAGATTGGTCAAGAATCATGTTGAGGTTCTCCTTCCCACTAGTAAACCTCTCAAGAGTCACATTTGAGGTAATCGTTCTCTTTGGCTAGATTCTCACATATAGGACATTCTCTTGACTTGATTGCTTCATCATACTTACTCTCAAGAAGAGATACTTAAACTTTCAAAGCCTCACAAGACACACAATAGGAATCCTAATCCTATTCAGCTGCTCCTTAAATTTGTCTCTAAAAGCCTCTTGTATGTTATCAATAATTGTTTCAAGTTGACATGCAAGACACAACAAGTAGAGTCAATAACTTTCTTGGAAGCGATAATGGTCATAGATTTTTCAATTTTAGCCTTTTCTTCTAGTGTCTTGTTTAGAGCTTCATTTTCAATGTGAGCTTAGGACAATTCTCACAAGATTCAGATCTATAGTAAAGAACTATTTGTCATCTCTTTCATTTTAATACTATTATTCTTACAATGAGAACAAGTGTGACTAGCATCAAATTTCTCGCAATTCTTTCATAGCGCTATACAATTTTAATTCAAGCAAAGCACGTTTGAGCAAGATAAAGGGATAGCATCTCAAAGAATCACATCAAGAGAAATGTCATTCATACAAACATGACTAGGCTTAGGAGATTCTAGTTCATCAAGAGCATCTTTCAATTGATTCTAGAGAGGAATGAACAGATTTTAAACTTGTCAATTCATTAAGCAAGCTAGTGCAAGAATCACAAATATCATCAGGATTAATGGATTTGAGCTTAACAACTTCTAGGTTCAAGTTATCAATTATAGTGTCCTGTTTCTTAATCAATTTAGCTCGCTCATGCAGTTTCTGTTTAGCAAGAACCAAAGCACGTTTCATATAAGCAAGTGAAGGACATACCTCATCGGGATCATTTGAAAGGATCGTGCGTCGTTGGAGGAGTCGGCGTCGTGGCGTCCCCGCCATGAAACACATGCTTGGGTGAAGTTACGAGCCTTCTTCTTTCCACGGGAGTCATCCTCGTTGTCCTCCGTCTCCGAGTCCACATCGCTCATGTTAACATTCTTAAGAGCGGCAAGGACCCGGCTGACGAACTTGCGATAGTTTGTCTTCTTGGATCTCGCATCCCTAGCTTGAGGACGCCTCCGAGAGTCCTTCTCCTCCTTGCCCTTCAGCTTGGGGCACCTGGAGCGAATGTGGTTTGGCTCACCACACTCAAAGCACGTGACAAGGCCACCTCTCCTTCTGTTCCTCACCTTGTTGTAAACTCTCGAGAATTTGGTAGATAGGAGGGCTAAATCATCATCGGGTAGTTTCTCTAGTTGCTCATCACTCAAAGAATGCAAAGCTGATAAAGAAAAACCAGATGAGCTAAAATCCAAAGAATCAGATGAACTACCCTTAGATGGGTCGACCACTAAAGCCATCAACTCTGTCTTGGGGAGACGCGAGATGAAATCAATCTCATGCGTCTTTAACCTCGAATATAGCTTATCCATGGTAAGCTCACTCATGACAGTGTTGTCATTGATGGATGTGATCTTCATTCCCCAAACATTCATATCAAGAGCACCCAAAAACTGGCGTGCGTTCTCAGAATCAGAGAAAACAAGGTCAACAGCGCGAAGATCATGAAGAATCTTAGAAAACCTTCCCCGCAGCTCATCTAAAGACTCACTAGGCCTTTGCTCGATCTTGGAGTATATTTTATTGAGCTGGTTCTGTCTCACTTCCTTGATCGCAGTGGAGCCATCGTGGTAATCACAGAGAGTCCGCCAGATCTCATGAGCAGACCTCAAATGAGCAACACGCTCAAACTCAGATCGGCTAAGGCCTTGGATCAGAAAGTTTCGAGCCATGCTATTGTCCTCCACATCTGGAGTGATCACATCATCATTGGCTGGCACGACATAAGCATTTTTGACTTTAAGCCAAATTGCGTGTCCTTGAGCCTCGATGTAGGCCTGCATGGGTGCCTTCCAGTAAGCAAAATCAATTCCATCGAAAATATGTGGTTTGAAAGAATACTTGTCAGTCGCCATGGCTCCAAAGACCGGTTAAGATCTATGAGAAGAGCTAACCGGGCTATGATACCACTTGTAGGACCGGAAAGGCGACTAGAGGGGGGGGGTGAATAGGCGCTTTCTTGATTTTTGCCTTAATCAAATTCAACACGAAATTTTCTCCAATAGCTATGAAAGCTAAGAAGATCAGTAAATGCACAGAGAAAGCCTTGTGCTGATTCCGATTAACCCCTTAAGCAAAAGACCCAAAATGTGGAGATTAAACTCACTAGAGCGGTCATACCGACGGCAACTTGGCGATCGGACCGCTTGGCGGTCTGACCGGCTGTAGGATCAAGGATAACCGACTAGAGGGGGGTGAATAGGAGGTTTCTAAAATTTCTAGATCAAATTACTCAAATTAGCAAGATACACTAAGCAAAGATATTTATCACAAGCTATGAGCTACAAAGTTAAGTGCAATAAGTAAAGACAAGAAATAACCGCACAAGGACAAAGAGGTTTTTCCCGTGGTATCGAAGATTTGTCGATCTTCACTAGTCCACGTTGAGGAAGCTTGATTCAATCAAGCCGGCTCCACAAATTAAGCCTTCCCTCGTAATCACTTGGTTGTTCTTCCTCCTCTCCGGAGTTGGTGAACACCGACCAATCACAACCGGCGACGGGCCTCTTCACAAGCTTCTTGAAGAGATCACCGCGCAACCTCCGCCAAGTCGTCTAGGTGCCGACAAGCACCAAGAGAATAGACCTTGATCTTCACTTGACGGCAATCAAGAGCCAAAGGATCAACTAATAATGCAATGCTCTTGGTTTTGCTCACAACCTCACAAATGTGTGCAAAGAGAGTAAATGAGGAGTGAGAGGAGTGCTCAAAGCTCAAATGAATTGAATGAATGCTCAGCCCAAAGTCCTTGAGCTGGTGGGGGTGCATTTATACCCCCCACAACCAAATATGACCGTTATACAAAAAAATCAGACAAGAATCAGGGAAATCGGAACTTCCGCTGTGCAATGGGCGGAACTTCCGCTCTTCAATCGAGTGCACTGTAACGGTCATTACAGTGAGCATTAAATGCTCTGATCTAGCCGTTGGAATTATGTGCGGAACTTCCGCCAACTAAATTTTGGTCCTTCCGATAATAGGAAGATCCGCTCATTACATGGCGGAACTACCGCACCTGTGAAAATGGCTAAGTCCCTAAACAGGGTACTCTCTGGAAAAAACGGACCGCGCATTTTTCGGACCATCCGATAATCGGAACTTCCGCTCGTATCATGGCGGAACTTCCGTGCTTCGAGAAATCGGCTAAGTCCCGAAAATGGGTGCTCTTTGGAAAAATCAAACCGCAAATATTTCGGAGCAACCGATAATCGGAACTTCCGCTCTTATCATTGCGGAACTTCCGCACCTCGAGAAATCGGCTAAGTCCCGAAACCGGATGCTCTCTGGAAAAATCAAGCCGCGAATTTATCAGAGCATCCGATAATCGGAACTTCCACACGTATAACGCCGGAACTTCCGATTGTGCACAGAGAGAAAGATTTTGCTTTTAAAACCAAACCAAAAGAGAATGCATGATCCTAAGTTGATCCAAAGGCATAATGAAGTGCTTTCAAGCTACTAGACAAGCTCCCCCTTAATAGTACGACATTTATCCTAAAACCCGGTCTTCCTCCATACTCCAAAGACCGGTAAAATACAAAAAGGGTCCTTGTCTATTTGTACCTTGCCCTTGAGATCAACTCCATCTTCTCAACATACTTTGATATGCAGCTCCTTGGTTTCACTTTGTCATTTGGAACTATGCCTTGTAATCACTTCAACAAACATATTAGTCCCATATTCACATAATGTCATTAATTACCAAAATACATTTTTAGAGGCCTAGATGCTTTCAATCTCCCCCTTTTTGGTAATTGATGACAACACAATAAAGATGTGAGAGAAATTTAGTTTGAAACAGAAAGCTCCCCCTTAACATGTGCATATTGAGTAGAAGATAATGTAAAGCACATGTTTGGATTTTCAGAAAATTTTGGCGGAGTTTCTGTAGAATGTTGTTACTTGGAAAAGAGCAAATGACAATAAATAGAGATAGAGCATTCACACATCATAGTCATTCATCATCAATCAAAGATCCAAGTACAACAAAAATATAAGATAACAAGATATATCATCATAGGCAAAATATTGTCAAACAAAGTCCATAGCCAAAGTGACAGCAAGTCCATAGCCAAAGTGACAGCAAGTCCATAGCCAAAGTGACAGTAAGTTTAACTCAAGCTCTCACACTAACACTCACTCCTCTCCCCCTTTGTCATCAAGAGCCAAAAAGAGCTTCACTCGGCCTCGGTAGGAGGATCTTGTGGGGGGTCAACCGGAGGAGCAACAGGAGGATCACCAGGAGAACCACCAGGAGGAGAACGAAGACGACGCCGTCCAAACCTCACAGGAGGAGGAAACTGCTCTGCGAATCTAGCTGATAGAGCGTCAAGTCTGGCGGCGTTGGCATCAAGTCTGGAGGTGGTGGCCAACTCAAAAGTATCCAATCTGGCAGAGGTCGCTGCCTAGAAGGCCTCCTGAGATGCCTTCATCTCCATCAAGGTAGCATAAATTTGTTCCATGGTGGCTTGACCTTGTACAGGAGCAGCAGCAGGAGCAGGTTCAACTTCAGGTTCTTCTGCTGGAGGTCGCTGAAGGTTGGCAGGAATTGGAGGTCCTTCTCTTGGCTTATAGAATTTATGGGCTGAAGGTGTAGCTCCATTATAGCCAGTCTGACGAATGATCAAGATCATAATATATGGTGCAAAGTTTATCCTTTTGACTCGATCATTCTTAGTCCTCTCTATCTCCCTTATAATGACATCAATGACATCAAATTTCCTTCCATGCATGATGCAATCCAAAATGTTCCAAACATGTCCCCTAATTGCATCATAGTTCCCGCTTTTTGGTAAAATGGTATGATTAATGATCCGATTTACCAAGCTAGGAATAGGTTGAAGACCGGTTATCTTACCAGAGACAAACCTTTGAGTAGTATCATAAAACTCAGTCCAAGCAGAAAGAGGGAGAGCTGGTCTATCATAAATTTGCTCAAATCCGCTTGACTGGATCTCCAAAGCATTTTCAAAGGCACGTTTTGAGCAAGAGTATCTTACTGTCCCTGTCATCCAAGTGAGCTGAGAGAAGTCTGAGGGAATGTGTACTGTGGCATAAAATTGTCTAATGATCTTATCACTATAGTTGCATTTTAGTGCCACAAAATTTTGGATCCCCGCTCGCTGAAAGAGCCTATAAGTACCCTCATATTTGTCAAGTCCATTGAGATAAGACCAATTGATGCTTTTATGATCAGCAAAAGGCTTGTTTGGTCCATAGAAAAGATCATATACTTGCTTCTGAAATTTTGTATGGAAACGGGGATCATCACAGTTTCCAGGGAGAGAATACTGATTCTTAGTCCTAAGGAGAGTGTAATCTTCTGCCGTTAATCCCTTAAGATCCATCTCAAGCTCTTCAGGCTCTCCCAACTCCTCATCAGATTCTGACTCAGAACCTTCACCTGATGCACTTGCTTCAGTTTCTGAACTTTCAGAGGACTCCCTCTGATCCTCAATAGTTTTCAACTCTTCCTCTTGCCTTAATGGAGGATTTTGCGAAGAAGATTGCCCGGCATCTAAATAGCTCTTCGTGACAGTGTCTGTCCTTGGTCTTAGGCATCTTCAAAATCAAGAATGAATGGAGTGTCAAGGATTGATTCAAAAAGAAATGAAAATCTATGTTTCTATCAGGACAATCGGAAGCTCCGCACTTTGAACTCCGGAACTACCTCTAGCGGAAGTTCCGCGGGTTACAACGGCGGAAGTTCCGATTTTCCTGGCCGATTATAGGGTTTATTGATTTTCAGTGATTTGAATGGATTGAATCCAAAATATAGATGCATATACATCATACAATACTGAATTAATCAATTTATCCAAGAATCTACCACAGATTTCATCTACATTTCTATTTTCCCAAAATCTCAAACCTAGGGTTCATGAGAGGCTTAAATCCAAAAGGGGATTGGAAATACCTTGAGGAAGGGAGAGATTGAACACTGGAGAATCAATTGATTGGACGAGATTGATGAAAAACCAAAGAAATACCAAGGATTTCGGTGGAGCGGAGGAAGAGAAGAGGAGCCTTCGGGAGAGAAGAGGCAGCGGCTGGAGAGAGTGAGAGAAACGGAGGAACCGTAGGGAATTAAAGTCTCTCAACTGCCGGAAAACGGAAGTTCCGCAATTCAAAAGCGGAAGTTCCGGACATCGGAAGTTCCGCGCATGGGAGGCCGGAATCTCCGATTATCCTGACGCTTCTGGAAGAGAGCTGGAAAACGGAAGTTCCGCAACTCAACAGCGGAAGTTCCGGAAAACGGAAGGTCCGTGCCTGGAAGGCCGAAAGTTCCGATTATCCTGACATTTCAGGAAGAGAGAGCTGAATTTGAAGATTTTGCAAATAATCCTTAGTTTTTGCACTCAACCAAGTATCATTCAGGATTATTATGCAATGAAAAGACTAATGTCTATATAGGAAAGTAATTTTTACGAATATATCTCATTTGGAGCGAAAATTTGAGAAAAGACATCTTAAAATAAACAAAAATGCAACTAAGACCCAAGGTGCATGTGACAAGAGTTCAAGCGACATTTGAATAGTCAATGACATTTAACTCATTCCTCAATAGGCAAAAACGACCTTCATCTAAAGGTTTGGTAAAGATATCCGCTAATTGTTTTTCCGTGCAAATGTGGCTAATTTCAATATCTCCCTTGCATAAATGATCTCTAAGGAAATGATGGCGGATATCGATATGCTTGGTTCTTGAATGTTGGACAGGGTTGTTGGCTATTTTTACTGCACTATCATTGTCACACAAAAGAGGTATTGTGGATATCATGGGGATATGTTCCAGATCTTAGGATGATGTGACAATTGGCAATGGTGTTTACGGTTTGTCGTTTCACGTGTTTTCGACAAAGTGTCAGGCATACTGGACAGGGGCGGTCCGACCGGTCCCAAATCGGTCGGACCGGCTATCTGGGGCGGTCGGACCGGCGGTGATCTAAAAGTGGTCAAAACGAGCTGGGCCAAAAATAGGTGTTGTAGGCAAGTGAGGGGATCCCAATGCACTTGGTCTCATAATTTTTGGAGTCTCGAGAAGAAGTTCTATTCGTTTTATTTTCCGGAAGGTTTGAATTTGGGGTATGAATTTGGCTAAGTCCCAAGGCGGTCCGACCGCTCACGAGGAGCGGTCCGACCGCCCAAGGCGGTCCGACCGCTCACCGGCGGTCGGACCGTTTTGACTTGATCATCGGCCAACCGTGGCGATGTTGTTTTGTTAGGTCAAGTACATGGGTTCCATGGCATATGGTTTGCATGATGCATGTTTTGACTAACATGGGTCAAGTTTTGAAGAACTTGTTTCAGTTCGTGTTTGCTTGTCTATGGTTGTGCGGGTAGCTTGGTGGTCAACGACGGTCAGCGGCGAGGAGTATCGGGACTAGACTTGGAGAGTTGATGTCGAGCGATCGGCGATGCGGGTGAGTCAATGACTCAAGCGTGACGCAAGATGGATAAGGGTGATCTATTAGCAAATCCCGGCGCAAGATGGCGCTAGGTGAAGGTGTTTAGATCAAAAAGTTAAAGACGGCGCCATGAAGCGTGCGTATGTGACCCGTTTGTTAGTGGGCCTTAACGGGAGCCCAAGAGAGTCAAACCCTAAGAGTTTTAGGACTCCACTATAAATAGGAGGAGATGGTGGCTGCACCTCTCTCTCTCTTGCCTTTTTATGTTTCAAAACCCTAATTGTCTTTAGGGGAGTTGAGGTGGAGGCTAGGGCTCTTGATGGTTTGTCGTGAATTTCGTGATCTTTGATTGTCCACTGATCCATGATGGTGTGGATGTAATCCAGCATCAATCACGAAATCAATCTATGCAAGGTTTGCTTGAGATAAGTCTCTTTTCGTTCTTGCTTCTAATTTTGTGATTTTAGGGCTTTCTTTGATACACGAGTTTTTGATTGATTCTTTCATGTGGATTAGCTTGCTGTGATATGTGTGGATCTATCTAGCATCATCTTGATCATCAATCACTCACGAACAAGCATTAGGATCAAGTTTTCGTTCTTGGCCGGTTTTAGACCTTCTGTTATTCAATTGGCAATTGCTCAAGATCTTTCCAAGAATTATCATAATATTCGATTGGAATAGGTCCTCAATAGCATAGAGAAGGTGTGTGCAAAGTTTTGTAAAGATTGGAGTTGAGAATCAAAAGTTTGACCTAATTGCAACTTCATCATCGGGCTGATTTTACTGTTGCAGATCGGTTCTGGAGTCGGCCGGTCAGACCACCCGTCATCACCGGTCAGACCGATTTTGGAGCGGTCCGACCGCCAAAGACAACAATGTCCAACCGCCCGGCAATCGGTCCGACCGGTTGGGTCCAGAGGTCAGACCGCCCGTGCTTTGAGTTTTTGCAATCTTAGTTGATTTTGTGATTTTGCTTAGGGGATTTAATTGGATTCAATACTAGTCTTCCGCTGTACTGGTATATTCATCTCCATAGCTTCCTAATAGCTATTGGAGTGAAATTGTGTTGAATTCATTATTTTGGGAAAAAGTGAGCGTGCTCCTATTCACCCCCCCTCTAGTCGTCTTTTCGGTCCAACAAGTGGTATCAGAGCCTGGTTAGTTCACTCTTGATCTTAACCGGTCACTGAACTTTAGGCGATGGATAAGTTCTCTACTAAACCACATATCTTCGATGGGCACGACTATGCCTATTGGAAGAATCGTATGAGAGTCTTTCTTGAAAGCGAGGGACAAGCTATTTGGGATGTTGTTAGAGCCCCGCTTGTTATTCCTGAAATTGCTACACCTGCTTCTGTAATTCTTGTGGCAAATAACAACAAGGCTAAGAATCTTTTATATGGAGCTCTTGGTAGACAAGAATATGATAGAATTTGCAATCTTTCAACTGCGCATGAAATTTGGAACACTCTCGAAACATATCATGAGGGTTCGTCCCAAATCAAAAAGGTGCGCCAAACAGTTTACAAGCGTGAATACAACAAATTCGAGATCGTCCTAGAGAGCATCGATGACATTTTCGATCGCTTTAATAAAGTGATTAATCAAATGAAAGTCGTTGATATTGAATATTCTCAATCTGAAAATGCCACCCATCTCTTGGCTGCAATCAACACCAAGGAGTGGGAGATGAAGGCCAACTGCTATAGAGGAAAATGTTGATCTTTCAAGTCTTACTTTAGAATTGCTTTATAGTAAACTCAAGACTCATGAAATTAAAAGAGTTGATCATCCTAAGAAAGACAACATGGCATTGCTAGCTGATCCTCTCAAAAGGTCTTCTGATGGTACTCTTGAATCTTTTTCTGATTTCTCATTTACTTGTTTATCTGCTATTCATGAGGAGGAGCTTGAAAGTATTCCTGAAACAGAGTTAGCTCTCTTAGCTAAAAAATTCACACGGGCCTACAATAATGTGAGAAACAAAAAGAGAGGTGGTCCTGTGACATGCTATGAATGTGGTGAGCTAAATCATATTCGGGCAAATTGCCCCAAGCTGAAAGGTAAGAGCAATCATAAGGAGGGAAAGCCAGCTTGGAAGAAGCCTCCATTCAACAAATCAAGGTATGATGCTAATAAGCTTGTGAAGGCCGCTCATCGGGTTCTTGCCGCTTTTGAGGAGCAATCCTTGAGCGATGTGGACTCCGGTAGCGAGGAGAACAATGAGGAGGAAATTCCCAAAGATAAGAAGAAAGGCAAGGCCAAAGACTTCACCGGCATGTGCTTCATGGCGGACATTGACGACATTGATAGTGATGAGGTACCTCCTTCTTATGATGAGCTTTCTGCTAAATATGATTCTATTGTTGAGCAATTACTTAGTCAAGATGAAGCGCTAGAATTTGTCATGACAAAAAATAAGAAATTAGAGTCAAAGATTAGCAAACTAAAAGTAGAGCTTAAAAATGCTAAGACTCTTGAACCTGATGAATGTTTATCTTGTCATGCTATGCATTCAGAAATTGCCAAGTTACAATCTGCTCATAATATTTCTGTACAACAACTTGATAATGCTAGATCTGAACTAAATGAAATTAAAAGAGCTCCTTGTGAAAAATGTTTAGAATCTAGTAAATTGATTGCTTTTGATGTATTTGATTCTAGCCCTTGCACTTCATGCTTAGAAAAAGAACGTGAAATCAAAGATATCTTAGAAGCTGCTAGAGTCAAATATGCTAAGCTTAAGGACAATATTGAAAATACTACTTGTGCTTCTTGTTCTGCTCTTAAGCTTGAAATTGCTTCATATAAGGAGAAATCTATGAATAAAACTTGTGATGCTTGTGTTAATTTGAGAAAAGAAAATGCTTACCTTCATGATACATTAGAGAAATTTTCTAAAGGTAAGAAACAATTAAACATGATCCTTGACAAGTCTAAAACTCCTTATAAGAAGCAAGGTTTAGGATTCAATTCTTTTCAAGACAATTCAAAACCAAAAGTCATTCAAGTCTTGGAAAAAGGTTTAATTGAATTCAAAACCCAACCTGCAAAAACATCTTTTAAATCTGCAGGTTTTGCCCAACCTTGTATTAACTAAAAGAGTGCTTCTTCTAGTGGTACCAAATACCATTGCACTTATTGTAAGAAAAGTGGGCATTTGATTGAATTCTGTTGGCGTAGGTTGAAAAGTGACAGGAAAAATCTTGATAGAATTTCATTCAGACAACCTATAGCCTTTATGAGACATGGTAACACTGAAAAGAATAAACCTGGATTAGGATTTTTCTCACATGCTAATCATTATGATTTTTCATGTTCTTCAGTGGCGATCGACCTTTGGTGGTCACCGGTCGACCCTTGACATAACGCGGTCCGACCATACAGACGGAGTTGATTCCCATGTAAATTTAAACATTGCTCATAACAGAATTTTAGATAAAATCAAGGATAGTACTTCTGGTGTTTGTACTTCTTGCAGACGTGTGTCTCAGTACTGGATTCCTAAATCTTGTTTATCTAACCCCAGTATTGAGACACATCGCTCCTCTGTTCCTTGATTTTCAGGATTACCGCGGAAAGGGAAGAATCGTGGTTAAATCGACTCGGTGTTCACGCCACATGACCAGGAAACTCAAAATGGTTCACCTCTTTCACGGGCAACGGTGATGACTTCATCACCTTTGGAGATGATACACATGGGCGAATTGAAGTGCAGGATCAATTAGGGTGAACAACAAATTCATTCTAAAGATGTCGCTCTTGTGGACAAGCTTAGGTATAATCTTCTTTACGTATCTCGACTTCTTGATGATGGCTATGAGACTATTTTTAAGAAAAATGCTTGTCGTGTGCTTGATTCTACTGGTGAGCTTGTGTTTGGAATATCTAGAGTTGGTAGAATTTTTGGAGCTGATTTTCGAATCTCTTCTTGGATCTCTTAAATGTTTGCTTACATCTTCTTGATTTACGGCTTTGGCATAGGCGCTGGGGCACATTGGTTTTGATCATCTGACGCGAGTTAGCAACCTTGATCTCATGAGAGGTTTGCCCAAACTCAAAGCTGTCAAGGATGCTGTATGTGCGCCTTGTAGGCATGGCAAACAAGTTGCCGCCTCACACCCTTCTGTGACTATGGTTATGACTGACGGACCAGGACGGTTGCTTCATCTGGATCTTGTTGGTCTGCTAGAGTCGATCGATCGGTGGAAAATGGTATATTCTTGTTATAGTCGATGATCTTTCAAGATATTCTTGGGTGTTCTTTCTTACTTCAAAAGATGAAGCTTTTGGTTATTTTCATGATCTTGTTCTTCGGTTGGCTTCTGAGCTTCCTAGTGCTTTGAGAGCAATTCGCAGTGACAATGGTACGGAGTTCAAAAATGCTTCTTTTGCTTCTTTTTGTGCTGAGCGCGGTATTGAGCATCAGTTCTCCTCTCCACACGTTCCTCAACAAAATGGCGTGGTGGAAAGGAAGAATAGAACCTTAGTCGAGATGGCTAGGACGATGCTAGATGAGTATAGCACACCGAGGAGGTTTTGGGCCGAAGCTATTGCTACTGCTTGCTATATTGCAAATCGTGTATTTTTAAGACCATCTTTAGGCAAGACTCCTAATGAGCTTCGTTTTG
Source organism: Hsuehochloa calcarea (assembly GCA_036346395.1). Classification (NCBI taxonomy): domain Eukaryota; kingdom Viridiplantae; phylum Streptophyta; class Magnoliopsida; order Poales; family Poaceae; genus Hsuehochloa; species Hsuehochloa calcarea. The sequence goes on along the minus strand of CM070609.1, from coordinate 44,228,208 downwards.
GTAGAAAACCCTCTGTTTCGCACTTTCGAGTTTTTGGATCAAAGTGTTTTATTCTTAAGACAGGAAACTTAGATAAATTTGAATCAAGGACTTTTGATGGGTTATTTCTGGGTTATCCTGCTCATTCGAGGGGTTTTCGGGTTTTTAATACTGAGACTAACATTATTCAGGAGACTTGTAATGTCACTTTTGATGAGACTAGTCCTGGAGCTAGATCCATTGTTACAGATGATTCACAGGTGACAGAGAGCATTTTTGTGGAGGAAGATGAGGACGAAGCTGATATTTGTCCTCCATCTGTTCTTCTTGGCGCCTTTTGATACAAGAACACCTTTCGTCTACTTCACCTTCATTTGAGGCTCTGTTTGCATCATCATCATCAGATACTGCGGAGGTCGAAGCGCTATCTTCCCGGGCGCTCCACTTCGCATTGAGGCGACATCCTCGGATCGGATAATAGGTAATCTACATGAGCGAGTCACTCGCTCGGTATCTTGATCCAAATCTCTACTCTCATTACGCTTTTGTTGCTTCTTTTGAACCCGCGATATATCACATGCTTTATCTGATTCGAGCTGGGTTAATGCCATGCATGAGGAGTTAGAGAATTTTGAGAGAAATAAGGTTTGGAACCTAGTAGAACCTCCTAGTGGTCATAATATTATAGGAACCCGTTGGGTGTTCAAGAATAAACAAGGTGAGGATGGTTACGTGGTTAGAAACAAGGCTAGATTGGTAGCTCGGGGTTTGACCAAGTTGAGGGTTAGATTTTGATGAGACCTTTGCTCTGTTGCTAGACTAGAAGCCATTCGTATTTTGCTTGCATTTCTTTGCATCCAAGGGTTTTAAGTTATATCGGATGGATGTTAAAAGTGCCTTTTAAATGGTTTCATAGAGGAGGAAGTATATGTTAAACAACCCCGGGCTTTGAGGATCCCAAGTATCAAACCGTGTTTTCAAGTTATCCAAAGCCTTGTATGGTCTTAAGCAAGCCCCTAGAGCACAGTATGATAGACTTAAGACCTTCACCTTAAGAATGATTTTGAGATGGGTAAAGTGGATAAAACTCTATTCATCCTTAGGCGTGGCAATGACTTCACCGCTTGCTCGATTTACGTGGATGATATTATTTTTGGTGGTTCTTCTAATGCTCTTGTTTCGACTTTTACGAGACTATGTCCAGGAATTTGAGATGAGTATGATGGGAGAGCTCAATTACTTTTTGGGGCTTCAAATCAAGCAATGCAAGGAAGGAACTTTTATCCATCAGACGAAGTACACTAAAGATCTACTCAAGCGCTTTGACATGGGTGATTGCAAGCCTATTTCCACTCCATGGCAACCGATTATTTTGGATCGGATGAGGAAGGAGAAGTCGTGGATCAACGCGAGTACCGCAAACATGATCGGTTCCCTTCAGATCGACGACATCGAGACCGGACATTCACTTCACGGTATGCCTTTGTGCAAGGTTTCAGGCGTCTCCGAGAACTTCCCATCGCCAAGCCGTTAAGCGCATATTCAGGTATTTACACTCTACCCTTTTATATGGCATTTGGTATTCTTGCTCTTCAGCTTTGTCCATTAGGGGTTTTTCAGATTCTGATTTTGCGGGCTGTCGGTTAGATAGGAAGAGTACTTCAGGCACCTGTCACTTCCTAGGCACTTCTCTTGTATCTTGGTCTTCTAGAAGCGGTCTTACATTGCACAATCCACTCTGAAGCGAGTATGTAGTCTTTGCTAGTTGTTTGTGCTTGATTTTGTGGATGACGTCCACTTTGAAAGATTATGGTTTAATTTTTGATAGTTTTCCTCTTTTCTATGATAACACTTCTGCTATTAATATTGCTAAAAACCCAGTGCAACATTCTAGGACTAAGCACATAGACATTCGCTTTCACTTCCTTAAAGATCATGTTGAAAAAGGAGATATTGTGATGCACTTCGTGGAGTCCGAAGCTCAATTGGCCGATATTCTCACCAAGCCTTTAGATCAAACCAGGTTTGCCACCTTGAGAAGCGAGTTAGGGGTAATTTATCCCTATGGGTTGGTTTGAGGGGGAGTTTGATCCTTTCTGATCTTTCCTTGTTCTTTTGATCTTTTATTGTTCTTTTTGTGAACTTTTTGATCTTTTTGAACTTTTTAGGTTTTAGGCTTTTTATTGCATCTCATTTTATGTTATTGCATTCATATATAAAATATATATATATATACAACAAGTGGTATGTAAAATCCAAAAAGATTTTCTGCTTATCTTTTAAGATTAATGAAGCTTTGCCTATTACCCTTTGGAGCTTTAGTATTCAAATTGTTGCTCAATGTCATGTCTTGTTCTTTGACTTGCTAGAATTATCATACTTTTACATGTGTAGCTAAGTCTTTGCTATATGAGCTAGAACCTTAAAACAACTCGAACTAAGAAATTGCAATCTGTGGATGTTTTAGCGAGTTGCGCATTAGTGCTCCTTTTGTGACATTGGCCCTGTCAGAATTGCTTTGTTAGCTCTTTTATCTAAAATTGACCATTACTTGAGCTTTTGTGTTCTTGAGATTCTAAAACTGCTCATGTGAAAAATGAAAAGTCAAGATTGTCTTATGCTTAAAATGTGCCAAACTACTCTTACGAGACTGCTTGTCAAAGACATGAACTTGGAGATAGTTTGATGATCCAGATGATCTCATGGGGATTGCTTGTCAAAAATGACATGAACCTCAAGATTTGTCGCCCTGGTAGAAGCTTAGAAAGAGTTTGTGGATGGCTCCTAGTCCAGGATCTTCTTTACTAAGATATACCTTTAATCAAATTCTGGTCGAAGCTTAGAAAGAGTTTGTGGATGGCTCCTAGTCCAGGATCTTCTTTACTAAGATAGACTTTTAATCAACTTTTGGTCGAAGCTTAGGATGAGTTTGTGGATGGCTCCTAGTCCAGGATCTTGTCACTAAGTTAGATCATTAGTCAACTGCAATATTCAATGCATATAAGAAAGATGTGGACAAATGGGCTTTTATAAAATGTTGAGCAAAATGATTCAATACAGGACCTGATTGACTCTTAATGTGGTCTTTGTTAGATTTTTGATCTCACTTTGACATTTTGACATAGCCAGTTTCACTTTAGGATCCCTGTTGATGAATTTGCTGAATTTGAAGTGTTGCTTAAATTGATAAAATCTACTGCTTTACTATTGAGTTTGTGTGCTTAGCTTTGATATACATATCTTACCATGATCTTGCTAGCGTTGTCAGGCTTGATATGTCATTTGTGCAGTATTAGAAATGCTGAATAGCTCTTTCGGGTAATCTCCAAAGCTTCTTGTAATCAAAAATTGAAAAATACAAAAATATTGCACTTCATGCATGCTTCTTCTTCCTTCTTCTGTCTCTATTCTGCATTTGTTATCTTTGGTTGAGAGGAATGCGTAATTTCTTGATGACTCCATTGTCAAAGGGGGAGAAGTTTTATGAAAATGTGTTTAATGAGAAAATATTTCATTGTTGGGGAGAAGATTTTACAAAGGGGGAGAAACTGAAAATTTGAAACTTTCTGAAATTTTAGGATCATAGTGAGGGGGAGTTCTTGAGTTGCTTTCTTATTGTCTTATTGAATATTCTGAACTTGAATTGCATTCTTTTATCCTCAATATGATCATAGGTCAATTGAATAATTGTTCTTTCTTATGGACCACATGTGAGAATTTTGATCTTTTCTTGAAATTAAAGTTTTTATGCTTTCTTTTGCCTTATCTCACATGCCTATACTATTCTGATGCCAGCTTGGTCCTTTACATTGCTTTTTCTTGCTTATGGACCAAGTTGTGCCTTTGTGCGAAAACTGCGAGTAAACTCGTTTTCAAACCTCTTACTTACATTTTCTAGATAATTGCTAATGTGTTCATCAAGGGGGAGATTGTAGATATCATGGGGATATGTTCCAGATCTTAGGATGATGTGACAATTGGCAATGGTGTTTACAGTTTGTCGTTTCACGTATTTTCGACAAAGTGTCAGGCATCTTGAGACGAGGCGGTCCGACCGGTCCTAATCTGTGGTCCGCCGGTCCCAAATCGGTCGAACCGGCTATGTGGGGCGGTCGGACCGGCGGTGACGTAAAAGTGGTCAAAACGAGCTGGGCCAAAAATAGGTATTGTAGGCAAGTGAGGGGATCCCAATGCACTTGGTCTCATAATTTTTGGAGTCTCCAGTAAGAAGTTCTATTCGTTTTTATTTTCCAGAAGGCTTGAATTTGGGTATGAATTTGGCTAAGTCCCAAGGCGGTCCGACCGCTCACGAGGAGCGGTCCGACCGCCAAGAAGCGGTCCGACCGGCTCACCTGGAGCGGTCAGACCGGTTTTGACTTGATCATCGGCCAACTTCGTGGCGATGTTGTTTTGTTAGGTCAAGTACATGGGTTCCATGGCATATGGTTTGCATGATGCATGTTTTGACTAACATGGGTCAAGTTTTGAAGAACTTGTTCCCAGATTCGTGTTTGCTTGTCTATGGTTGTGCAGGTAGCTTGGTGGTCAACGACGGTCAACGGCGAGGAGTATCGGTACTAGACTTGGAGAGTTGAGGTCGAGCGATCGGCGATGCGGGTGAGTCAATGACTCAAGCGTGACGCAAGATGGACAAGGGTGATCTATTAGCAAATCCGAGGCGCAAGATGGCGCTAGGTGAAGCTGTTTAGATCAAAAAGTTAAAGACGGCGCTTCGCGAAGCGTGCGTATGTGACCCGTTTGTTAGTGGGCCTTAACGGGAGCCCAAGAGAGTCAAACCCTAAGAGTTTTAGGCCTCCACTATAAATAGGAGGAGATGGTGGCTGCACCTCTCTCTCTCTTGCCTTTTTATGTTTCAAAACCCTAATTGTCTTTAGGGGAGTTGAGGTGGAGGCTAGGGCTCTTGATGGTTTATGGTGAATTTTGTGATCTTTGATTGTCCACTGATCCATGATGGTGTGGATGTAATCCAGCATCAATCACGAAATCAATCTATGCAAGGTTTGCTTGAGATAAGTCTCTTTTCGTTCTTTCTTCCAATTTCGTTATTTTAGGGCTTTCTTGGATCCACGAGTTTTTGATTGATTCTTTCACGTGGATTAGCTTGCTGTGATATGTGTGGATCTATCTAGCATCATCTTGATCATCAATCACTCACGAACAAGCATTAGGATCAAGTTTTTGTTCTTGCCCGGTTTTAGATCTTCTGTTATTCAATTGGCAATTGCTCAAGATCTTTCCAAGAATTATCATAATATTTGATTGGAATAGGTCCTCAATAGCATAGAGATGGTGTGTGCAAAGTTTTGTAAAGATTGAAGTTAAGAATCAAAAGTTTGACCTAATTGCAACCGTCATCGGTGATTTTCTTGTTGCGAGATCGGTTACGAGTCGGCCGGTCGGACCGTCCGTCATCACCGGTCGACCGATTTTGGAGCGGTCCGACCGCCAAGACTGCAATGATCCGACCGCGGCAATCGGTCCGCCGGTTGGGTCAGAGGTCGACCGCCCGTGCTTTGAGTTTTGCAATCTTAGTTGATTTTGTGATTTTGCTTAGGGATTTAATTGGATTCAATACTAGTCTTCACAGATCTTGGTATATTGATCTTCATAGCTTCCTAATAGCTATTGGAGTGAAATTGTGTTGAATTCATTATTTTGGGAAAAAGTGGCGTGCTCCTATTCACCCCCTCTAGTCGTCTTTTCGGTCCAACGGTATTTTATCAAACATTATTCCATAGTCCATCAATGTTTGCCTCATCCAAAGCAATTCGCACAACAACTACTGCGAGAAACATATTCGGCGGCGGTGGAAAGAACATGAGTTTTGTTTCTTGGAAGACCATGACACTAAGGATCTACCTAAGAATTGACAACTCCACGAGGTGCTCTTTCTATCCACTTTACAACCCGCATAATCCGAATCCGAATATCCAATCAAATCAAATTTAGCACCTTCGGATACCAAAAGCCAATGCTTGAGGAATGCTTTAAATATCTTAATATTCTTTTGTGACCATTAAATGACATTCTTTTGGAGCCAATTGAAAACGTGCACACATGCAAGCGCTAAACATAATATCGGGCCTAGATGCGGTAAGATAAAGCAAACTACCAATCATAGACCTATAAAGCTTTAAATCAATAGATTTACCTCCTTCGTTTAGATCAAGATGTCCATTTGTAGCCATTGGAGTCTTGATGGGCTTTGCGTCATCCATGCCAAATCTTTTGAGTAAATCCTTCACATACTTGGATTGACTTATGAAGATCCCATCATTGAGTTGTTTGATTTGAAGTCCAAGGAAGAAGCGAGTTCTCCTATCATTGACATCTCAAACTCCCTAGACATCATTTCACCAAATTCTTTGCAAAAATCTTGATTAGTGGAACCAAAAATTATGTCATCAACATAAATTTGACACACAAAGAAATCACCATCAATAATTTTAGTAAACAAAGTTGTATCAACCTTTCTGATTTTGAATCCCTTAGAGAGTAGAAAATCTCGAAGGCGCTCATACCATGCTCTAGGGGCTTGCTTTAAACCATATAGCGCCTTTGAGAGTTTATACACATGATTAGGATTTTTGGGATCTTCAAAACCCGGAGGTTGTTCAACAAAAACAAGTTCAGATATTTTGCCATTTAAGAAAGCACTTTTAACATCCATTTGAAATAATCTAATATCAAAGCATGATGCAAAAGCAAGCAAAATACGAATAGACTCAAGTCTTGCTACGGGTGCAAAAGTTTCATCATAATCTAAACCCTCGAGTTGAGTATATCCTTGAGCAACTAACCTTGCCTTGTTTCTTACCACAACTCCATTTTCATCTTGTTTATTTCGAAAGACCCATTTTGTGCCAATGACATTATGCTCCTTTGGTCTTTCTACCATTGTCCAAACATCATTCCGGGCGAAGTTATTTAGCTCCTCATGCATAGCATTCACCCAATCCGGATCTTCTAGTGCTTCATCTATGCGTTTTGGTTCAAGAGAGGAAACAAAAGAGTAATGTTCACAAAAAGAAGCAATACGAGAGCGAGTTTGGACACCTTTACTTACTTCACCCAATAGTTGGTCTATTGGATGATCTTTAGCTATAGCATTGTGGATTCTTTGAGGTAGATTCAATGATTGATCATCTTCCTTGACATCTTCTTCATTATGATTAACTTCATTTGTCACGGAAGAGGTAGGTGGCTCGACTTTTGTGGAAGATGATGGTTCATGTTGATCTTCTTTAGGCTTAATGTCTCCAATTTGCATGTTCTTCATTGCTTCCATGAGAGCTCCATTACCTACATCATCAAAATCTTCTTGCTCTTCTTGAGAGCCGTTAGTTTCATCAAATTGTACATCGTGTCTTTCTTCAATAATACCACTAGTTTTGTTAAAAACACGATATGCTTTGCTATTTGAAGAATAACCTAGTAGAAAGCCAACATCACAACGACTTGCAAATTTAGAGAGTCGAACACCCTTTCTTAAGATATAGCATTTGCAACCAAATACTCTAAAGTAAGAGATGTTCGGTTTTCTTCCAATAAGGAGTTCATGGAAGTCTTTTCAAAAGCCTATGCAAATAAAGGCGGTTTATGGCATGACAAGCGGTATTAATGGCTTCCGCCCAAAAGCGATCGGAGTATCATACTCATCAAGCATTGTCCTAGCCATTTCTATTAATGTACGATTTTCCTCTCTACAACTCCATTTTGCTCCGAGTGTAGGTAGTGGAAAGCTCATGCTTTATTCAAGTTCATCACAATAATCTTCAATATTAGTGTTTTGAACTCGGAACCATTATCACTCGGATTTTCTTTATTTTGAAATCAAATTCATTTTGAGCCCTTTTTGCAAAACTTTTAAAATTCTTGGAGGCTTCACCTTTGTCATATAAGAAGAATACCCATGTATATCTAGAGTAATCATCTACAATGACTAAACAATAGCTATTGCCCCCAATGCTCTTATAGGTTGTTGGCCCGAACAAATCCATATGTAAGAGCTCCAATGGCCTAGAGGTTGACATGATACTCTTGGAAGGATGAGAGTTAGCAACTTGCTTCCCGGCAGCAAGCGCTACACAATCTATTTTCTCAAACTTCACATCCTTCAAGCCAACCACTAAGTCATGTTTCAAAAGCTTTTTGAGTTGAATCATTCCCACATGACCTAACCTTCTATGCCATAACCAACCCATTGAAGTTTTTGCAATTAAACAAGTTTTTAAACAAGATTCATTTGAGGAGAAATCAACCAAATAAAGATTGCCAAATCTAAAACCTTTAAAAATCATTTCTTTTTCTTTTTCTTTGAAAATGGTAACTTCCTTTTTAGAAAAAGAGCAAGTTAATCCAAGATCACATAATTGAGCAACGGATAGCAAATTGAAATTTAATGTTTCCACTAAAGATACATTTGAAATGGAAAGGTCATTTGAGATAGCAATTCTACCTAAGCCAATTACCTTTCCTTTGCTATTGTCACCAAAAGTGATCTTTTCATTTCCGCTCCCATTTTCAAATGAGGTGAACATTTTCCGATCTCCGGTCATATGTTGAGTGCAACCACTATCAAGCACCCAATGCCTTCCACCGGTCTTGTAGTTCACCTACAAAAGGAATCAAGTTCTTTTAGGTACCCTTATTTGTTTGGGTCCTTGGAGGTTAGTTATCAATGATTTGGGCACCCAAATAACATTCTTCTTAACACCTAGAATTGAGGTGCCAACAAATCTAGCAATCATTTTTCCATCTTTGGCCTTTTTGAGCATATAGCAAGAGTCAAACAAGCCAACCGATGAAACCTTACCAATAGGACAATTTTGTTGTACATGTCCTATTTCCCGGTATTTTTGGCAATGCTTACCATTTTCATTAACAAACCTCACGGGCTTGTTTACCGGTTTCTTACCTTTCTTGGGCACATACCCAAGTCCTTCCTTGTTGAATGAGCACCTTTGCTCACTCAAAAGCTTATCAAGGGTAGATTTGCCCTTGAAACATCTTTCCAAGCCCTTACTTAACTTGGTGACTTGCTCCTTTAACTCATTATTCTCTACAAATAGCTTATTACAAGATTTAGCATTTTCAATCTTGGAATCAACATTTGAGCTACATGGTATAGCAAGCAAATCATCATAAGAAGTGGATATGCTAGTTCTAGCAATGTTTACACTAGGCATTTTTTCTTGAATATCACAAGTTATGCCAATGCTAGTGTAAGACTTATCTTGGATAAGCAAATCATGGGCTTCTTTTAGTTCATCATAAGAGTTCTTTAAAGACAAATGTTCTTTCTTTAAAACTCTAAATTTAGCCTTTTCCTTTCCAAGATATTCATTTAATTCTTCAAGCATATCCATGAGCTCATCATAGGAGGGTTCTTCATTATCAAGAGATTTTACCTTTTCACCTTTTGCCATAAGGCAAGTAGGAGTTGAAAATAGCGATGGAGCCTCTGTAGGAACGTAAAGGCGACTAGGGGGGGTGAATAGGCGCTTTCTCAACTTTCTCGCCTAAATCAAATTCAACACGAACTTTACTCCTTTAGCAATGAAAGCTAAGAAGATCGATAAGCACCTGGCGGAAGCCTTGTCTGAATTCGATAACCCCGACAACCACACGACACAAAAGTGGGCCCGAATCTAAAAGGGTTGATCTGGGCACAAGCGGTCCGGCCGGCTACCAAGGGCGGTCGGTGACGTTCAACCAATGATCGACCGGCAACTAAGCGGCGGTCGGACCGGTGGGCAGCGGTTCGACCCGCAGAGCAGTGATACGAATATCTGGCGGTCGGACCGCCGTTGAAACACCGGTCTGACCGGTTCAGTCCAGTACTGAAAAATCCAACCCAAATCCAAAACGAAATTTGATCCAACTTTTGATTCAACCAATGAAACTTGACCAAATTTCGAGCACACCTCCCTAATGATATTGGAGACCTATTTCTAGTAGCGATCCTTGGATCCACTTGCAGAATCGATCTCTCAAGGATTTAACAAAGAAGTACACAAACCCTAGAAATATGAAAATCTTTGATTCAAGACTTGCTTGTGGGGGTTGATGGTCTAGATGATTCTAGGAGTACTCCCACACATCAAAGCAAGACAAATGGGGTCAAGAGACCAAGCTTAAACACTTGAATCAAGGAAGCACCAAATTCATTCAAATGAGAGACGAACACAAAAGGGAGACAAATGATCTCTCAAGCAAGCATCACAAGATTGATTGATCTCACAAGATGCTTACAAAGCCACTCCCTCAAGGAGGACAAGAGCTCACCAAGGAGCAATCACAATCTCTCCCTCTCTTCCTCTCCAAACCCTAACCCTAGAAAAAGGAAGGGCAAAACCAAATGGAAGCTTCAAGGGGGTTTTACATCTCCCCCCTTCTATTTATAGGAGAGGACTAGGGTTACACTTTTGGGACCCACTCACACATGGGACCCACACACAACATCTGTTGAAGCAATCGCCTGCTTCACCACGTGTAGGTTGATCAGCGGTTCTCATCGCGTCGTGTAACAGCCCAAAATTTCAATTTCATTTAAAAATAAGACTTTATTAATTTTTGTGGATTTTCTGGAATTTTTAAAAGCTTTTCAATAAATTATATTAAGGCTAAAAGAATTTATGTGCAAAAACTATTACCAACTAAAAGTTGGAATTATTTTATTTAAATCCAGAATGCCTCATAGAATTTATGTGAATTTTCTCAAAATTTTTGGACTTCATTTACTATTTTCTAAAGCCTATTTGAATTTCTGGAATTAAATCAATTGAAAAAGGTTTAAAATTTCTCTGCTTTCTGATCTTGGGCGAAGCCCTCAAAGATCGCATCTCGGCCCGACTCTCCCCGCGCGCGAGTAACGCGGACCGTCCGATCAAAATCGGACGGCCAACAATCAATCCGCCCGCGCTCTCTCTCCCGCTTCTGTCTCGCTGTCAGGTGGGGCCCGCTGCACAGCGTCGTCTTCCCCGTTCCCTTCTTCTCCGCGCGAACGTCACTCCTGCCGCCATTAAAGCCTCGCTGGAGCTCTTCAAGCCCGTGTTTCCCTCCCCCATTTCTCTCGCCATCACGCGCAATGAAAGCGGCCGTTCCTACCGCGTTCATTCCCGGCTTTACTCACCTTAAAACTTCATTGTAACACGCCGCCTCACCTCGCGAAGCGGCCGTTGCCACCTCGCCCACGATCTCCACCTCCGGCCTCGCCTCGCCCTATAAAAGGAGCACCAGTGCGCTCTACTCCCTCAAGCTTTTGCCCCAACTCTCCACACCTCCTCGCTCCCGGTTGCCGCATTGGCTCTTTCTCTCGCCGCCGAGCCGTGCTTCGCGCCTCTAGCGCCGCCACGGTGAACCTCCGGCCGCCTCATTGCACCAGCCGCCTCCAAGACCGCGAACTCCGTGCGCACCTCCGCGCCCTCGAAGCATCGCCGAGCTCCTTCGCCAACGATCGAACCACACCGCCGCCTCTCGCCGTCGCCGACCAACTTCCGGCCACGCTCTCGCGTCGCCAGGTAGCGCCTCGACTCGGTGTATTCCTCGAGCGTTTTGCGCACCTCACCGAGCTCGCCAGCGCCGCCGTTCACGGTACCATTGGAACCCGGCGCCTCCCTCTCGGCGGCCGGCGTGGACAGCCACCTCAGCGCCACCTCATCACTTTCGCATGCGTGGCAGCCAAATCAGCGCCGCGTGGCTGCCGGTAGCGGCCTGTGGCGCCCAAATGCGACTACCGCTTCATCTTGTCTTGTGGCCGAGTCCACCGTGGACTTGAAAACGCCGTGGACCCGATCCATGACTGTTTGGGCCCACATGTCGTCTCGTGAACACGATCTTCTGACGTCGGTGGCGCAATAATTGGAATTTCCTTTAGAAATTTAATTGGAAATTCGAAATTCTGATTTTTGAATTAAAATTTGATTTAAACTTCCAGGAGCTCGTATTTCTTCATACAGACTCCGATTTAGGTGATTCAAATTTCTAAATTTGTATAAAATCAAGATCTAGCTAACTAAACCAAAATTATTTAATTTGGAGTTAATTTGAATTTTCATTTGAATTTATTTGTGTTCATTTGAATTACATTTGAATTTGGAATATTTTCACAGTATAGATTTTGGCGACTCAGGAGAGCTTGACCCTATTGAAGAAGTAGAATACCAGGAATTTGAGCAAGGCAAGTTACACCATTGACCATTTTGCCCCCAATATTTAAAATTATTAAATTCCTGTTTTAAATTATTATTGCATGCATAATTGTATTTAATTATTTTAAATTCCTGTTTTAAATATTTAATTATTCCAATTCCTTTGTATAGCCAAATTTGATTGTTGTATTGTCAATTCCTTGTAACCTTAGTCAAATGAATTTAAAAATAAATTTATGCTTAGCAAATGCTTAGACCATGAAATTTTTGACTTTGGGAGAATTTAGCCAAAATTTCATAAATTGATAAAAAGACTATGACATTGCCTTGTCATGGTGGACTTTTGCAAATGTCTTTGAAAATTTAAAATAAAAGAAAATGGTTTGTACTTGGGCAAACATGGACCGTTAGTGGAGTGCGAGTTTATGCAGGCCTGTCAGTTAGGGCCGAGACCTGTGGTTTTTATTGAAAGTTGCCCAAGTAGATTAAGGACCGCCTTTGAGCGCATCTTGCAAAAGCTCCACCGTACTACCACATGTTACGTATGGGCGAACCGGGCTTAATAATTTGTATTACCTCGTATTGTTTATGCCATTTTTGTTGTGTGGGTGTCGGTTAGACTTTATTCCCACTTGGCGCAAGAGGGGTTTCGGCGGTGGTTAGCCTAATGGAAGTGAAACCTTAGCGGGCATATTGGTATTGAGGTAGTGCATTGGAAGCGCTTGTGATAATTGCCTAGTCACACACCTAAGGAAGTGTGTATTGGCCGACATAACTGCAAATTATCTCTTGTGGGTAAAGTTGTACAACCTCTGCAGAGTGTAAATCTATTGAATAGCCGTGTCCACGGTCAAGGACATCTTGAGCAAAGCCACTCTAAAGTTAGATTTGTTTTTGGTTTTAAAATAACTTTGGACATGATTTGAGGATGGTTAATCCTTGTGGTAAATTTGGCGGGTAGCCTTGTGATAGGAGGTATCCATCACCATGTTTCATATGGAGGTTATCCACTATAAAATGATCAATTTTAAATCGATTTTAGTTATGTAATGAAAATGTGCCTTGAAACTTAGTATAACTATTTAAACCAAAAGGTGATTTATGCAAATGAACCCTACAACCTTCCTTTGAATAACTTATGCATGCATTCTAAATTTCGTATTGGGTGTAATTTGCGAGCACGGTTGTAGTGCTCACTCTTCTTTGAATATTATTATTCAGAGAGGACTGCTATCCGAAGGTGAGGAGCGGGGCGATTAGGCGCGATCTCGGACGATTGCTGTGGCGCATCGTGTGGCTTACCATTATTATTTTACTTCCGCTTAATGTTTTATTTGGCCTCAGGCCCGGTTGTAATAAACTCTATGATTATTAATATACCATTTGGATATGTTTGTGATAACATTTTTGTATTGTGTACACTGGAAATCTGGACTAGTGTATGAACACGAGAATTCGGGATCCTTCGTTCCGGGTTCGACAAAAGTGGTATCGAGCCATATCGATCGTAGGTCGTGACCTAGAAGGAAATCAAACCCTTAAGGACTTATTTTGAAAATTAAAAATACCTTGGTCTTCAGAGTCATTCCTCAACTTTTCTCTTGAAAAATTATTTACTAACTCATCTCTGTTCAAAAATTGTAGATGGTGAAGTTCATTGCCATTTCCCATGGAGTCTTCTTTGGTCATTGGGCGCCATTCTCTCGGAAGTTGATGCAGCACTTAGACTTTGAAGAAAGACCGGCGTATCAAGGATACAAGTATAAAGTGGGAAATCAGAGCGATGGAGAGTAGAGGTGATCCTTTACTCCAATCTATCACCGAACACGGACTTCCACGTCTTGATGCCCCAATGCGACGAGACACCTTCGCCAAGGCATCCAGGATGCGACCGGGAAGCAACCCGCAGACTTCGCTACATCTCGATCATCGCCTCAACGGCCTTTGGGTTCCACTATTACCCAATGCACATTCCAACCCGGCATGACGGTGCTTTCCGCTCAACTAGAGATGAAGATCGCCCCGATCTCACTCATCGTGGATCGGCCGAGCTATGGATTATGCCTACGGAATACACTAGATGAGTTGTCTCTTACGCAAGTGAAGTTACAAGATGCGAGAAGAAAAGTTGAAGAGTGCGAGAAAGAAGCGGCCTCTTACAAGGAAGGCGAGGCTAGTTCTAGTGAGCAGATTATACCCCATAACACCATAGATTTGACCTTAAATTTTTCCTTTAGTTGCGAATTATGAGCTACCAAACCTTTGTAGTAGCCATAATGAATTAATAAAATAAAAATAAATTATTTTGCTGAAATGTTCTTGTCTTGTGTTTGTTGAATTTGGGCTATTTTAGATCTATACTCTTATAATTCCTATCTCTCTTATCTAACTGTGAAAAGTTCATCGATGGTGACCACCGCACCGAAATGTCGGTGCTAGAGGGCAAGGAAATGAGAATGCCGAATATCAAGAAAACCAGTTCAATGACCACCACCTCCTCCAATGAAGCTCTGTTGGCGCCAAATGATGGCCAATCGACTCATCCGATTGAGTTGTTAGTGATCCCTTCACAAAGAATCGAGAATACCCAAGCGTCAGCAACCTATCATGCTCCTCCACCTCCCGCAAGAGTAACTTTGTCAGAGTTCATGAGGATCGTCCGCCAACATTTTCTAGTAGCACCGAACCCATGGGACGCAGATGATTGGCTCGGGGCCATTGAAAAAGCTGGATATTGCTCGATGTACGGATCGTGAGAGAGTTTTGTTTGCCTCTCATCAATTGATTGGTCCCGCATCGAATGGTGGGATAATTTCAGCATGTCCCATGCTAATACCCAAGAAATCACTTGGGATGAGTTCATGCAAGCTTTCACGATCTCACATTCCATCGGCATGATTACTTTGAAAAAGAAGGAGTTTCGCCGCTTCGCCAAGGAAACCGTTCGATTGGCGAATATCGCATAAGTTTAACCAAGCGGCTCGCTATGCCCCCGAGGATGTAGCGAGACGAAGACAGCAAGAGCGATTTACGGAAGGTTGAGCAGCGAACTCTCTGTTCGTTTGATTTCTCGAGATTTTACCGACTTTGGTAGCTTGGTAAATAAGGCCATCGCCAGAAGGCAAACATCGAAATGGAGAATCGCAAGCGGAGGATGGCGGCTCGAAATTTAACTCGGGAGGATCGCACAAGCCTCGTTTCTCTCGATCTCTCACCACCTCGGCGTGGGAGATTCGGACTACTACACCAAGAGTTCCGGCTCGATTCGCGCCCAAATACTTCCGGATTCCGTAGTAGTTCATCCGGAGGGCGATTTAGTGAAGCGATTATTTTCACGGCGAGAATCACTTGCTTTCACCGCAACGAGTTGGGTCATTATGCCAATAAGTGTCCCAAGAAGCGTGATATCACCCCGTCAAGCCAACTCCGGAGTTTGGTCTCGGCGGTCCCTCAAGACCGGTGGTCATTCATGAAGGGCGTGTGAATCACGTCACCGCAGAGGAAGCCCATGCAAACACGGATGTTGTTCTTGGTACGTTCCTTGTCAACTCGATACCGGCATCGCTTTATTTGATTCCGAGCTTCGCATTCTTTTGTGTCAAATAAGTTTGTGGAAAAATATGGGTTATATACCTCCCCTTAGTTAAGCCCATGTTAATCCATTCCCGGGCTCGAAATGAGGGCTAGTTTATTCTCATCCAAATCTTACCTTTGAAATCTCTGGAGTAACTTTCTCGGCCAACTTAATAGTCCTGCGTTCGCAAGGATTGGACGTAATTCTTGGAATGGACTGGCTTGCCAAAAATCAGGGCAGAATAGATTGTGCTAGTAGATCTATCAACCTCACCAATGAACAAGGGATTTCAATAGAGTTCCAACCCAAGACTTCTACGGAAAGAAGTCCTATCTTGACCGATTTAAAGGAAGTGGCGGAAGATATACCGTGGTACAAGAATATCCGGATGTTTTTAGGAGGACTTACAGTATGCCACGGACCGAGACATAATGTTCTTAATTGACTTAGTCCCAGGGACTGCTCCAATTTCGAAGCGACCCTACAGAATGCCGGCAAATGATCTAGCAGAATTGAAGAAGCAGATCGAAGAACTACAGAGTAAAGGTTACATTCAACCGAGTTCATCGCCTTGGGGAGCTCCAGTACTATTTGTCAAAAAGAAAGACAATAGTATGAGAATGTGTGTGGACTATAGATCACTCAATGAGGTAACAATCAAAAACAAGTACCCGTTACCTAGAATAGATGATCTGTTTGATCAACTTAAAGGAGCCAGTGTTTTCTCCAAGATTGATTTGAGGTCGAGGCTACCATCGATTAAAAATCGATAGGAAGATATTAGAAGACGACCTTCACCACGGATATGGGTATGCGAGTTCACAGTGATGTCATTTGGACTAACAAATGCCCCTGCTTATTTCATGAATATGATGAACAAAGTGTTCATGGAATTCTTGGATAAGTTTGTTGTGGTATTCATAGATGATATTCTCATCTATTCAAGAGATATGGAAGAGCATGAAAAACATCTCAGAATTATTTTGGGCAAACTTCGAGAACACCAACTTTATGCCAAACTCAGCAAAAGTGAATTTTGGCTCAGTCAAGTGGCATTTCTTGGACACATTGTGTCAGCAGGAGGAGTTGCAGTAGACCCCTCAAAGGTTGAAGCTGTAATGGATTGGAAGCAACCCAAGTCAGTCACAGAAGTGAGAAGTTTTCTCGGATTAGCTGGGTACTACCGCAGATTCATTGAAAGTTTCTCCAAGATCGCCAAACCCATGACTCAACTTCTGAAGAAGGAAAAGAAATTTGAATGGACAAGTGCTTGTGAACATAGCTTTCAAGAGCTGAAGAAAAGACTAGTCTCTGCACAGTGCTAGTTTTACCAGATATCGTAAGGATTTTGAAGTTTTCGTGGCGCATCCCTTGAGAACTAGGATGTCTTGATGCAGAAGGAAAGGTTGTGGCTTATGCATCTCGTCAGTTAAGGCCACATGAAGGAAATTATCCAACTCATGATCTAGAATTAGCGGCAATTGTGCATGCTTTGAAAATCTGGCGGCATTATCTTATTGGTAACCGCTGTGAGATTTTCACAGATCATAAGAGTTTGAAATATATCTTCACCCAGTCAGATCTTAATCTCAGGCAAAGAAGATGGTTAGAGCTGATAAAGGATTATGACCTTGGAATTCACTATCACGGGTAAAGCCAGCGTGGTAGCGGATGCTCGAGTAGGAAGGCATACTGCAACACGGTGTTAGTTCAAGAAAATCAACCAGAGTTGTATGAAGAACTAAAGCATCTGAATCTGGAAATTGTCAGTCAAGGCTGTATCAACACGGTGGAAGTCCAACCAACCATACAAAGTCAGATCAGAGAAAAACAGCTAGAAGACGAAGACATCAAAGAAATCATGAAGAACATGAGAAGAGGCAAAGCTTGAGATTTTTACGAAGGCGAGCGAGGCACAGTATGGTTTGGCAACCGCATCGTGTACCTAAACATCATGAAACCGGACAAGCGATTACGAAAGAAGCTCATGAATCACCTTACTCTATTCATCCCGGAGTACCAAGATGTACAGATCCGAAGGAAAAGTATTGGTGGGTTAGTATGAAGCGAGAGATCGCTGAGTTTGTTGCGTTGTGATGTATGTCGTGTTAAGGCGAGCATCGAGACTGCGGATTGTTACAACCATTACCAATTCCGAGTGGAAATGGGAGGAGATTGGTATGGATTTTATCACCGGACTACCTAGGACCCAATCGGGTTGTGATTCCATTTGGGTGATAATTGACCGATTAACAAAAGTGGCTCATTTTATTCGATCAAGACCACTTACGAAGCAATAAGTTAGCGAGAATTGTACATGGCGAGGATCGTCTGCATCTACATGGTATACCCAAGAAAATTGTGTCCGAGAGGTTCGCGATTCACTTCAAAATTTTGGCGAGCCTACATGAAGCTTTGGGAACAGACTCAACTTGACTGACATATCATCCCCAAGCAGATGGCGGTGAGCGTGTAAATCAGGTCCTAGAAGACATGCTTGAGCTTGTGCTATAGATTATGGAAGAAGTGGGATAAGAATTTGCCCTATGCAGAATTTTCCTACAACAACGACTTTCAAGCCACTGCAGATGTCGCCATTGAAGCATTGTATGGTAGAAAGTGTAGAACCCTCTCCTTTGGGATCAAGTAGGAGAACACCAATTCTTCGGACCAGAATTGATAAAAGAAGCTGAAAGTAAGGTAAAAGCAATAAGAGAACGTTTGAAAGTAGCCCAAACCCGACAAAAGAGTTATGCCGATAATCGTCGGAGAGAACTATCCTTCGAGATGGGAGATTTTGTCTATCTCGGGTAACTCCACTCAGGAGTGAAGAGATTTCGAGACTAAAGGAAAACTCGCACCTGCATTTGTCGGACCTATAAGATTTTGGCAAAAGAGGTGAAGTTGCTTATCGAGTTGGAACTACCAAGTATCTCATCATTTATTCACAATGTCTTCCATGTATCGATTAAAGAAATGTCTCAGTACCATGGAAGAAACAGCTCGAGAGCATCGATCTTGTGAAGATCTCACCTATGTGGAACAACCAATCAAGATTCTCGATGTGGCAGAACGCGTCACCAGAAGCAAAGTCATTCGTTCTTGTAAGGTTCAGTGGAGCAATCATTCAGAAGAAGAAGCTACCTGGGAGCGAGAAGAAGTTTTGAGAGCCGAGTATCCCTACCTTTTCTCGACCAAGTCGAATCTCTGGTTGAGATTCCTTTAAGGGGTAGGTTTGTAACAGCCCAAAATTTCAATTTCATTTAAAAATAAGACTTTATTAATTTTTGTGGATTTTCTGGAATTTTTAAAAGCTTTTCAATAAATTATATTAAGGCTAAAAGAATTTATGTGCAAAAACTATTACCAACTAAAAGTTGGAATTATTTTATTTAAATCCAGAATGCCTCATAGAATTTATGTGAATTTTCTCAAAATTTTTGGACTTCATTTACTATTTTCTAAAGCCTATTTGAATTTCTGGAATTAAATCAATTGAAAAAGGTTTAAAATTTCTACTTTCTGATCTTGGGCGAAGCCCGACCTTTGCGCATCTCGGCCCGACTCTCCCCGAGCGCGAGTAACGCGGACCGTCCGATCAAAATCGGACGGCCAACAATCAATCCGCCCGCTCTCTATCCCGCTTCGTCTCTTGTCGGGTGGGGCCCATTGCCTGTCGTCTTCCCGTTCCCTTCTTCTCCGCGAACGTCACTCCCGCCGCCATTAAAGCCTCGTGGAGCTCTTCAAGCCCGTGTTTCCCTCCCCATTTCTCTCGCCATCACGCGCATGAAAGCGCCGTTCCTACCGCGTTCATTCCCGCTTTACTCACCTTAAAACTCATTTGTAACACCGCCGCCTCACCTCCATAAGCGGCCGTTGCCACCTCGCCCACGATCTCCACCTCCGGCCTCGCCTCGCCCTATAAAAGGAGCACCAGTGCGCCTCTACTCCCTCAAGCTTTTGCCCCAACTCTCCACACCTCCTCGCTCCCGATTGCCCGCAATTGGCTCTTCTCTCCGCCGAGCCTGTGCTCACGCCTCTAGCGCCGCCACCGGTGAACCTCCGGCCGCCTCGATCGCACCAGCCGCCTCGGCCACCGCGAACACAGTGCGCACCTCCGCACCCTCGAAGCATCGCCGGAGCTCCTTCGCCGCCAACGACCGAACCACACCGCCGCCTCTCGCCGTCGCCGACCAACTTCCGGCCACGCTCTCGCGTCGCCAGGTAGCGCACTCGACTCAGTGTATTCCCCTGAACGTTTTGCGCACCTCACCGGAGCTCGCCGCGCCGCCGTTCGCCGGTACCATTGGAACCCGAGCGCCTCCCCTCTCCGGCGCCGACGTGGACAGCCACCTCAGCGCCACCTCATCACTTTCGCATGCGTGGCAGCCAAATCAGCGCCAGCGTGGGCTGCCGGCCATTGTACACAAGGCCATAAGACTACCGCTTCATCTTGTCTTTGTGAGCCGAGTCCACCGTGGACTTGGAAAACGCCGTGGACCCAGTCCATGACTGTTTGGGCCCACATGTCAGTCTCTGTGAACAGTACTGCTGACGTCAGCTGGCGCAATAATTGGAATTTCCTTTAGAAATTTAATTCGGGAAATTCTGAAATTCTGATTTTTGAATTAAAATTTGATTTAAACTTCCAGGAGCTCGTATTTCTTCATACAGACTCCGATTTAGGTGATTCAAATTTCTAAATTTGTATAAAATCAAGATCTAGCTAACTAAACCAAAATTATTTAATTTGGAGTTAATTTGAATTTTCATTTGAATTTATTTGTGTTCATTTGAATTCTGTTTGAATTTGGAATATTTTCGCGTATAGATTTTGTGACTCAGGAGAGCTTGACCCTATTGAAGAAGTAGAATACAGGAATTTGAGCAAGGCAAGTTACACCATTGACCTTTTTGGCCCCAATATTTAAAATTATTAAATTCCTGTTTTAAATTATTATTGCATGCATAATTGTATTTAATTATTTTAAATTCCTGTTTTAAATATTTAATTATTCCAATTCCTTTGTATAGCCAAATTTGATTGTTGTATTATCAATTCCTTGTAACCTTAGTCAAATGAATTTAAAAATAAATTTATGCTTAGCAAATGCTTAGACCATGAAATATTTGACTTTGGGAGAATTTAGCCAAAATTTCATAAATTGATAAAAAGACTATGACATTGCCTTGTCATGGTGGACTTTTGCAAATGTCTTTGAAAATTTAAAATAAAAGAAAATGGTTTGTACTTGGGCAAACATGGACCTTTGTGGGTGCGAGTTTATGCAGACTGTCTCAGTTAGGATGAGACCGTGGTTTTTATTGAAAGTTGCCCAAGTAGATTAAGAACCGGCCTTTGAGCCGCATCTTGCAAAAGCTCCACCGTACTACCACATGTTCTGTATGGGCAGAACCAGGCTTAATAATTTGTATTACCTCAGTATTGTTTATGCCATTTTTGTTGTGTGGGTGTCGGTTAGACTTTATTCCCACTTGGCGCAAGAGGGGTTTCAGCAGTGGTTAGCCTAATGGAAGTGAAACCTTAGCGGGCATATTGGTATTGAGGTAGTGCATTGGAAACGCTTGTGATAATTGCCTAGTCACACACCTAAGGAAGTGTGTATTGGCCGGACATAACTGCAAATTATCTCTTGTGGGTAAAGTTGTACAACCTCTGCAGAGTGTAAATCTATTCGAATAGCCGTGTCCACGGTCAAGGACATGCTGAGCAAAGCCACTCTAAAGTTAGATTTGTTTTTGGTTTTAAAATAACTTTGGACATGATTTGAGGATGGTTAATCCTTGTGGTAAATTTGGCGGGTAGCCTTGTGATAGGAGGGTATCCATCACCATGTTTCATATGGAGGTTATCCACTATAAAATGATCAATTTTAAATCTGATTTTAGTTATGTAATGAAAATGTGCCTTGAAACTTAGTATAACTATTTAAACCAAAAAGGCTGATTTATGCAAATGAACCCTACAACCTTCCTTTGAATAACTTATGCATGCATTCTAAATTACATATTGGGTGTAATTTGCGAGCACGATTGTAGTGCTCACTCTTGCTGAATATTATTATTCAGAGAGGACTGCTATCCGAAGGTGAGGAGCGGGGCGATTAGGCGCGATCTCCGGCGATTACTGTGGCGCATCGTGTGGCTTACCATTATTATTTTACTTCCGCTTAATGTTTTATTTGGCCTCAGGCCCCAGTTGTAATAAACTCTATGATTATTAATATACACGCTGGATATGTTTGTGATAACATTTTTGTGACTGTGTACACTGGAAATCCTGGACTAGTGTATGAACAAAGAGAATTCGGGATCCTTCGTTCCCGGGTTCGACACGTCGCCAAGCCTCTCTTGTCCGAATACCATCGAAACCTCCCAGAGACTTGCACCGATATCCGCACCGCCTGATCCAACCAGCTGCACCGAACCACCCGTTCGATCCATCTTGCCCATTCTGCACCATACTTGAGTCACACGACCTCACCCGGCATCCATGATCGTTCTGGACCTCGGCTCTCCAAGCGTAGTCCCGATCCACCCACCGTTGACGTCGTTGACCTGCAAGCCACCTCCACAGCAATAGACAAACAAACCATTTCCGGGAACAAGTTCTTCACAACTTGACCCACGTTAGTTCCACAATGCAATATACATCAATAAAGCATTGATAATCAAACATAAACCACATTGAAACCACATCGATGCAAACTTGGCTCACCTCCAAGTCATTGCGGTCGATCGCCCCACAAGGCGGTCCGACCGATTCGAACGGTCGGACCGCTCCCACAACGGCGGTCGGACCGGTCAAAAAAACAACCAAATTTCCAGCGTGAAATTCGAAACCTTCGGAAATTTCAAGCGAATAGAACTTTTGTTGGAGCTCCAAAATGATGCAACCACATCCGGAGACTCCCTCACTGCTGCACAACCTATTTTTGGCTTAGCTCCAAAAGCCACTTTTAGGTCAGCCGGTCCGCCTCTCCACGGGCGGTCCGACCATTTGCCACCACCGGTCGGATCCGCTTTGTGGTCCGACGACTTGAAGCAAACCCCGAAAACGCGAGATTTTGCAAACCAACAAAGCCTTTGCCAATTGACTCATCATCCTGAGATCGTGCACATATCCTCACGATATCCACAATCTCCCCCTTGATGAACACATTGGCAATTTCCAAGAAAATATGGTTTTTCAAAATGAAAAGTAAAAACTTCATTTTTAGCATAAAGGCACAACTTGGTCCATAAGCAAGAAAAAGCTTAGGAACCGACCAAGCTGGCTTTAGAATAGTATAGGCAAGTGAGATAAGGCAATGAAAGCACAAATGACTTCAATTTCCAGAAAGTAGCCAAAAATCTCACTTAGGTCCATAAGAAAGACAATGTACTAATTGACCTTTGATCATTGTGAGTCTTCTTTAATTGCAAATAGAAACAGAAAAAGACAATAAAACCCAGAGACTCAACTCACTATGATCACAAGATTTCAAAGGTTCAAATGTGTTTTTTTTTTGTAAATGAAGTTCTTTTCTATTTTTTTCTCTTTGAAATCATAAGCTCCAACACAGTATATTTTCTCAATCCTTCTCCCCCTTTGACAATGAATTCATCAAGATGCATGGGACAAGAACGAGCATGAAGAATTGACTTTATTTTTGAAATTTTAACAAAAGGAGCCATGACCATTACCTAAGTATACAGTACAAGAATTATACCAAGCATATAAGGTGAAGAAGCTATATTCAATCATGGCAAAACATGTACTGCAAAGCTAAAACCAAAATAGCAGTAATCTGAGATTAAAAGAATTAAAACCATGAAAGGTTGCTCAATATCATAGATTCACCCAAAACAACCCAAAAATGAGTCAAACCATGTCTATAAGTCAAAAGAGACTCAAAACCAGAATTGAGGCATTTTGAGCATTGATATTCCACTTTTAAAGCAAAGCTCAAGCCTTTAGCATTTTGAGCATTTTCTTGCAAAGGATTTTTTTCGTGCTAGATCTCAAGCCTTGCCGCGACCATCTCAAGCGATAAGCTTAAAAGAGTGGTCTAGGTCATCCAAAACTCCCCCTGAGTTCATGCCTAGTGCAATGGCAAGCCGTCTCATGAGAAAGGATTGGTGAGATCAGTTTATTCGCACAGAAGATTTTTTCTTCTTTCCTTTTTTTTTTAAATTGCTTGACTTAAGAAGATAAAAAGCTCATTTTCATCTCAAAAATAAGTTCAAGACTCAATTCAACCTATATGACATGGCAAGAATCATAAGAGGATCACTAGAGCAAAACTAGTCACAAGATCCAGCAAGACATGATTCGATTCAATTCGCTCATAGAAATAAAGCTAGCAAGGTAAAAGCTGAGCTAAACAAGAAGAGCCATAAAAGAGGTCTAGCGGACTATCACTCGATATGACAAGGTATAAGGTATGAAATCAAGCCATACAAGGATAATACTCAAGGCTCCACAGATTTTATTATGCAATGCAAGACATTTGAAATAAAACATGCATTATGATACAATGAATGCAAAAAGAGCAAATTCCCTCAAAACATCCAAGCCTCAGTACTGGGATTTGAGATAAAAGTTCTAGGAGTCCAGTACTGAGATGGATGAGGCCTGGGAATAGCAAAAGAAGCGAGAAAAATGATTAGGCACAAAATCATAAGAATGCCCATGAGCACCACTGGACCTCTCCAAACGATCTACCAAAAGACCGATACTCCCCCTGTCTAGGTGCTACCCGTGGTCTATCCTCACGATATCCAAGACCAAACTGCTGCCTGGACCCACCAGAAGAGTCAACAAAGTTCTCTACAAACCTAGGCCTATAAGTAGTACGCTGAATAGGCTGCCTGGCTCTAGAGACTACAGCTGAAGAAGAGACTCCTCTAATGGATCTCAAAGTGCTCATCCTCTCTTTCCTCTCAATTTTTGCTCTCCGGAAGCAAAACTCAACCGTGTGGCCCTCTTTGTTGCAGAAGGTGCAATGGTACTTGACCTTTTGAGGGTCCGTCTTGGTGAGACGAAGCACCTTTCTTGCTAGAAAGAGATTGAGCAGAACCTACAGCTTTAGGAACAACCTTTGAAGTCAAAGAAGGTTCTTGCTCAACCAAACCACTTTTCACAACTCTAGCAATCTTTGGTGGGAGATTCTTGGAAAGCTCTAGGGACTTAAAACCTAGGCCACTGTTTTTCACACTCACCTTGGATTGGTCTAGAATCAAGTTGAGTTTCTTTTTCCCACTAGAAAACCTCTCAAGAGTCATTTTGAGGTAATCGTTCTCTTTTGCCAAAACTCCACAATTGGAGCACCTTTTAGAATCGATTGCCTCAACATGTTTGCTCTTAAGAAGATCCAACTCCACTTTTGAGCTTCACAAGACACACAATAGGACTCTCAATCCTATTCAAGCTGCTCCTTAAATTTGACTCTAAAAGCCTCTTGTATCTTACCAATAGCAGTTTCAATTTCAGCATGCAACATACAAGAGGAAGAATCAATAACTTTCTTGGAAGCAGTAAGAGACATGGATCTTTCAATTTTAGCTTTGTCTTCAAGAGTCTTGTTTAAAGCTTCAATCTCAATTGTAAGCTTAGGGCAATTTTCACAAGAGGCAATTCTAGAATAAGCAACCATTTAGGTCATCTCTTGCATTTTAATTCGATTATTCTTACAATGAGAACAAGTGTGACTAGCATCAAATTTTTGCAATTCTTTTAAAGAGCTATCCAGTTTCAATTCTAGCAAAGCACAGTTTGAGCAATTTAATGGAATAGCATCTATAGCAGTCACATCAAGTGGAATGGCATTCATGCAAACAGAACTAGACTTGAGAGATTCTAGTTCAGAAAGAGCATTTTCCAATTGTTTTTCAACAGAGGAATGAGCATTATTCAAGCTTGATAATTCATTAAGCAAGCTAGAGCATGAATCACGTAAATCATCGAGATTAATGGATTTGAGCCTAACCACTTCTAGGTTCAAATTATCAATCATAGTATCCTGTTTCTTGATCACTTTAGCTTGCTTATGCAATTTTTATTCAGCAAGCACTAAAGCCCTTTTCATGTCAGGAAGTGAAGGGCATACCTCATCGGGATCACTAAAAGGATCCTCATTTGTTGGAGAGAGTTGTCGTGGTGTTCTTAGCCATAAAGCAAATGCCAGTGAAATCACGTGCCTTCTTCTTGCCACGGGAGTCACTCTTGTCGTCCTCCGCCTCCGAGTCCACATCTTCCATGCTCACATCCTCTAGAGCTTCAAGGACTCGGCTGACAAACTTGCGATAGTTTGTCTTCTTGGACTTATCATCCCTCGCTTGAGAATGACTTTGTGACTCCTTCTCCTCCTTACCCTTCAGCTTGGGATATCTAGAACGAATGTGGTTGGGCTCACCACACTCGAAACAAGTGACAGGTCCACCTCTCCTCCTACTCCTCACATTGTTGTAAGCTCTCGTGAATTTTGTGGATAGGAGGGCTAAATCATCTTCAGGTAGTCTCTCAAGTTGCTCATCGCTCAAAGAATGCAAAGCAGACAAAGAAAATCCAGATGAGCTAACATTAAAAGAATCAGCATATCTACCCTTAGATTTGTCAACCACTAAAGCCATCGGCTCTGTCGTGGGGAGACGCGAGATAAAATCAATCTCATGCGTCTTCAACCTAGAGTAAAGCTTATCCATGGTAAGCTCACTCATGTGATGTTGTCATTGATGGCAAGTGATCTTCATCCCCGGACCTTCACATCGAAAGCACCCAAAAGTGGCGTGCATTTTGACTCGAGAAAATACAAGATCAACAATTGCGGAGATCATGAAGAATTTTAGAAAATCTCCCCAGCTCATCTAAAGATTCACGAGTCTTTGCTCGATTTTGGAGTATGCTTTCTTTAGTGGTTCTGTCTCACTTCCTTGATCGCGATGGACCCTTCATGATAATCACAAAGAGTTCGCGAGATCTCATGAAGCAGCGACAAATGAGCGACACGCTCAAACTCCGATCGACTAAGGCCTTGAATCATGAAATTCGAGCCTGCTGTTGTTCTCCACATCCGAGTGATCAAATTGTCATCTACCGCACGACATAAGGGTTTTTCACCTTAAGCCAAATCGCGTGCCCTTGAGCCTCGATGTAGGCCTCCATTCGGGCCTTCAATACGCAAAATCAACTCCATCAAAAACATGTGGCTTTGATTGAATATCGCTCGATCGCCATGGCTCCAAAGACGGTTAAGATCTATAGAAAAGAGCTAGCGGCTCGATACCACTTGTAGGACCGTAAAAGCGACTAGGGGTGAATAGGCGCTTTCTCAACTTTCGCCTAAATCAAATTCAACACGAACTTTACTCCTTTAGCAATGAAAGCTAAGAAGATCGGTAAGCACCTGGCGGAAGCCTTGTCTTGAATTCGATAACCCCGACAACCACACGACACAAAAGTGGAGACCGAATCTAAAAGGGTTGATCACAGGCACAAGCGGTCGGACCGGCTACCAAGGCGGTCGACCGACGTTCAACCAATGATGCGACCGGCAACTAAGCGGCGGTCGGACGGTGGGCAACAGTTCGACCCGTGAGCGAGCGATGCGAATATCTGGCGGTCGGACCGCCGTTGAAACACCGATCGACCGGTTCGATCCGATCTTGAAAAATCCAACCCAAATCCAAAACGAAATTTGATCCAACTTTTGATTCAACCAATGAAACTTGACCAAATTTGAGCACACCTCCCTAATGATATTGGAGACCTATTTCTAGCGACGATCCTTGGATCCACTTGGCGAATCGATCTCTCAAGGATTTAACAAAAAAGTGCACAAACCCTAGAAATATGAAAATCTTTGATTCAAGACTTGCTTGTGGGGGTTGATGGTCTAGATGATTCTAGGAGTACTCCCACACATCAAAGCAAGACAAATGGGGTTAAGAGACCAAGCTTAAACACTTGAATCAAGGAAGCACCAAATTCATTCAAATGAGAGACGAACACAAAAGGGAGACAAATGATCTCTCAAGCAAGCATCACAAGATTGATTGATCTCACAAGATGCTTACAAAGCCACTCCCTCAAGGAGGACAAGAGCTCACCAAGGAGCAATCACAATCTCTCCCTCTCTTCCTCACCAAACCCTAACCCTAGAAAAAGGAAGGGCAAAACCAAATGGAAGCTTCCAGGGGATTTTACATCTCCCCCCTTCTATTTATAGGAGAGGACTAGGGTTACACTTTTGGGACCCACTCACACATGGGACCCACACACAACATCTGTTGAAGCAATCGCCTGCTTCACCACGTGTAGGTTGATCAGCGGTTCTCATCGCGTCGCCAAGCCTCTCTTGTCCGAATACCATCGGAACCTCCCAGAGACTTGCACCGATATCCGCACCGCCTGATCCAACCAGCTGCACCGAACCACCCGTTCGATCCATCTTGCCCATTCTGCACCATGCTTGAGTCACACGACCTAACCCGGCATCCATGATCATTCTGGACCTCGGCTCTCCAAGCGTAGTCCCGATCCACCCACCGTTGACGTCGTTGACCTACAAGCCACCTGCACAGCAATAGACAAACAAACCGTTTCCGGGAACAAGTTCTTCACAACTTGACCCACGTTAGTTCCAAAATGCAATATACATCAATAAAGCATTGATAATCAAACATAAACCACATTGAAACCACATCGATGCAAACTTGGCTCACCTCCAAGTCATTGCCGGTCTGACCGCCCCACAAGGCCGGTCCGACCGATTCGAGCGATCGGACCGCTCCACAGCAGCGGTCGGACGGTCAAACAACTTAGCAAATTTCAGCGTGAAATTCCGAAACCTTCTGGAAATTTCAAACGAATAGAACTTTTGATTGGGAGCTCCAAAAATGATGCAACCACATCCAGGAGACTCCCCTCACCTGCCTGCACAACCTATTTTTGGCTTAGCTCCAAAAGCCACTTTTAGGTCAGGCCGGTCCTACCGGCAACCACGGCCGGTCCGACCTCTCCACGGGCGGTCTGACCGCCCCACACTTCCGGTCAGACCGCCTGTGGTCTGACAGCTTGAAGCAAACCCCGAAAACGCGAGATTTTGCAAACCAACAAAGCCATTGCCAATTGACTCATCATCCTGAGATCGTGCACATATCCTCACGATATCCACAGCCTCCTTGATAGCAATGCCAACAAGTCCTCTCTTCTTGGAAGACCCCTCAATATCGGAGTCGGAGTCGGAATATGAAAACTCCTTGTCGGAGTCCCATTCTCCGATATGGGCTTCATTCTTGCCATCCTTGTGGAGCTTCTTGAAAAGCTTCTTCTTTCTATTGAATTCTTTCTTCTTTGATGACTTACCCTTGTCATCCTTCTTGGTTGGGCAATGAGAGGCAATGTGGCCCTTCTCATCACACTCATAGCAACGAATGTTGCTATAGCGCTTCTTTTCATTAGATGATTGCCCTTTTGCAATCTTATCGAAATTGAAGCTTCGATGAGGACGTCTCCTCATGAACTTCTTCATTCTCCTCACAAGGGGGGCAAATTCCTCCTCGGAATCTTCATCCTCATCTTCTTCATCGCTTGATTCCGCTTTTGCCTTAAAAGCGGTAACTTTCTTTCTTGAAGAAGTTGACTCCATGAGCTCTTCTTTGTCTTTCTTGTAAAGCTCATTTGTGATGAGATTTCCCAAAAGCCCAGTTGGTGTCATTCTTGGCAACTCGGGAGAGTTGAGGAACAATGTCACCAACATTTCGTACTTGTCGGGAAGAGCCCTAAGCATCTTGCGCACAACATCAATGTCAAGCAAATTAGTACCAAGACCCTTGAGCTCATTTACAATGTTGTTGAGTCTAGAATACATCTCGGTGATGCTCTCTTGAGGCAACATTATAAATGTCTCATATTTGATCCTAAGCCTATGCAATTTGGCTTCTTTAACCGTGGATGTGCCCTCATGAATTTTCGAGAGCGTAGTCCATACCTCATGAGCTGTTTCAAGGTTGCTCACTCGGTTGAACTCATCTGCGTTTAAATCTCCAAAGAGAGCGTTCATTGCTTGAGCATTGAGATGAGAGTTTCGTTCGTCTTGATCCGTGGGGTGTGTGGGATCAAGTGGCATAACGAAACCTTCACTTACAATTCTCCATACGCTTGGGCTCATGGCCTTTAAATAAATTGACATTCTAATTTTCCAATAGGCATAATTGGATCCATCAAACAGAGGAGCCTTGCCTATTGACATTCCCTCGCTAGCCATCCTTTCTCTCCTAAACGGTTAAGTCTAAAATTAGAGAGTCCAAGCTCTGATACCACTTGTAGGATCAAGGATAACCGACTAGAGGGGGGTGAATAGGAGGTTTCTAAAATTTCTAGATCAAATTACTCAAATTAGCAAGATACACTAAGCAAAGATATTTATCACAAGCTATGAGCTACAAAGTTAAGTGCAATAAGTAAAGACAAGAAATAACCGCACAAGGACAAAGAGGTTTTTCCCGTGGTATCGAAGATTTGTCGATCTTCACTAGTCCACGTTGAGGAAGCTTGATTCAATCTCCACAAATTAAGCCTTCCCTCGTAATCACTTGGTTGTTCTTCTTCCTCTCCGGAGTTGGTGAACACCGACCAATCACAACCGGCGACGGGCCTCTTCACAAGCTTCTTGAAGTGATCACCGCGCAACCTCCGCCAAGTCGTCTAGGTGCCGACAAGCACCAAGAGAATAGACCTTGATCTTCACTTGAAGGCAATCAAGAGCCAAAGGATCAACTAATAATGCAATGCTCTTGGTTTTGCTCACAACCTCACAAATGTGTGCAAAGAGAGTAAATGAGGAGTGAGAGGAGTGCTCAAAGCTCAAATGAATTGAATGAATGCTCAGCCCAAAGTCCTTGAGCTGGTGGGGGTGCATTTATACCCCCCACAACCAAATATGACCGTTATACAAAAAAAATCAGACAAGAATCAGGGAAATCGGAACTTCCGCTGTGCAATGGGCGGAACTTCCGCTCTTCAATCGAGTGCACTGTAACGGTCATTACAGTGAGCATTAAATGCTCTGATCTAGCCGTTGGAATTATGTGCGGAACTTCCGCCAACTAAATTTCGGTCCTTCCGATAATAGGAAGATCCGCTCATTACATGGCGGAACTACCGCACCTGTGAAAATGGCTAAGTCCCTAAACAGGGTACTCTCTGGAAAAAACGGACCGCGCATTTTTCGGACCATCCGATAATCGGAACTTCCGCTCGTATCATGGCGGAACTTCCGTGCTTCGAGAAATCGGCTAAGTCCCGAAAACGGGTGCTCTCTGGAAAAATCAAACCGCAAATATTTTGGAGCAACCGATAATCGGAAGTTTCGCTCTTATCATTGCGGAACTTCCGCACCTCGAGAAATCGGCTAAGTCCCGAAACCGGATGCTCTCTGGAAAAATCAAGCCGCGAATTTATCAGAGCATCCGATAATCGGAACTTCCGCACGTATAACGCCGGAACTTCCGATTGTGCACAGAGAGAAAGATTTTGCTTTTAAAACCAAACCAAAAGAGAATGCATGATCCTAAGTTGATCCAAAGGCATAATGAAGTGCTTTCAAGCTACTAGACAAGCTCCCCTTTAATAGTACGACATTTATCCTAAAACCCAGTCTTCCTCCATACTCCAAAGACCGGTAAAATACAAAAGGGGTCCTTGTCTATTTGTACCTTACCCTTGAGATCAACTCCATCTTCTCAACATACTTTGACATGCAGCTCCTTGGTTTCACTTTGTCATTTGGAACTATGCCTTGTAATCACTTCAACAAACATATTAGTCACATATTCACATAATGTCATTAATTACCAAAATACATTTTTAGGGGCCTAGATGCTTTCAATCTCCCCCTTTTTGGTAATTGATGACAACACAATAAAGATGTGAGAGAAATTGTAGCGTCCCGTTTTTCGGAGTTTTTGAAAATTTTTAAAAGAGAACCGTTTGCTTTTATTCGCCAAAAGCTTAATTTGGAAATTTCAAAATTCAATTGCAGTTTAACATGAATTAATCAAACTTCAATTAAATTAAAGTTGGTTTAATTGAATTTTCTGGAATTTAAAATCAAAATTATTATTTTAAGAATTTTCTTGGATTTATTGGATTTTAGAAATTTATTTTTTCCTTTTTCCCGAAATTAAAAAAAATTAATTTATTTGCAAAAGAAAAAGGAAATTTAAAGTTAAAAGCATTTTTATTAAGTCTAGAATAATTCAAGGAATTTCTGTGAATTTTTCTAGAATTTTTGGAATCTATTTGCTATTTTCTAAATTGCTTTTTGATTTGTGTGAATATCTAAAATCAAAAATGAATTTAAAATTTCTTTTCCTGTGCGTGGGCCGAAACCCTAGCCGGCCCATCACTATTTCCCCGCCCGGCCGCTCCGCGTTGATCGGCCCGCTCCTTCCGCTGCGTGCCTCGCCTCGGCCGTTGGATCTTCATCCGAGCGTCCTCGTTTGCGCGTCGCCCCTCGGCTGGCCGTTGGATTAAGATCGGCGTTTCCTTTCGCCGCGCTCTCCTTTCTTCTCGCCGTTGGATCGCGATCCAGCGCCATCGCCGCACTCCACGCCTCTTCCGCTCCCACCGTCCGTCGAAATCGGACGGCGCCGATTCATCTTCCTCCGCGCCCCTCCGTCTTCTCAGCCGTCCGTCGAAATCGGACGGCTCTCGTCACCGCGCCTCCCTCGCTCCCCACCGTCCGTCGAAATCGGACGGCTCCCTCATCGTCTCCTCGCGCGCGAAATCGCCGCCGCCGAATCCGCCGCCGCGAATCCGCGCCGATCCGTCGCCTCGCCAAGCGCCTCGCGCGTCCGTGCCGTGCCGTCCCATCCCGCCTCCTCCGCGGCCCGCCACGCCGCGCCCATCCGCGCCGCCCGTGGCCTCGGCTATAAAGCCGCCGTTCGTCTCCGCGTTCGCTTCTCTCTCCTCCTCTCTCTCGGTTGCTCCTCGCCCGCCGCTCCTCCGTCTTCTTCCCGCCTCCGGCCGCCTCCCGCGCCGCCGTCTCGGCGTCGCCGCCGTTCCCGTCGCTGCACCGCCACCGTCTTCCAGCTCGGCCGCCGCGCGCCGCCCCTCTCTCTCTCTCTCTCTCTCTCTCTCTCTCGACGGTGGCCCGAGCCCACGTGGCCACTGCGTGGCGCCACGTCGGCGCCAGCGTCGGTGATTTGCCCGCGTGGCTGCCACGTAGCGCGCACGTGTACGCTTGCGCAACCGCTGACGTCAAAGTCTGATTTTTCAGTTGAAAAATAATTCCGAAAATCCGAAAAACCCTAAAACTATCATTTTATGTGATTTTCCAACTTCTTTTGGCTATAACTTTCACATCCGAACTCCGATTTGGGTGATCCAAATTTCTAAATTCATATAAATTCATCCTCTTTCATTTGGTACTGGTTTTGTAATTTTTGGAGTTTATTTGGTGCTGTTTTATTTATTGTTGCTATTCTCGCACGTGTAGATTCCGGCGTTTCGGAAGATTTCTTCAACTCGACGACCGAAGAACCTCTCCTCGTCAACGAAGGCAAGTCGTAGGCCTTGACCATGTTGAACCCATTTTACAAATGTATATTGCTTTAAATTAACATGCATGGCTAGTTTTATTAAAAATGGTTTTGGGAGTAGATAATTACCAAATTGCCATTATGCCTCCTTGATAAATTGAAAATGAAATGTCTCCTTGAATGACATATATCCTTGGACACCATAGGATGGTTAATACTAGTTGGACATAATTGTATTGCCAACTTGGGAGCGTATTATTGCTTAGACATGCTTTAGTTACCCGCGAGACTTTCGATCACATGTTCAATGATTGTTGAAATTTGACTAATGGAACTATGGAACAGTGGTGTGAGGCCACTTTTATTAAAAAGATGTTGTGCCATGGCGAGGATTGCCATTTGGTGGGAATGAACAAAAATGATTTATGCTCGGGCTTGAGGTAGGAAGCTAGAGTGGGTGTGTGATGCACATTGGGTTGTGGTAGACTTGTCCGGCGACCAACTAAGGACTTAACTTTGCAAGTCATTGATCTGGGTCACCTCGTGCAACCATAAGTCCGGTATGGGACGGACCTGGCCAATTAATTAGGAAAGTTTTGAGTCGGTTCTGTTGTGGCTGTTTATTGGCGCAAGAGGGGGCTGTGATGGCGAAACCTTAGCGCGTAACCGAGGCAAAATGGAACTTTGTAAAAGCCTTGTCACGTGCTCTAGACTACTCACCTAAGGAAGTGGCGGTGGTATCGACGGATGCCAAACAAACTAGAGAATTCGTGTCTTGTGGGTAAAGTGTACAACCTCTGCAGAGTGTCAAAAATCTATTGAATAGCCGTGTCCCGATTCACGGACATGCACAGTGATTTCGCGCAAGGGGTAGTATTTTCAAAAATTGGTGTGGTTCGTTGGAAGCGTTTGGTTGGAATGGTTGGGAAGTGAGCAGGATGTTCCCGTTTGATTCTAAAGAACTTGGTTATCTATGTAGTATTCTTTTAAAATCACCTTTGCAATCTAATTATTGTATTTCTTTGTTAAACTTGCTTCTCGCAAATTTACCATAAAGCCATCCTTGTTTAAGCTGGCATGAATACTATGTGCATACATTTCTCTCGACTTCTTGAGTACTTTATGTACTCACGGCTTTATGCCCTTTGTTGATCAGTCCCCAGCAGAAGAATCAGAAATGTTGAGTACTATGAAGAAGGCTACTTTGAAGACTTCGCGATCTAGGTCACGTCCACCACTCGATTGCCTGTGGGCATGTCGATTGGGCTCCACGTATTTTGAGATTTCATTGCGGATACTCTGTTGTTGCTAAGCCACGTGAGGCGACTTTTGTAAGAACCTTGACCATAAGGTCTTTCTTTGTTTTAATTAATATTACTTTATGCGCTTCATTAGTTCGTCGTTGAATGGTTATGAATGCATCATTGTTGCAACTGTGCAAGCTAGCTACTGATCATGGGACTAGCTTGGTATGCACAGAGGGTCTCGGAGTTGTGTGAATCCCCGGGGTCCCGACAAGAGATGGTATCAGAGCCATATTGACTGTAGGACGTAACCTTTAGTTAGATTGGTCGTCTTAGTCCAAAAATTCAAAATATATTTTCTAAATCAAACCAAGCAATTAACCTGACTAGATATTCTTCTCTCATCTTATTCTATTCTTTCTTATCTTATTCTATTCTTTTCTTCTCATCTTACCCTCTTATATCATTCTTGAGTTCTTTCATCTTATCTTTTCTGGAACTTGGTTTTCAAATTTAAATTTGACTCCCTTATCTCTGGATTATCCCTAGGATCGAGCCCTTCAAGATCAAGCAATGGAAGTTTTGGAAGTTCGAGATCCGCAGTCTGTTCCAAGTTGACCCTCCGTAAAGATTAGATTGGTAGCGGCCTCCCTAGTTTTAGAGTCGTTTAGTCTGCGTAATAGTGCTTTTGTGCTTAAGTGTCCCTTTTAGTTTGCTTCTTGATAGCTTTCCGGCTATCCGTTCGTTGGGTAAAACCAACTTTGTCCGCATTAGGTTGATCCATCTATCTCCCTTGTTCCTCGCTCATCCCCGTGCTTTCCCTCGCATCTAAATTGCTTTCTTCTTCTCGTCTATTAAACCAGTGAAGCTTTGTCGCAGATGGTTCGGACCGCAACTCATAAGCGAGGATGAGACTCAAGCGCCCGATGCCCGTCT
The DNA here is from genome assembly GCA_036346395.1 of Hsuehochloa calcarea. NCBI lineage: Eukaryota > Viridiplantae > Streptophyta > Magnoliopsida > Poales > Poaceae > Hsuehochloa > Hsuehochloa calcarea. The sequence continues at coordinate 44,192,755 of CM070609.1, read as the reverse complement.
TCCCGAGCCGCCGGTGCAGATCCGGTTTGAGTCGATTCATGGCAGCCAGAGACGCGGTGATGAGCTCTTTGATGCGAATATGACTCGATGATGAATCGCGAGAACGGCATTCGCCGCCCTTCTCGCAGATGATGAATCGAGCGATCAGCGGTACCGCCACGCCACGCTGCTCCACCCCAGTGTTTCCTCGATCCAGTGGCGAGTTTCTAAGGACCCATCCGCCCACTTTCTCTAGCTCCTCGGAGCCATTGGGCCAGATGAATGGTAGTTACGTTCCATGGAAAGAAGCTCGCTATCACCCGTTGTGATGATCGCGAGAAGGTTACATATGCCACCCACCGGCTTGAAGGTACCGCATTGCGAATGGTGGGAGAACTATTGTGCCGCCCATGGAAACCCCGAGGGTATCACTTGGGCGAGTTTTGAGAGCTTTCCGCCACTCCCATATCCACGATGGAAAGGTGGAAATGAAGAAGAATGAGTTAGTGAGCTGCGGCAAGGCAACACGTCGGTGAGTGAATATCTTAATGATTCACTCGGTTGTCCGTTATGCCCGAGAGGACATTGCCACAGATGATGCCCGCGAAGCGTTTCAAGAGAGGACTCAACCCGGTTTGAAGGTGCAAGTCATTGGGAATGACTATTGATTTCCGGCACTTGGTGAACAAGGCCATGCTCATCGAGGAATCCGCCGTGAGCTTGAAGAATCCGCAAGAGAAAGATGATGCGACCACGGTGCCCATCGGTCTCACTCTCGAGAGTCGAATGAATGTGCCGCCTCCGCCGTGTTGCTCCACTGTCACATTGAGCCCTCATGCAAAGACACCTGCCAGCCGATTCCGGTGACCGCGGCTTCAGCGGCTCCGGCAACGGCAACCAAGGAATGGCAACCTGCGGCGGGATCACACGCTTTAAGTGCCATCGGTGGGGCACCGCGTGATTGCCGCAGAGGCAAGGCCCTTCTCGGTTCGTTTCAACATAGGAGCCACCCGACCGGGACCCCGCTCCAGAGTCGCACGTGGAGCCCCTCAAACTCCATTGCACGATCAAGTCTCCTCGGCCTTTTGGAAGAGGTCGTGTGAACCACACCACCTTGTGGAGGAAGCCAGACGACCCGGACGTCGTCTTTGGGTAAGTTCCTTGTCAATTCAAAGACTGCCACTGTTTTGTTTGATTACGGAGCTTCGCATTCGTTTGTTTCTCGGAGTTTTTTGAAAGGCACCGGTTGGAAGTTTTGCCTCTTAAAAGTGTTTTGTTGGTTGATCTCGGTCGAATTGAGTACGAACCAAGGTTGCCCTAAGGTTAAAGTGACCATAGAAGGGTAGAATTCCTTGCTAATCTCATCATCATAGACACCAAGTCTCTTGATGTGATTTTGGGAATGGATTGGCTTGCCAATCACCAAGCCCTCTTGGATTGTGGTGGTAGAAGCATCACTTTGGTCATCCGGATGGAACCAAGGTAATGTTTGAAGCCTCCCAGAGAAGCTATTTGGATCTTTAGTCTGCGATGCGAGTGTTGTATCTATGGAAGAAGTGCCGATGGTCGAGAGTTTTGGATGTCTTTCACGATGACCTACCGAATGCCACGGATCGAGACTTGGAGTTTGTCATCAATCTTGTTCCGAGGCTGCGCCTATTTTCAAGAGACCCTCTGATTGCGGTCAATGATTTGGTTGAGTGAAGAAGCAAATTGAAGAAATGCAAGAGAAAGGTTTTGTCCGGCCAAGTTCTTCACCTTGGGGAGCCCAGTGATCTTTGTTGCAAGAAGGATGGTACCCAGCGGATGTGTGTGGATTACTGAGCCCTCAATGAGGTCACCATCAAGAACAAGTACCCTCTGCCGGGATCGATGATTTGTTTGACCGGTTGAAAGGAGCGGAGTGTTCTCCAAGATAGACTTGAGGTCGAGTTACCACGAGTTGAAGATTCGTCGGAAGATATTCCCAAGACAGACTTTCTCAACCGGTATGGGTGTATGAGTTCACGGTCATGTCATTTGGATTGACCAATGCCCTCGCTTACTTTATGAATTTGATGAATAAAGTATTCATGGAGTATTTGGATAAGTTCGTCATTGTCTTCATTGACGATATTTTGGTGTATTCAAGAGTGAAGAAGAGCATGAAGAGCACCTCCGTTTGGTCTGAATAAGCTTAGAGATCATCAACTCTATGCTAAATTCAGCAAGTGTGAGTTTTGGATGAAAGAAGTTACTTTCTTGGGACATGTCATGTCTGCGGAAGGAGTATCTGTTAACCCTAGTAAGGTTAAGGATGTGCTTAATTGGGAGTCACCCAAGTCGATTGCCTCAGTCGGAAGTTTTCTTGGAATGGCGAGGATACTATCGCCGATTCATAGAAGGATTCTCCAAGATAGCAAGACCCCTCACTCAGCTGTTAAAGAAAGAAAAGAAATTTTCTTGGACAACAGATTGTGAGCAAAGTTTTCAAGAGTTGAAGAAGCGTCTAACAACAGCTCCGGTGTTGATTTTGCGGATGTCGGAAGAATTTTGAGATTTTACGTGATGCATCCGGCAAGGACTTGGTTGTGTCTGATGCAAGAAAGGAAGGTAGTAGCTTATGCTTCCCGTCAGTTGAGGCCTCATGAAGTGAATTACCCCACTCATGACTTGGAGTTAGCTGCCGTAGTGCATGCTCTAAAGATATGGCGTCATTACCTTATTGGTAATCGATGTGAAGTCTACGGACCATAAGAGCTTGAAGTACATTTTCACTCGGTGATCTTAATATGAGGCAAAGAAGGTGGTTAGAGTTAATCAAGGATTATGATATTGGAATCCATTACCACCCGTGCAAAGCTAATGTTGTGGCGAGATGCCTTGAGCGAGAAAAGTCTCTTGCAATACCACGACGATCAAGGAAAATCGGCCGACTTCATGAAGAGTTCACGAAGCTCAAGTTAGAGTTGGTTGAAGAAGGTTATCTAGCTGCCTAGAAGTTCAACCCACTTTGCGAGAATCGATCAAGGAAGCTCAAATTGAAGATGCCAATATTAAGGAAATTAAGAGCAACATGAAGAAGGGTAAAGCCACGAGGTTTTGAGAAGATGAGCAAGGCACCATTTGGTTTGACAAGCGAATTAGTGTTCGGATCGTAAAGAGCTTAGCGGTGATACTCAAGGAAGCCCATGAAACTTTGTACTCCATTCACCCCGAAGCACAAAAATGTACCAAGACCTTAAAGAAATGTATTGGTGGCCTAGCATGAAGCGTGAGATTGCCGAGTATGTAGCTCGGTGTGATGTCTGTCGTGAGTTAAAGCCGTGCATCAAAGACCTCGCTGGACTCCGCAACCCTTGAGAGTGCCGAATGGAAGTGGGAAGAAATTGGCATGGATTTTATCACTAGTTTGCCAAGGACAAGGTCGGGATATGATTCTATCAGGTAATTGTGGATCGTCTAACCAAAGTTGCTCACTTTCTCGATCAAGACTACTTACTCGGTGATAGATCGGCGAGTTGTACATGGCAAAGATAGTGTGCCGGCATGGAGTCTTAGAAGAAGATCGTGTCGGATCGAGGATCGATTCACCTCAAGATTTTGGCGAAGTTGCTGAGTGTTTTGGGTACTAATCTAAATTTGATCTGACTTATCATCCCAGACGGATGGTGAGACGAGAAAGAGTAAATCAAATTCTAGAAGACATGTTAAGGGCTTGTGCCTTAGCAAATCGAGACGATTGGGATCAAATGCTACCTTATGCGAGTTTTCCTATAACAATGATTACAGTCAAGCCTCGGATGTCTCCCTTTGAAGCTCTTTTTGGAAGAAAATGCGAACACCGTTGTATTGGAATGAAGTAGGCGAAAGACAAGTGTTTGGGCGGATATTTTGGAAAAAGCGAAGAGCAAGTTCGATCAATCGAGAAAGGTGAAAACAACACGAGACCGAGCGGAAGAGTTATGCCGATAAGCGTCGCAGAGATCTAGCTTTTGCACTGGTGATCATGTGTACTGAAGGTGTCGCCTCTCAAAGGGATCGTCGTTTGAGTAAGTGGAAAGCTTGCACCAAGGTACATCGGACCTTTCGATTCTAGCCCAAGAGGAGAAGTCGCTACACGGTTGGACCTCCGCCTCGGTATCGGATGTGCATAATGTCTTCCACGTGTCGCAGTTGAAGAAGTGTTTGCGTGTGCCCGAAGAGCAGATGCCAATGGAAGCAATTGCCCTGCAAGAAGACCTCACCTACAAGGAGCATCCCATCAAGATCTTGGAAGTAGCAGAACGAGTGACAAGAAGCAAGATCATCCGTTTACGCAAGGTCGATTGGAGCAACCACAGAAGAGGAAGCCACTTGGGAGCGAGAAGATGACTTGAAGGTGAGTTCCCCACCTATTCTCTAGTCGGCTGAATCTAGGGTGAGATTCCCTTTAAGAGGGGTAGGTTTGTAGCGTCCCGTTTTTCGGAGTTTTGAAAATTTTAAAAGAGAACCGTTTGCTTTTATTCGCCAAAAGCTTAATTTGGAAATTTTAAAATTCAATTGCAGTTTAACATGAATTAATCAAACTACAATTAAATTAAAGTTGGTTTAATTGAATTTTCTGGAATTTAAAATCAAAATTATTATTTTAAGAATTTTCTTGGATTTATTGGATTTTAGAAATTTATTTTTTCCTTTTTCCCAAAATTAAAAAAAATTAATTTATTTGCAAAAGAAAAAGGAAATTTGAAGTTAAAAGCATTTTTATTAAGTCTAGAATAATTCAAGGAATTTCTGTGAATTTTTCTAGAATTTTTGGAATCTATTTGCTATTTTCTAAATTGCTTTTTGATTTGTGTGAATATCTAAAATCAAAAATGAATTTAAAATTTCTTTTCCTGTGCGTGGGCTGAAACCCTAGCCGGCCCATCACTGTTTCCCCGGCCCGGCCCGCTCCCGCGCCGTCCCGGCCCGCTCCTTCCGCGCGTGCCCTCGCCCTCGGCCGTTGGATCTTCATCCGAGCGTCCTCGTTTCGCCGCGTCACCCCTCGCTGCTGGCCGTTGGATTAAGATCTGGCCGTTTCCTTTCGCCTGCGCTCTCCTTTCTTCTCCGCCGTTGGATCGCGATCCGACGCCATCGCCGCACCCGCGCCTCTTCCGCTCCCCACCGTCCGATCGAAATCGGACGGCGCCCGATTCATCTTCCTCCCGCGCCCCTCCGTCTTCTCAACCGTCCGATCGAAATCGGACGGCTCTCGTTCACCCCCGCCTCCCTCGCTCCCCACCGTCCGATCGAAATCGGACGGCTCCCGCTCATCGTCTCCGCGCGCTCGCCCGCGAATCCCGCCGCCCGCGAATCCCGCCGCCGCGAATCCGCCGCCGCGAATCCGCGCAAATCCGTCGCCTCGCCGCGCCTCCGCCGCGTCCACGCCGTGCCGTCCCATCCCGCCTCCTCCGCGTCCGCCACGCCCGCGCCCATCCGCGCCGCCCGTGGCCTCGCTATATAAGCCGCGTTCGTCTCCGCGTTCGCTTCTCTCTCCTCTCTCTCTCGGTTGCTCCTCGCCCGCCGCTCCTCAAGTCTTCTTCCCGCCTCCGTCGCCTCGCCTCGCCGTCTCTGAGCGTCGCCGCCGTTCCCGTTACCGCCACCGTCTTCCCAGCTCGTGCCGCCGCGCGCCCCTCTCTCTCTCTCTCTCTCTCTCTCTCTCTCGACCGTGGCCGAGCCCACGTGGCCACCCTGCGTGGCGCCACGTCGGCGCCAGCGTCGTGATTTGCCCACGTGGCTGCCACGTAGCGCGCACGTGTACGCTTGCGCAACCGCTGACGTCAAAGTCTGATTTTTCAGTTGAAAAATAATTCCGAAAATCCGAAAAACCCTAAAACTATCATTTTATGTGATTTTCCAACTTCTTTTGGCTATAACTTTCACATCCGAACTCCGATTTGGGTGATCCAAATTTCTAAATTCATATAAATTCATCCTCTTTCATTTGGTACTGGTTTTGTAATTTTTGGAGTTTATTTGGTGCTGTTTTATTTATTGTTGCTATTCTCGCACGTGTAGATTCCGGCGTTTCGGAAGATTTCTTCAACTCGACGACTGAAGAACCTCTCCTCGTCAACGAAGGCAAGTCGTAGGCCTTGACCATGTTGAACCCATTTTACAAATGTATATTGCTTTAAATTAACATGCATGGCTAGTTTTATTAAAAATGGTTTTGGGAGTAGATAATTACCAAATTGCCATTATGCCTCCTTGATAAATTGAAAATGAAATGTCTCCTTGAATGACATATATCCTTGGACACCATAGGATGGTTAATACTAGTTGGACATAATTGTATTGCCAACTTGGGAGCGTATTATTGCTTAGACATGCTTTAGTTACATGAGACTTTCGATCACATGTTCAATGATTGTTGAAATTTGACTAATGGAACTATGGAGCAGTGGTGTGAGGCCACTTTTATTAAAAGATGTTGTGCCATGGCGAGGATTGCCATTTGGTGGGAATGAACAAAAATGATTTATGCTCGGGCTTGAGGTAGGAAGCTAGAGTGGGTGTGTGATGCACATTGGGTTGTGGTAGACTTATGCGAGCGACCAACTAAGGACTTAACTTTGCAAGTCATTGATCAGGTCACCTCGTGCAACCATAAGTCCGGTATGGGACGGACTGGCCAATTAATTAGGAAAGTTTTGAGTCGGTTACTGTTGTGGTACATTTATTGGCGCAAGAGGGGCCGTGATGGCGAAACCTTAGCGAGCGCGTAACCGAGGCAAAATGGAACTTTGTAAAGCCTTGTCACGTGCTCTAGACTACTCACCTAAGGAAGTGGCGGTGGTATCGACGGATGCCAAACAAACTAGAGAATTCGTGTCTTGTGGGTAAAGCCGTACAACCTCTGCAGAGTGTCAAAATCTATTGAATAGCCGTGTCCCGATGCACGGACATGCACAGTGATTTCGCGCAAGAGGTAGTATTTTCAAAATTGGTGTGGTTCGTTGGAAGCGTTTGGTTGGAATGGTTGGGAAGTGAGCAGGATGTTCTTTGTTTGATTCTAAAGAACTTGGTTATCTATGTAGTATTCTTTTAAAATCACCTTTGCAATCTAATTATTGTATTTCTTGTTAAACTTGCTTTACGCAAATTTACCATAAAGCCATCCTTGTTTAAGCTGGCATGAATACTATGTGCATACATTTCTCTACGACTTCTTGAGTACTTTATGTACTCACGGCTTTATGCCCTTTGTTGATCGATCAACAGAAGAATCAGAAATGTTGAGTACTATGAAGAAGGCTACTTTGAAGACTTTGCGATCTAGGTCACGTCCACCACTCGATTGCTGTGGGCATGTCGATTGGGCTCCACGTATTTTGAGATTTCATTGCGGATACTCTGTTGTTGCTAAGCCACGTGAGGCGACTTTTGTAGAACCTTGACCATAAGGTCTTTCTTTGTTTTAATTAATATTACTTTATGCGCTTCATTAGTTCGTCGTTGAATGGTTATGAATGCATCATTGTTGCAAGCTATGCAAGCTAGCTCACGATCATGGGACTAGCTTGGTATGCTGAGAGGGTCTCGGAGTTGTGTGAATCCCGGGGTCCCGACAAGAGATGGTATCAGAGCCATATTGACTGTAGGACGTAACCTTTAGTTAGATTGGTCGTCTTAGTCCAAAAATTCAAAATATATTTTCTAAATCAAACCAAGCAATTAACCTGACTAGATATTCTTCTCTCATCTTATTCTATTCTTTCTTATCTTATTCTATTCTTTTCTTCTCATCTTACCCTCTTATATAATTCTTGAGTTCTTTCATCTTATCTTTTCTGGAACTTGGTTTTCAAATTTAAATTTGACTCCCTCATCTCTGGATTATCCCTAGGATCGAGCCCTTCAAGATCAAGCAATGGAAGTTTTGGAAGTTCGAGATCCATGATCTGTTCAAGTTGACCCTCGTAAAGATTAGATTGGTAGCGGCCTCCCTAGTTTTAGAGTCGTTTAGTCTGCGTAATAGTGCTTTTGTGCTTAAGTGTCCCTTTTAGTTTGCTTCTTGATAGCTTTCCGGCTATCCGTTCGTTGGGTAAAACCAACTTTGTCCGCATTAGGTTGATCCATCTATCTCCCTTGTTCCTCGCTCATCCCCGTGCTTTCCCTCGCATCTAAATTGCTTTCTTCTTCTCGTCTATTAAACCGGTGAAGCTTTGTCGCGAGATGGTTCGGACATAACTCCGCAAGCGAGGATGAGACTCAAGCGCCGATGCCCGTCTTCCCGAGCCGCCGGTGCGATCCGGGTTTGAGTCGATTCATGGCGGCCAGACGCGGTGATGAGCTCTTTGATGCGAGAATATGACTCGGATGATGAATCGTGAGAACGGACGGCGCTTGCTTCTCGCGATGATGAATCGAGCAGATCAAGCGGTGCCACGCCCACGCTGCTCCACCCAGTGTTTCCTCGATCCAGTGGCGAGTTTCTAAGGACCCATCCGCCCACTTTCTCTAGCTCCTCGGAGCCATTGGGCGCTGAATGGTGGTTCGTTCCATGGAAAGAAGCTCGCTATCACCCGTTGTGATGATCGCGAGAAGGTTACATATGCCACCCACCGGCTTGAAGGTACCTGCGAGAATGGTGGGAGAACTATTGTGCCGCCCATGGAAACCGAGGGTATCACTTGGGCGAGTTTTGAGGAGCTTTCGCCACTCCCATATCCACGATGGAAAGGTGGAAATGAAGAAGAATGAGTTCCGTGAGTGCGGCAAGGCAACACGTCGGTGAGTGAATATCTTAATGATTCACTCGGTTGTCCGTTATGCCCTGGAGGACATTGCCACAGATGATGCCCGCGAAGCGTTTCAAGAGAGGACTCAACCCGGTTTGAAGGTGCAAGTCATTGGGAATGACTATTGATTTCCGGCACTTGGTGAACAAGGCCATGCTCATCGAGAATCCGCCGTGAGCTTGAAGAATCCCGCAAGAGAAAGATGATGCACACGGTGCCCATCGGTCTCACTCTCGAGAGAGTCGAATGAATGTGCCGCCTCTGCCCGTGTTGCTCCACTGTCACATTGAGCCCCAGAGCGACACTCGCCCGATGGTTCGGTGACCGCGGCTTCAGCGGCTCCGGCAACGGCAACCAAGGAATGGCAACCTGCGCCGGGATCACTGCTTTAAGTGCCATCGGTGGGGCGCCGCCGTGATTGCCGCAGAGGCAAGGTCCTTCTCTGTTCGTTTCAACATGGGAGCCACCCGACCAGGACCCGCTCCGAGTCGCACGTGGAGCCCTCAAACTCCATTTGCACAGTCAAGTCTCCTCGGCCTTTTGGAAGAGGTCGTGTGAACCACACCATCGTGGAGGAAGCCCGAACGGACCGGACGTCGTCTTTGGGTAAGTTCCTTGTCAATTCAAAGATTTTGCCTTTGTTTTGTTTGATTACGGAGCTTCGATTCGTTTGTTTCTCGGAGTTTCTTTGAAAGGCACCAGTTGGAAGTTTTGCCTCTTAAAAGTGTTTTGTTGGTTCATCTCGGTTGAATTGAGTACGAACCAAGGTTGCCCTAAGGTTAAAGTGACCATAGAAGGGTAGAATTCCTTGCTAATCTCATCATCATAGACACCAAGTCTCTTGATGTGATTTTGGGAATGGATTGGCTTGCCAATCACCAAGCCCTCTTGGATTGTGGTGGTAGAAGCATCACTTTGGTCGATCCGGATGGAACCAAGGTAATGTTTGAAGCCTCCCGCAGAAGCTATTTGGATCTTTAGTCTGCGATGCGGTGTTGTATCTATGGAAGAAGTGCCGTAGTCGAGAGTTTTGGATGTCTTTCACGATGACCTACGGAATACCACCGCACCGAGACTTGGAGTTTGTCATCAATCTTGTTCAGAGGCTGCGCCTATTTTCAAGAGACCCTCTGATTGCTGTCAATGATTTGGTTGAGCTGAAGAAGCAAATTGAAGAAATGCAAGAGAAAGGTTTTGTCAGGCCAAGTTCTTCACCTTGGGAGCCCAGTGATCTTTGTTGCAAGAAGGATGGTACCCAGCGGATGTGTGTGGATTACCGAGCCCTCAATGAGGTCACCATCAAGAACAAGTACCCTCTGCCCAGGATCGATGATTTGTTTGACCAGTTGAAAGGAGCCGGAGTGTTCTCCAAGATAGACTTGAGGTCAGGTTACCACCAGTTGAAGATTCGTCCGGAAGATATTCCCAAGATAGCTTTCTCAACCCGGTATGGACTGTATGAGTTCACGGTCATGTCATTTGGATTGACCAATGCCCCTGCTTACTTTATGAATTTGATGAATAAAGTATTCATGGAGTATTTGGATAAGTTCGTCATTGTCTTCATTGACGATATTTTGGTGTATTCCAAGAGTGAAGAAGAGCATGAAGAGCACCTCTGTTTGGTCCTGAATAAGCTTAGAGATCATCAACTCTATGCTAAATTCAGCAAGTGTGAGTTTTGGATGAAAGAAGTTACTTTCTTGGGACATGTCATGTCTGCAGAAGGAGTATCTGTTAACCCTAGTAAGGTTACGGATGTGCTTAATTGGGAGTCACCCAAGTCGATTGCCTCAGTCGAAGTTTTCTTGGAATGGCGGGATACTATCGCGATTCATAGAAGGATTCTCCAAGATAGCAAGACCCTCACTCATTTGTTAAAGAAAGAAAAGAAATTTTCTTGGACAGCAGTTGTGAGCAAAGTTTTCAAGAGTTGAAGAAGCGTCTAACAACATGACTCGGTGTTGATTTTGCGGATGTCGGAAGAATTTTGAGATTTTACGTGATGCATCCGGCAAGGACTTGGTTGTGTCTGATGCAAGAAAGGAAGGTAGTAGCTTATGCTTCCGTCGATTGAGGCCTCATGAAGTGAATTACCCCACTCATGACTTGGAGTTAGCTGCAGTAGTGCATGCTCTAAAGATATGGCGTCATTACCTTATTGGTGTCGATGTGAAGTCTACGGACCATAAGAGCTTGAAGTACATTTTCACTCAGGCTGATCTTAATATGAGGCAAAGAAGGTGGTTAGAGTTAATCAAGGATTATGATATTGGAATCCATTACCACCCAGGCAAAGCTAATGTTGTGGCAGATGCCTTGAGCGAGAAAAGTCTCTCGCAATACCACGACGATCAAGGAAAATCACCGACCCTCGCATGAAGAGTTCTGAAGCTCAAGTTAGAGTTGGTTGAAGAAGGTTATCTAGCTGCCCTAGAAGTTCAACCCACTTTGCGAAATCAGATCAAGGAAGCTCAAATTGAAGATGCCAATTTTAAGGAAATTAAGAGCAACATGAAGAAGGGTAAAGCCCTGAGGTTTTCAGAAGATGAGCAAGGCACCATTTGGTTTGACAAGCGAATTAGTGTTCCAGATCAGAAAGAGCTTAAGCAGCTGATACTCAAGGAAGCCCATGAAACTTTGTACTCCATTCACCACGAAGCACAAAATGTACCAAGACCTTAAAGAAATGTATTGGTGGCCTAGCATGAAGCGTGAGATTGCGAGTATGTAGCTCGGTGTGATGTCCGTCGTGAGTTAAAGCCGTGCATCAAAGACTCTTTGGACTCTCGCAACCCTTGAGAGTGCCGAATGGAAGTGGGAAGAAATTGGCATGGATTTTATCACTGGTTTGCCAAGGACAAGGTCAGGATATGATTCTATCTGGGTAATTGTGGATCGTCTAACCAAAGTTGCTCACTTTCTCCCAGTCAAGACTACTTACTCTGGTGATAGACTGGCAGAGTTGTACATGGCAAAGATAGTGTGCCAGCATGGAGTCTTAGAAGAAGATCGTGTCGGATCGAGGATCGATTCACCTCAAGATTTTGGCGAAGTTGCCTGATGTTTTGGGTACTAATCTAAATTTGATCTGACTTATCATCCCCAGACGGATGGTCAGACAGAAAGAGTAAATCAAATTCTAGAAGACATGTTAAGGGCTTGTGCCTTAGCAAATCAGACCAGTTGGGATCAAATGCTACCTTATGCAGAGTTTTCCTATAACAACAGTTACCAGTCAAGCCTCCAGATGTCTCCCTTTGAAGCTCTTTTTGGAAGAAAATGCAGAACACCGTTGTATTGGAATGAAGTAGGCGAAAGACAAGTGTTTGGGCGGATATTTTGGAAAAAGCCGAAGAGCAAGTTCGATCAATCGAGAAAGGTGAAAGCAAAGACACGAGCAGAAGAGTTATGCCGATAGCAGTCGCCGAGATCTAGCTTTTGCACTGGTGATCATGTGTACGGAAGGTGTCGCCTCTCAAAGGGATCGTCGTTTGAGTAAGTGGAAAGCTTGCACCAAGGTACATCGGACCTTTCGATTCTAGCAGAAGAGGAGAAGTCGCTACACGGTTGGACCTCCCGCCTCGGTATCGGATGTGCATAATGTCTTCCACGTGTCGCAGATTGAAGAAGTGTTTGCGCAGTTCAAGAGCGGATGCCAATGGAAGCAATTGCCCGCAAGAAGACCTCACCTACAAGGAGCATCCCATCAAGATCTTGGAAGTAGCGAGCAGTGACAAGAAGCAAGATCATCCGTTTACGCAAGGTCGATGGAGCAACCACACCAAGAAGAAGCCACTTGGGAGCGAGAAGATGACTTGAAGGCTGAGTTCCCCCACCTATTCTCTAGTCAGCCTGAATCTCGGGGTCGAGATTCCCTTTAAGAGGGGTAGGTTTGTAGCGTCCCGTTTTTCGGAGTTTTTGAAAAATTTTAAAAGAGAACCGTTTGCTTTTATTCGCCAAAAGCTTAATTTGGAAATTTTAAAATTCAATTGCAGTTTAACATGAATTAATCAAACTACAATTAAATTAAAGTTGGTTTAATTGAATTTTCTGGAATTTAAAATCAAAATTATTATTTTAAGAATTTTCTTGGATTTATTGGATTTTAGAAATTTATTTTTTCCTTTTTCCCGAAATTAAAAAAAATTAATTTATTTGCAAAAGAAAAAGGAAATTTGAAGTTAAAAGCATTTTTATTAAGTCTAGAATAATTCAAGGAATTTCTGTGAATTTTTCTAGAATTTTTGGAATCTATTTGCTATTTTCTAAATTGCTTTTTGATTTGTGTGAATATCTAAAATCAAAAATGAATTTAAAATTTCTTTTCTGTGCGTGGGCTGAAACCCTAGCCGGCCCATCATTATTTCCCGCCCGCCCGCTCCTGCCGTCCCGGCCCGCTCCTTCCGCGTGCCCTCGCCCTCGCCGTTGGATCTTCATCGGCGTCCTCGTTTCGCGCGTCACCCTCATTCGCTGGCCGTTGGATTAAGATCTGGCCGTTTCCTTTCGCCTGCGCTCTCCTTTCTTCTCCGCCGTTGGATCGCGATCCGACGCCATCGCCGCACCCGCGCCTCTTCCGCTCCCCACCGTCCGATCGAAATCGGACGGCGCCGATTCATCTTCCTCCGCGCCTCCGTCTTCTCAGCCGTCCGTCGAATCGGACGGCTCTCGCTCACCGCCTCCTCGCTCCCCACCGTCCGTCGAAATCGGACGGCTCCCGCCATCGTCTCCGCGCGCGCTCGCTGAATCCCGCCGCCGCGAATCCGCGCCGCGAATCCGCGCAGCCGCGAATCCGCGCCGTCCGTCGCCTCGCCGCGCCTCCGCCGCGTCCGCTGCCGTGCCGTCCCATCGCCTCCTCCGCGCCCGCCACGCCGCGCCCATCCCGCGCCGCCCGTGGCCTCGGCTATAAAGCCGCCGTTCGTCTCCGCGATTCGCTTCTCTCTCCTCCTCTCTCTCTCTTTGCTCCTCGCCCGCCGCTCCTCAAGTCTTCTTCCCCGCCTCCGGTCGCCTCCCGCTGCCGTCTCTGAGCGTCGCCGCCGTTCCCGTTACCGCCACCGTCTTCCCGGCTCGGCGCCGCGCGCCGCGCCCTCTCTCTCTCTCTCTCTCTCTCTCTCGACCGTGGCCCGAGCCCGCGTGGCCACCCACGTGGTGCCACGTCGGCGCCAGCGTCGTGTTTTGCCAGCGTGGCTGCCACGTAAGCGCGCGCGTGTGCGCTTGCAACGCGCACGGCGTCAAAGTCTGATTTTTCATTGAAAAATAATTCGAAAATCCGAAAACCCTAAAACTATCATTTTATGTGATTTTCCAACTTCTTTTGGCTATAACTTTCACATCAGAACTCCGATTTGGGTGATCCAAATTTCTAAATTCATATAAATTCATCCTCTTTCATTTGGTACTGGTTTTGTAATTTTTGGAGTTTATTTGGTGCTGTTTTATTTATTGTTGCTATTCTCGCACGTGTAGATTCAGGCGTTTCGGAAGATTTCTTCAACTCGACGACTGAAGAACCTCTCCTCGTCAACGAAGGCAAGTCGTAGGCCTTGACCATGTTGAACCCATTTTACAAATGTATATTGCTTTAAATTAACATGCATGGCTAGTTTTATTAAAAATGGTTTTGGGAGTAGATAATTACCAAATTGCCATTATGCCTCCTTGATAAATTGAAAATGAAATGTCTCCTTGAATGACATATATCCTTGGACACCATAGGATGGTTAATACTAGTTGGACATAATTGTATTGCCAACTTGGGAGCGTATATTGCTTAGACATGCTTTAGTTACATGAGACTTTCGATCACATGTTCAATGATTGTTGAAATTTGACTAATGGAACTATGGAGCAGTGGTGTGAGGCCACTTTTATTAAAAGATGTTGTGCCATGGCGAGGATTGCCATTTGGTGGGAATGAACAAAAATGATTTATGCTCGGGCTTGAGGTAGGAAGCTAGAGTGGGTGTGTGATGCACATTGGGTTGTAGTAGACTTATGCGAGCGACCAACTAAGGACTTAACTTTGCAAGTCATTGATCCAGGTCACCTCGTGCAACCATAAGTCCGGTATGGGACGGACTGGCCAATTAATTAGGAAAGTTTTGAGTCGGTTCTGTTGTGGCATTTATTGGCGCAAGAGGGGTCGTGATGGCGAAACCTTAGCGCGTAACCGAGGCAAAATGGAACTTTGTAAAAGCCTTGTCACGTGCTCTAGACTACTCACCTAAGGAAGTGGCGGTGGTATCGACGGATGCCAAACAAACTAGAGAATTCGTGTCTTGTGGGTAAAGCCGCACAACCTCTGCAGAGTGTCAAAAATCTATTGAATAGCCGTGTCCCGATTACGGACATGCACAGTGATTTCGCGCAAGGGGTAGTATTTTCAAAAATTGGTGTGGTTCGTTGGAAACGTTTGGTTGGAATGGTTGGGAAGTGAACGGGATGTTCACTGTTTGATTCTAAAGAACTTGGTTATCTATGTAGTATTCTTTTAAAATCCTGCTTTGCAATCTAATTATTGTATTTACTGTTAAACTTGCTTTCTGCAAATTTACCATAAAGCCATCCTTGTTTAAGCCTGGCATGAATACTATGTGCATACATTTCTCTACGACTTGCTGAGTACTTTATGTACTCACGGCTTTATGCCCTTTGTTGATCAGTCCCAGCAGAAGAATCAGGAAATGTTGAGTACTATGAAGAAGGCTACTTTGAAGACTTCGCGATCTAGGTCACGTCCACCACTCGATTGCCTGTGGGCATGTCGATTGGGCTCCACGTATTTTTGAGATTTTCATTTGCCGGATACTCTGTTGTTGCTAAGCCCCGTGAGGCGACTTTTGTAGAACCTTGACCATAAGGTCTTTCTTTGTTTTAATTAATATTACTTTGTCTGCTTCATTAGTTCGTCGTTGAATGGTTATGAATGCATCATTGTTGCAACTGTGCAAGCTAGCTACTGATCATGAGACTAGCTTGGTATGCACAGAGGGTCTCGGAGTTGTGTGAATCCCCGGGGTCCCGACAGAAATTTAGTTTGAAACAGAAAGCTCCCCCCTTAACATGTGCATATTGAGTAGAAGATAATGTAAAGCACATGTTTGGATTTTCAGAAAATTTTGGCGGAGTTTCTGTAGAATGTTGTTACTTGGAAAAGAGCAAATGACAATAAATAGAGATAGAGCATTCACACATCATAGTCATTCATCATCAATCAAAGATCCAAGTACAACAAAAATATAAGATAACAAGATATATCATCATAGGCAAAATATTGTCAAACAAAGTCCATAGCCAAAGTGACAGCAAGTCCATAGCCAAAGTGACAACAAGTTACAGCAAGTCCATAGCCAAAGTGACAGCAAGTTAAACTCAAGCTCTCACACTAACACTCACTCCTCTCCCCCTTTGTCATTAAGAGCCAAGAAGAGCTTCACTCGGCCTCGGCAGGAGGATCTTGTGGGGTCAGCAGGAGGAACAACAGGAGGATCACCGGAGAACCACGGGAGGAGAGCGAAGACGACGCCGCCCAAACCTCACAGGAGGAGGAAACTGCTCTACGAATCTAGCTGATAGAGCGTCAAGTCTGGCGGCGTTGACATCAAGTCTGGAGGTGGTGGCCAACTCAAAAGTATCCAATCTGGCAGAGGTCGCTGCCTGGAAGGCCTCCTGAGATGCCTTCATCTCCATCAAGGTAGCATAAATTTGTTCCATGGTGGCTTGACCTTGTACAGAGCGGCGGGAGGCGGAGTTCACGGGTTCTTCTTTGGAGGTCATTTGAAGGTTGGCGAGGTGGAGGTCCTTCTCTTGGCTTATAGAATTTATGGGCTGAAGGTGTAGCTCCATTATAACCAGTCTGACGAATGATCAAGATCATAATATATGGTGCAAAGTTTATC
Source organism: Hsuehochloa calcarea (assembly GCA_036346395.1). Classification (NCBI taxonomy): domain Eukaryota; kingdom Viridiplantae; phylum Streptophyta; class Magnoliopsida; order Poales; family Poaceae; genus Hsuehochloa; species Hsuehochloa calcarea. The sequence continues at coordinate 44,176,131 of CM070609.1, read as the reverse complement.
CTTTTAACCCGATCATTCTTAGTCCCGCTATCTCCCTTATAATGACATCAATGACATCAAATTTCCTTCCATGCATGATGCAATCCAAAATGTTCCAAACATGTCCCCTAATTGCATCATAGTTCCCGCTTTTTGGTAAAATAGTATGATTAATGATCCGGTTTACCAAGCTAGGAATAGGGAGAAGACTGGTTATCTTACCAGGGACAAACCTTTGAGTAGTATCATAAAACTCAGTCCAAGCAGAAAGAGGGAGAGCTGGTCTATCATAAATTTGCTCAAATCCGCTTGACTGGATCTCCAAAGCATTTTCAAAGGCACGTTTGAGCAAGAGTATCTTCTTGTCCTGTCATCCAAGTGAGTGAGAGAAGTCGAGGAATGTGTCTTGTGGCATAAAATTGTCTAATGATCTCATCACTTTGTAGTTGCATTTTAGTGCCACAAAATTTTGGATCCCCGCTCGCTGAAAGAGCCTATAAGTACCCTCATATTTGTCAAGTCCATTGAGATAAGACCAATTGATGCTTTTATGATCAGCAAAAGGCTTGTTTGGTCCATAGAAAAGATCATATACTTGCTTCTGAAATTTTGTATGGAAACGGGGATCATCACAGTTTCCAGGGAGAGAATACTGATTCTTAGTCCTAAGGAGAGTGTAATCTTCTGCCGTTAATCCCTTAAGATCAATCTCAAGCACTTCAGGCTCTCCCAACTCCTCATCAGATTCGGACTCAGAACCTTCACCTGATGCACTTGCTTCAGTTTCTGAACTTTCAGAGAACTCCCTCTGATCCTCAATAGCTTTCAACTCTTCCTCTTGCCTTAATGGAGGATTTTGCGAAGAAGATTGCCCGGCATCTAAATAGCTCTTCGTGACAGTGTCCTTGGTCTTAGGCATCTTCAAAATCAAGAATGAATGGAGTGTCAAGGATTGATTCAAAAAGAAATAAAAATCTATGTTTACGTCGGGACAATGGAGCTCGCACTTTGAACTCGGAACTACCTCTAGCGGAAGTTCCGCGGGTTACAACGGCGGAAGTTCCGATTTTCCTGGCCGATTCTAGGGTTTATTGATTTTCAGTGATTTGAATGGATTGAATCCAAAATATATATGCATATACATCATACAATACTAAATTAATCAATTTATCCAAGAATCTACCACAGATTTCATCTACATTTCCATTTTCCTAAAATCTCAAACCTAGGGTTCATGAGAGGCTTAAATCCAAAAGGGGATTGGAAATACCTTGAGGAAGGGAGAGATTGAACCCTGGAGAATCAATTGATTGGACGAGATTGATGAAAACCCAAAGGAATGCCAAGGATTTCGGTGGAGCGGAGGAAGAGAAGAGGAGCCTTCGGGAGAGAAGAGGCGGCGGCTGGAGAGAGTGAGAGAAATGGAGGAACCGCAGGGAATTAAAGTCTCTCAACTGCCGGAAAATGGAAGTTCCGCAATTCAAAAGCGGAAGTTCCGGACATCGGAAGTTCCGCGCATGGGAGGCGGAATCTCGATTATCTGACGCTTCGCAAGAGAGTGGAAAGCGGAAGTTCCGCAACTCAACAAATGAAGTTCGGAAAGCGGAAGGTCCGTGCACGGAAGGCGAAAGTTCGATTATCGACATTTCGGGAAGAGAGTGAATTTGAAGATTTTGCAAATAATCCTTAGTTTTGCACTCAACCAAGTATCATTGAGATTATTATGCAATGAAAAGACTAATGTCTATATAGGAAAGTAATTTTTACGAATATATCTCATTTGGAGCGAAAATTTGAGAAAAGACATCTTAAAATAAACAAAAATGCAACTAAGACCCAAGGTGCATGTGACAAGAGTTCAAGCGACATTTGAATAGTCAATGACATTTAACTCATTCCTCAATAGGCAAAAACGACCTTCATCTAAAGGTTTGGTAAAGATATCCGCTAATTGTTTTTCCGTGCAAATGTGGCTAATTTCAATATCTCCCTTGCATACATGATCTCTAAGGAAATGATGGTGGATATCGATATGCTTGGTTCTTGAATGTTGGACAGGGTTGTTGGCTATTTTTACTGCACTATCATTGTCACACAAAAGAGGCATTATCAAACATTATTCCATAGTCCATCAATGTTTGCTTCATCCAAAGCAATTGCGCACAACAACTACCTGCAGAAACATATTCGGCTTCGGCGGTGGAAAGGGCAACAGAGTTTTGTTTCTTGGAAGACCATGACACTAAGGATCTACCTAAGAATTGACAACTCCCTGAGGTGCTCTTTCTATCCACTTTACAACCCGCATAATCCGAATCCGAATATCCAATCAAATCAAATTTAGCACCTTTCGGATACCAAAGGCCAATACTTGAGGAATGCTTTAAATATCTTAATATTCTTTTGACAGCCATTAAATGACATTCTTTTGGAGCCGATTGAAAACGTGCACACATGCAAACGCTAAACATAATATCGGGCCTAGATGCGGTAAGATAAAGCAAACTACCAATCATAGACCTATAAAGCTTTAAATCAATAGATTTACCTCCTTCGTTTAGATCAAGATGTCCATTTGTAGCCATGGGAGTCTTGATGGGCTTTGCGTCATCCATGCCAAATCTTTTGAGTAAATCCTTCACATACTTGGATTGACTTATGAAGATCCCATCATTGAGTTGTTTGATTTGAAGTCCAAGGAAGAAAATGAGTTCTCCTATCATTGACATCTCAAACTCCCTAGACATCATTTCACCAAATTCTTTGCAAAAATCTTGATTAGTGGAACCAAAAATTATGTCATCAACATAAATTTGACACACAAAGAAATCACCATCAATAATTTTAGTAAACAAAGTTGTATCAACCTTTCTGATTTTGAATCCCTTAGAGAGTAGAAAATCTCGAAGGCGCTCGTACCATGCTCTAGGGGCTTGCTTTAAACCATATAGCGCCTTTGAGAGTTTATACACATGATTAGGATTTTTGGGATCTTCAAAACCCGGAGGTTGTTCAACAAAAACAAGTTTAGATATTTTGCCATTTAAGAAAGCACTTTTAACATCCATTTGAAATAATCTAATATCAAAGCATGATGCAAAAGCAAGCAAAATACGAATAGACTCAAGTCTTGCTACGGGTGCAAAAGTTTCATCATAATCTAAACCCTCGACTTGAGTATATCCTTGAGCAACTAACCTTGCCTTGTTTCTTACCACAACTCCATTTTCATCTTGTTTATTTCGAAAGACCCATTTTGTGCCAATGACATTATGCTCCTTTGGTCTTTCTACCATTGTCCAAACATCATTCCGGGCGAAGTTATTTAGCTCCTCATGCATAGCATTCACCCAATCCGGATCTTCTAGTGCTTCATCTATGCGTTTTGGTTCAAGAGAGGAAACAAAAGAGTAATGTTCACAAAAAGAAGCAATACGAGAGCGAGTTTGGACACCTTTACTTACTTCACCCAATATTTGGTCTATTGGATGATCTTTCGTGGAAGATGATGGTTCATGTTGATCTTCTTTAGGCTTAATGTCTCCAATTTGCATGTTCTTCATTGCTTCCATGAGAGCTCCATTACCTACATCATCAAAATCTTCTCTGGATGAAACTTGACCAAATTTGGAACACACCTTCCTAAGGATATCTGGAACCTATTCCAAGCAACGATCATCCAGATCTACGTCAAAGTTTTGACATTTTTCTGTTTTACCGAAGGAAGGTTCAAAATCGAGCAAAACGAAAAACTTGATCCAAAACTTGCTCGTGGGATATTGATGATCTATATGATCCTACAAGTGTTCGCACACGTCATAGCAAGGTAAATGAGCTCAAGAGACCAACAAAAAACAACCAGATTAAGGAAGCACAAAAAAACCATCAAAAGAGAAGGAAAACACAAGGAGACTCATCTTTGAACAATCATCCATAGATTGATTCATGGTGTTTGCTGATTACAACCACTCCCTCAGGGAGGACAAGAGCTCAATCCATGAGAACACACCCAACACATCTCTCTCAAGCCTAAGCCTTACCTCTCCTCTCTAAACCCTAAAATCAACTAGGGTTTGGCCTAAAAGAAGTGCTTGAAGGCTCTTTACAGCAGCCCCCCATATATATAGTGAGGCCTAGTCTTCTAGAAGATTTCACTAATGGGCTCCCGTTAAGGCCCAATACAAACGGGACACATACGCACGCAATCTGAAGCACTGTCTTCATCTTCGATTGACATAAACCACTTGTCTAAGCGTCGTGGTTTAGTCAAGAGTCACAAAGGCGGTATTTGGTGAAATTACCAAAATACCCCTCCTTGATCCTTCTCCATGGACTGAGTCCATTCCAGTCGAAGCAATCGCCTGCTTCGCCACGTGTAGGTTGATCCACGGTTCTCATCATGTCGGCAAGTCTCTCCCGTCCGAATCCCATCGGAACCTCCAAGGCACTTGCACTGACCCCCGCGCCGCTTGATCCAACCAGCTGCGACAAACTGCCCGATCGATCCATCTTGTCTATTCTGCGCCATGCTTGAGTCACACGACCTCAACCGGCATCCGTGATCGTTCTAGACCTCAGCTCTCCAAGCTTAGTCCCGATCCTCCTCGCCGTTGACCGTCGGTGACCTGTAAGCCACCTGCACAGTAATATACCAAGAAATCGTCTCCGAAAACAAGTTCTTCACAACTTCACTCACGTTAGCTCAAAACATGCAATATGCAACAGTAAAACATTGAATCTCATGAACTTAACTTAACCAATACACAACGCCGTCAGGATGGCCGACAAATAAGTGAAAACCGGTCTGACTACCATACATGGCCGGTCTGACCGATCCCAAACCGGTCAGACCGATTTGTCTTAGCCGGTCAGACCGCCCGTAAGGGACTTAGCCAAAATTTCATCCTGGAAATCCGAGAACTCTCTAGAATTTCAACTAAATATAACTTTTGACTGGAAGCTCCAAAAAATAAGAGACCACATGCAGGAGACTCCCCTCTCTTGCCTACATACTCTATTTTTGGCCTAGCTCCAAATTCAACCAAAAGATCTAGCCGGTTGGACTGCCGCATAGAGCCGGTCTGACCTTTGGCCTTTCGGCCTAACGGTCGACCCAAGCAGTCTTGCTTGGTCGGATCGCCACGGCGGTCTGATCGCCATCGCCGCCGCCCGACCACCGAGGTTTGAATAACGATTGGAGCTTTTCCGAAAACAAGAGATTCGGCAAACCAACAAGGCCATTGCCAATTGACTCATCTTCCTAAGATCATGCACATATACCCATTATGTCTATACTATTTCGCTGGCATTCCTCCAGACACAACTGCAGGCCTCGGATGTGCCCAAGCAGTATGAGGAGGAGGATTCTACATACTATGTAGCACATTCGAGGCTTGTAGTTGTGTCTGGAGAAATGCCAGCGAAATAGCATCTTCATGCGCTCTCCTGGTAGCCATGCTTCTTGAACTTGTAGTCTCGATGAAGTTGGTCGTTGTTGCTGTCTCATCCTCCCCATGCTGCGTGGACGACCCCCTGCAAAAAAGACCATGCTTTTGTGGTGGACTTGATTTTTTCTTAGGCGTACTCGTTGTCTTATCAAAGACAAAGGAATACTAATATTAGATCACCAAGAACAAATAGTAGATATACAAGTACATTTGAAAATCTATGGTATTTCTTTCACCAAACGCACCCTAGAGTCGGTCGCCTCCTTCAAAGTAGCCATATATATCAGAGATATTTCTCACTACAGATAGTTCTAGATCTGAAGGGACCACCAGATATTTAATGACACATATCATAGATGGTTCTTAAAAAGAACTGTCTGTGAGGCCCGCGATTATCACACACAGTGGTTATTTAAAAAAGTATGTGATATGTATCATAGACGGTTCTTTTTTAAAATGGTCTGTGATATGCACAATTAAATATCTGATTGTCCCGACTCCAGACAGATCTGTCTATAGTGAGATATGTCTCTGATATGCGGCTGCTTTGAAGGAAATGGCCAGCTCTAGAGCGTTTGGTGAAAGAATTAAATACCTTAGATTTGTAAGCGTGCTTGTAGATCTATTTATTGCTTGTGATCTAAAGTTAGTATTTGCTTCTAATTATATGCATTATAATCTAGAGTGTGAGGACCCCCGGGTTATTTTCGTAAGACCGAGGTTTACCTGGTCTTATGGAAATAACTCTGGACCTCAAGTAAATGAATTCCACCTTAACTCCATCCAAGTGAGGAGTCCGACCGAAACTAGAGCCCCGGTGATCATGCGCGTTGCCCCTCTGCAAGCACTACATGATTATCGATTCTCCAAACGGTCAAAGCCAACACTTAGACAAGTTAAAGTGGGATTCATAACAGCGAGTATGAGGCCGTGTTGGCTCCCAGGATCAGCGACCAACACGCTCATACTCTCATTCAACGTTGATCACATCCATACAACAACGTACATTAACAATCCAAAAGACATACAACATAATAGTTAAGTCTACACTATTACATAACGGCCGACCGGCCAAATTCAAGTAAGAGTAATAAATAACAGCGGAAGCAAAATAAATAAACCAAAAGTCCAGCAAGGTATGCCCATAACCCAAGGCAACAGACTGGGATTAAAAGATAGCATTACTCGTTAGTGTCGCCTAAATCGGCACTGACGAGCTCATCGGGCTCGAAATCGTCCTCACCTGAAAAAGAAAACAAAAAGGCCAGCCAACATCTGGCTGAGTACAAGTGCACTCGCAAGTCTTACACAAAGAAAAGTAGTTATGCATATTGGGCAATCAAGGGATGGCATTAGTGGTTCTAGTTTTGCATAAAGCGCAACATCTTACATTCCTAGACCATCTAGTTTTCAAAAGCCAAGTTATAATTCACTTATTTAAACAAAAGTTTCACAAGACATATGTAATAATATGGATCAATCAATATCAAGTTGGCTGTCCACTTTGATAAACTAAAGTACATGAACATCCCATTCATGCCGAAACCAATTGTAACCATATCAACTTTTAATTTTTCAAATCTAACGATGAAGCATACTTAAACCAAGTGTTTGTCCATAACCGTGGACACGGCTATTCGAATAGATTTTCTCTGCAGAGTTGTACTACTTTACCCACATGACCCGACTAGCCCGTAAGCCTCCGGATGCCTCCGGAAAAATAGCACACTTCCTTAGGTATGCCGGCCGGGGAGAATCGTGATACGGTCATTTTTAGCAAGAAAATCTTATTGGGATGTACCACCCATATGTGGGAATCCCAACTTAGACATAAGTATATAGCAAATGCTAAGCGGGCACACATGTTGTACTGGAGTGGCCAGTGTGAGGTAGTTAGTATGTTGCATCCCACAACATAGGTAATCTTGCTCATTAAGCACAGTATATATCACACTGGGGTTCCAAAGGAACATAGGATTTCACGGTCTCTATGTCCCCACACCTCCTGCGGTCTTACCCAATAAAACATTCCCCTTACTTAACCGTACGGTACCCATATCCCGCATGTGATAGTACGCTCGGTACTTGGAGTGTAACGTCCATGGCTCGGTCCTTAATGGTCCAGACAAGACAACCACAAACCCGAATCTCGTGCATAACAGCACCCACACTACAACCACTTGTCCGGACCCAAAACCATTTAACAATAACAAGTTTTGAACCAAAATAACCAGATATAACAATCTGGATAAAAATTAATAAAAGAAAAAGAATTGTTATGTGTCTCCCACAATTGACGAGTTAGTCCCGTCAATTGATCTACTGCGTTATCTAGACCCGCAATGGCTAAGCAATTGACACACAACAATCATACCATCACAAACCTATCTTAAGCATATGTGTATGTGAATTATCAGGGATAACCATCAAGCACAGGATATAACTAATCTACTCAAAACATAAAGTTATACCGAAAATAGCATGCAGGCAATATCATTGCATTTCAAATACTAATGTAAGAAAACTGGGATCAATATGATGCAAAAGAAAGTTCAAATGATGCTTGCCTTTCTGGGAGTTCACTTGCTCACTCTCGGTTACGTAGTTGTTCATTTGCGACAACACGGACTCTATAGAAATAGTGATATCGAATGAACACCGAGAAAAGCCAAAAATTCAAAGTTCTCAAAAATGAATGAAATTTTCACAGTAGCTAGATTATGATTTTAGATGAATTTAGGTGAAATAATTATTTCATTTGGATTTCGTATGTGAAAGTTATGGCAGTTTGAAAATCGGTTTTGGGAAAAATGCTGAAAAATGGGCTTCGGTCACTGTTCATCCGAAATCCAATTTTTAGCAAAAATTTGTAGAACAGTGGTGAAGAAAATGATTACATATATAAATATATGTTAAAATTATATGACCAAAATAAATTGGTTCAACTCATTTGGAGTTTATATGAATTAGTTATGAATTTTCAAAGTTAAAAGCATTTTGTAGTATAAAAGTAATTCTTTTCTGAAATTTGTACCACATAAAAATACTTTGTAAACTCAATCTAACCTCGCCTCTATCATAACCAAAGTAGTCCATCAAACACCACAATGCCCAGATTAACGATCTTCCAACTGTACAACCTATTCGTTAATAGTACAAAATCCATCGACTTATGGGCATGAGACCATGCCTAAATCCATCAATCATTCTCCGATATATTATTTAAGCTAATACTAACTATCTAGCTCTACTAGTCTCGCCTCGGCAATTCATATTTGCATCCATCCAAAATTTCCACATACCGAGGTTTAATAGACTAACCGACACCTAATGAGCTTAACAATTCAAATAACACACCCGTCATCCAATAGCTCATTAATCGATCAATTCATATTCATACCACCGAACTCAGTCATGAACGACCACTACCAATCCAATCATATAGGTGCCACTACGATCAACTAATAATCCTTTATCTACTAATCCAATTGAGAGTACAAATCTACCAACTCGGCACATAGGACTTAACTATTACATACACGGCAATCCAATTATTTATCCCCAATCAAATAATCCAATCCTACCTTCTCCCAAATTCTAGCATACATGTCTCATGTAGCTACTACTTCGGACATTCGATCAATTTGCTAATGCTTAATTAAATCATCCGATTCAACTAATCCAACAAGGTACATAATCCGACATCCAACGAGCAACAATACACATATATAAAAGGTATATCATTAATCATCAACACATACTCCATCCACCAAGTAATAGATTATAAAAATATTTATACATCCTATCCTCAAAAATAACCAATCCAGTGTGACATGAAACCTCCAATTAATGTCTCATCCAAAGATCACCACTAACTTCCATGCGACTTTATATTAATACCGTCCGATCAATTAATCGACTCATATATTTTATCTAGCATCCACCGATCAAAGATACATATTCCTCTACGACGATAAAATTATTTGTATCTACCGATATACATCACATGAACACGCCTACGCACAAATTCAACCTAACCAGAGGATTATACCGGTCCTAAGCTATCAAATCATTTTTATAAATATACATGTATAAATAGATATCATGCTCATGACTAATATGCAACATGCACAAGTAAATATTGTAAACACGATTAGGCACTAAAGATTTTTACCACGCACTAAGCGTGCAAAATATCACCGGACTTCTTCTCGGCTACACGTCCACGTCCACCGTAGTCGTCGCCGTCCCCGCGTCCGTTTGGCCTCTCGTCCGCGTTCATCCTAGTGCCAACGCATGCGCCATAACGTCTTCTAGCACGACATGCCATGCCGGCTCGCCTCGCTCGGGCCGTCACGCCGCTACATGCATGGTCTCGCATGCATGCGCTGTCTTTGCCGACGCTATCGAGGCCGGCCGCCTTGTCGCCTTGTCGTCCTCCTTCGCAGCTCCCCCTCGGCTCGGCCGTCTCCGCCTTGGCGTCCACGGCCGTGCCGCTCAGTGCCTCGTCTTCGCGCCGCTGCAGCTCCTGGCCGGCCGCGTACTCGGTGTCGTCGGGTCGCCACAGCTGCTCCTTGCAGCAGAGCTGCTAGCACCAGCCGCTGCTACTGGCATGTGCCGCCGGCAGTGGCCATGGCCACCGAGTGAGCTGCCGGCTGGAGTTGCCGCTGCATGGCTGCTGCACTACTGCTGCGTGGGCTGCCGCGCGCTACTCCAGAACTGCTTCCGGCCAGCTGCACTACCGAATGGAGCTGCGCTGCTACACTGCCCGGCTGCTGCTCTTCCTCCGGCCGGAGCTGCCACTAGCCGAACACTGCTGAAATGCAGCTGGTAGCTGCTGCGTGCTACTGCTGGCCACTCCAACCGGGACTGCATGCATGTGTGCACTGCCGCTGCTACTCCCGGCCGGCTGCTGCCTTGCCGCACTGCTGCAGCCGAGCCAAGCCAAGGCTGCCGACTGCTTGTTAGCACAGTCCGGCTAATGCACTGCTACAGTGCATATTTCCCTTCTCTCCTCTCAAGAACGCCCAAAAGGCCATGCATGTCAAATCTAATTGCTAAAACAGGTTGCTCTTGCGATGATAATCACAACGGTGTGACATGCATTGGATAAATTGGTGGTCTTTGATAGAGATTGGAGGGAGATAAGTGGAGGTTTTGAGCTCAAGCTTGAGAACGACGGAGCTGAGTTCGGCTGGAGCAAAAGAAATGGGGAGGTGGCTGATGGCAGTGGGTGTTTGGAGTGAAACATGGCAGTGGAGAGTGTTGGTTTGGCTAGACTAAAATAACTGGCTGGGAGTGCTTGAGATGAGTAGAAGAAACATGGGGAAATGGCAATGCTGAACCAAAAAGAAGGAAGTGACAGGAGCTGTTCGGTTTGGGAAAAACCAATTTTTCGAATGAACAGTGTTATCAGAATTTGCAAAATGGCTGAGTTGTTCAGGTAATTTTTAGACATTGTTGCTTAGCTCTAAAAATCACGAAATTTTTAGGAGAGGTTCCTGACATAATGTAGATGCTTAGGTAAAATTTTCAGAAATTTATCCAGAGTGTAATGCTTTCTAAAAATCTTTAAACCTTCTGCTTGTTTGGGAGATGAGTAGTAGTATAGTTTTTCATCTCTTTTTTCTTTTACGTCGCCCAAACGACCTTGCATGAGTAAACCGATTATAGAAACGGAATGTCCTCGAGACAACGATCACGATGACATAACATGCGTTGCATGATTTTTAGTTTTTGGTTGTGATTGCGAGGAGAGAAGTTGGAAAAATAAAGAATGGATCTGTGGTATTTCATCGCTAATTCTATTCTCCATTTTGCGAAATCATTCAAGCGCTATGCATGCGAAAACAAATTATAGAAGCGGGTTGCTCGTGCGATGACGATCGCGGTGGTATGACATGCATAGCTTGGTTTTGAAGTTTTATTTGAGATTTGAAGGGGAAAATGCGAGGAGTTAGCGGTCGTAAATTGGAAGAGATGACGGAAGAAGGGACACTTGTGATCGTTTAGCCATGATCGGTTGAATTGGAAAATAAGAACGGCGATACTAATGTGTGCATCATGATTTTTGAAATGCATGCAGAAACGAGAAACAAAATATTTAATTTAATTACAGTCGCTCAAACAATTCGATTAAATATTGGTTATGATTTTTTTTTAATACAGCTTTTAAACAAATTTGATTTGACTTGGAAATGCAACCTTTTAATTATTTCAATTTGATTTTACAAGCAATCTTTTTACTTAAACATGGGAAAATTTTAAAACACTGCCAAATATTTATTAGATCGCCTAGTTAAATATTAACATCCCGATTTTGAAAATCAGGATGTTACATAGAGAGATCGATGGTTATTGGCAATTAAGATTTACAATAGAACAATAAGCAGTGTGTATATATACATTGACTTGTCCTGTATTGTGTAAAATAATATTGTTTACATCATAGTGATCAGCCTCAGTTCTAACTATATCAAATGAAGGAGGTAGGAGAAGGAAAGGAGGAAGAAAGAGATGTTGGTCAACATTAAGAGATCTCGCGGGATATTTGGGATCTTCGTGATGAGCTCCAAGGGTAACGATCTATAATCCTTTATATTTTCCCTAAATTAATCGCTATTCAATTTGTAGTATGTTTGGTCAATAGGAAGACTACGTAGTTGCATGCATTAATCTAATTTGTTACGTGCGTAGCGCAGATGGACCGAAACTGGATGTACGTTGAGAACCGTGTGAGTGAAGAGTACATTGATGGCGTGTCTACTTTTAGAAGAGCTGTCGAGCAGAATATGGTGAAGAAGGAGATAAAATTTATGTATTGTTCATGCATTGATTACGATAATCTGAAGATGTTTACCAACTCGGCCCAGATCGAAGGGCACTTGGTTCGAAGGGGTTTCAAAATAGAGTATATATGTTGGACTAGTCACAGTGAAGAGCAGATTATAACGGAAGGTAGTAACATCATCGAGGGAGACAACGATATGCCGGATGTGGACTGTGCTTTCGCAGAGGGTAGGTCGCACAATGACTATCTGGATCAGATGCTACGTGATGCAGAAGGGGACTGTAGTGAGCGAGAGTTTGGTAAATTCGAGGCTACAAGCTGGAATGCACAAGGTTGTCATCCGCACTTCAACTGCTGAAATTGAATGCAAGCAATGATTGCTCCGATAGGAGTTTCACGACATTACTACATCTCCTAGCGGACATCCTTCTAGAGGGAAACGTGTTTCCCAGAACCACCTACCAAGCCAAGAAGGTTCTTTGTCCATTGAAAATGGAAGTAGAAAGAATATATGCATGTCCGAACGATTGTATCATCTACCGTAAAGACTATGCAGACAACAGGTATGTTCGGTGTGTAAAGCATCCTTACATAGGCGTAAGAATCACTCCGATGACGACGAGGGCATCGAGGTGAACTAAGGACTTTCTTCTAAGTTGTTGTGGTATCTGCCTATAGTTTCCCATTTGAAGTGTTTGTTTGCGAACCGAAAGGAGGCAAGATTGCTGCGTTGGCACTCGAAGGAGCGTAAGAAAGATAAGACATCCTACTGATTATGTCTAGTGGAGAAACTTTAATAGGAGCTTTGAAGACTTGATGCGGAGCATGAGGAATATAATGTTTGGGTTGAGTACAGATGGAATGAATCCTTTGGTAACATAAACAGCCGACATAGCACCCGGTCTATGAATCTATGTATGTACAACCTTCCTCCTTGGTTGTGTATGAAAGGAAGTACATTTTGATGTGACCACTTTTCCAAGAGCCGAAACAACTGGGAATGATATTGATGTGTACCTAGCACCATTGTTGAAGGTCTTGTGACCTTTGTGGAACAAAGTGCAATGTATAGGATGCGTACAAACGAGAGAACTTCACTTTACGCACCATGTTGTTCTGCATCATCAATGATTTTCCTACCCTTGGTAACCTGTCAGGGTTCAGTACAAAAGGAGCCAAAGCATGTCCACACTGCTTACATGATACCGAGTGTGTGTGTTTGAAAAACTCACGCAAAGCTGTGTACATACGTCATCGTAGGTTCCTTCCGTGTATCACCCATACCACAAGATGAAAAAGCAATTCGACGAAAATAAGAAGGACAGTTCATCTCCATGGGCTTTTAGAGGGAAAGAGGTCTATGATATGATTAAGGATATCGATGTTGTATTTGGAAAAGGGCGTAAATTGAGGACCCGTGAGAAGAACATCCGGAAGAAGCGATTAATTTTTTGGGACTTACCTTATTGGGAGCACTTAGAAGTTCGCCATTTGCATCGACGTCATGCGTGGAGAAGAATATATAACCCTGTGTTATCGTAAGCATGCCACAATGGAAGCCTAGTCCCCTTAATTCGCTTTCTATCTCACCATGTATCTCTCCTCTTAGCCCACCCAAATGTCAGGGGGCAATTAGGATCCAAGAGATAGAAAGCCTATCTCATTACTCATCAGCAGCTTAATAATTGCTATATATATATACATTGCTACATAGTTGGCAGGCTAGAGAGCACTAGCTAGCCATGTAGGAGCTTAAACATTTATGGAATGTTGGCTAATAACACTGCAGGTTTAAATATAATATGGTATGATAGCGCTAGCTTGTAGTAGTAACATATAGGCAATCAGATCACGTTATGTTGCACTAGCTTGCGTAGCATAGTAAGTAATGAAATGAAAATTACAAATACAGTAGCAAATCTTTAAGTTTTTTTATTCTCCTAAAGGATTGATGTAACATCCCAAATATGGATTTGTGTTTCAAATGTAAGAAAATCAGAAGAAATTAAAACTTTTCTTGCATCTTGAAGCCCTTGGTCATTTTTGTAATTCTGTTAAAAGAATTATGGAAAATCAAAATCAAATCCTCAGTTGACTTTAATTAAAAACCTCCTTGGCATAGATCTCGTGCCAAACCCGTGTAAACATTTTCCCTGAGTCTAGGGTTGATGTTTAACACCTCAGAATTATTTCATAATTTTTAGAAATTATTTGATAATTTTTTAGGCCAGTCAAACCTTGGTCAAACCCTAATTCACACCTTCGAAATTTTTGGAGAAAATGCGATTGCATAAAAGTCTCTGAAAATTTTATATGAGGTTCATTCTGCAGTCAGCAACCTCCAGCTAAAATGTCATGATTTTTGGAGCTTGTTTGCTACCTTAAACAAATTCCCCAAAAATCAGCTTTTAATTCAAACCCTTGCTGGTTTGCACTGTTCCTCGGGTTTGAACCAGACTCGGGCTCGAGCCACTTGACTCGGCCCAGTCAACTAACTGCACCGCCTCGGTCGTTTGGGCGCGAGCGTTGTGCGTCGTTGGATCGGCATCTAACGGCCCACGATCGCGTGAAAGTTCGGACCATCCGAGCGCGCTGATCCATTGGAACCGTTGGATTCTAAATCAACGGCTCACGATCGCGTTAACGTTCGGACCCTCCGAACGCCTCGTGCAACGTAAAACGTAGGATACAAATCAACGGTCCAGGATTAAGTGAGCGTTCGAATCATTATAATCACCCCGTTCGATTTGAACCGTTCGATTTCAATCCGACGGTGGATGAGTCGTCTCCTTCCTCGGGTCGGGCAGCGTCTGAGTCAAGCAATGGCGTGAGCGAGGAGAAGCGCTCGGTGTGCGATCACCTCTGTGGTCACCTTTAAGCGGCTATCTCTGCACGCATTTAATGCACGTCGTGCTCCTCCCTCAGAAGTCCATGGTTCAACTACTCCCGTCGCTCTCGAAGGCTCTCATGGCAGGTTTGACCCGAGAGGGTTATTGTCGTTGCTCACTGCCATTCCCCGCTATATAAGCTCCTCTGGTCCTTCCATTGAAGCCTTTCAAACACCTCGCAAGCTCCAGCAACCTCTCTTGTGTTTGCTTGAGCTCAAAAACCTGAAACCTTCTGTTGCCACCATTGCCGAGCTTCAAGCTTTTCGGTGAAGGCGGTACCCTTGGGTTTCATTCCTTTCAGTCTTGCTCCCTCTGATTCCTTTCACCTCGGTGATCATTAACCCTCACTCAATTTGGGCTTTGCCCGCAGGGAGCAGCTTAATTTTGGTGTTCCCCCTTTTCGGCCGAAAGCCCTATTCTTCTTCATCAGAGCAGCTCCAGTCCTCTCTGTGCTTTCTCCGTGCTCAGGTAACTCCTAATTAGTCCCTAGTTGCTTGGCACTCGCTCAATTAGACCGCAGCAGAGCTCATTTGCTATTTTTGTTTTTCACCGGTTTCGGTCATCTCTGTCATCTCCGGCTTGCCGGCGTTCTAGAACGCCATGACTGAAATTTTAGTTTCATTGGGTGCGCAAGGTTGTTAGCATCCCATTTTGGGCATTTGCTCGCACCGCCGTGACCAGAGTCGCCGGCGGTGAGCCTCTGTTCGCCGTCATTTTGTCGGATGAGAACAGGGACGAGCTTTTGAATGAGAGTCGTTGTGGACCGTCGATCCTTAGATCTACGTCCCTGGATCAGTCGAACTCTTGGATCTGTGGACCTTTGGATCCAAGATCAATGGCTCCTGTGCGGGTGAACGTTCGGACCGCCCGAACGTCCTGATCCACGTGAACCGTTGGATTCAGATCCAACGGTGAGCGTTTAGGGTTTGTGAATCGCGTGTGCACGCGTTATCCAGTGGACATGGACCGTTGGATCCAAGATCAACGATCCAAGTTCATCCACGTCGTTTTAATTTCTGGTTTTTCCCGAAAGGATTTATTTGTCAACTGAAAAATATAGTAACTTGTAAAATGCATAACTATTTCATTTTAATTCCTTTTCGGTTGATTCAAATTTTGTTAGTCATATTTTTAACAAAAATTTAATCTAAAAATGGTTGCCTTATCTTGGCGTCTTGGTGAGGTGTTTCAAGGTTGAAGCGTCTTTGGAGTGTGATCCCATTCTGCGGACATCGGTTGGCGAAATGCCCCGGCGACGGCGGGTAAAGCAAACTCTGGTGCACTCGTGGGTTGCTTACTAGATTGGGGTTGGTAGTGCGGGATTGCGGAAGTTACGAGCAAGCCGGACGAGTCTTTGAAGTTGGTGCGGTGGTCTAGCGAGTGCGTGGTGGAAGCGGCTAAGCTGCGGTGGAATCATTCTTGCCCTCGGTGGGGTTGGTGACTTCCTTCTTTGAGCCATTCTGCGCTTCGATGATCTTCCAATTCCTTGCGCTTATCCTCAAGAACCAAAGCCTTGTTGATCAACTCTTGAAAATCAGAAGCGTGTGAGCGATCAAGTTGACTTGAAGTCCGAGTGTTCAATCCTTTCGTAAAACGACTACGACGAGCCTTGTTAGTGGCGACATCTTTCGCGTGTCGAGCAAGTTGTGAGAACTTGTTGAGGTAGTCGATCATCGACATTCTTCCTTGCTTGAGAGCACGAATTCATCCTTCTTGAGATCCATAATTCCTTACGGTACATGATCTTGCGTAAAAGCGGTTGTTAACTCTTCCCAAGTAATGTCTTGCGGCGTTCCATGCATTTGCACAAAGTTTTCCCACCATTCGCGACAATGCCTTCCATCCGGTGAGAGGCGTACAGAACTTTCTCATGATCGCTGCATTGAGTGATCAGCAGTTTCCTCTCAATGACACGAAGCCAATCATCAGCTTCCACTGGTGAGACATGTCCAGAAAAAGTTGGTGGACGGGTTCTCATAAACTCGGCCAACTTGGATGATCCATTGTGACCATGAGCAAGCGAGGCTCCATTGTGATCTTGATTGTTGTGGTTACTCGTTATTCATAGTTTGCATCGATTCATCATGGTGTACATCGGTGGTCCGAGGTATCATGAATGCTCCAAAATTCTCGCAGATCGATGAAGGTGCTTGTGGTGGGCGCTTCTCAGGGTCTGCGCTCTGTCCTTCGATCATCGAGTATCGAACCACTTGCGCAGACTTGACGAGTCCGAACCATCGGTGAATCTCTAGGGGTTAGATAAGGTAGCAAGCACGAGATAAGTTGTAGAACTATTTGGGGTAGGTGAAACCCAACAAGATATTTTAAGAAAAACTCAACTGAAACTTCTTATATTAATTAAGATAATAGTATGGCTTGCAACAAATGCCTAAGGGCCTCTGCGGCTCATACTTGCACACAAAAAATTAAGGATGAATCTAAGCACACAAAACTACCACCTAAAGGCGACTCAAGACTTATCTTGGCTAAGCCTGAAACAACTCGAATAGACTACTCGATTAAATAGCCTCCGTAGCCTTGACGGTGTTCCCTTTGTTGTAGACACGAAAGTGGTGGCATCCTCGCAAACCGATCCCGATGTCACAGGGTGGTGCAACAGAGCAGTGTCGCTGTGCAGTCTTCTTTGGTTCCTCGGCTCTGCGCCTCTGCGACTCTTACGGCTCACCGGTCCATCGACTTCTTCAGGTCTTCCTCTTGATGTCTTCTTCGTGATCGTGCCGTCCATAAAGAGTTTCTTCCAATATGGCGATCCTTTCTTCAGCTCTCTGAAGAGTCTCGTAGGCACACTCCAGCTCTGTAGCGGCTAACTCCAACGATTCCTCCTGAGCAGCGGCGAACTGGGCAAGATGCACAACGGTGGCGTTGTCTTCTCCCTCCGTAGACGGAAAACGTGCAGCAAGATCCACGTCGGAAGTGCGGGGATGATAGCGAGCGTGTCCCAAGCTCGAGTAGATGTTGCAGATCCTCAGGATGGCAAGGCGCGAAGACTCCTGGATTGCTTCAATCCAAATACTCCTTCGAGCTGAGATGTTCAGTGGTTTGCTTGCCTTGGTGTTCCTCCTGGCATAGATGGTCAAATGGCAGATCACTCCACGATCTCGGCCGTTCACGACCCAAGCATTGCCACGGTACAGTGGACGGTCAAATCCTCCAAGTACTTGTAACAACTTCCAAAGCTCAGCGGCAAGTCCTCCCTTGCGCTCTCCATAACTCTGAAGACGAGGCATCTGTCAAGATGGACAAGGAGATAAAAACAATTTTAAAACAGCGGGGAGAGAGAATTTCAGCAATAGTTGAGTCAAGAGAGACATGAGATGAGTTAAGGAGTTCAATTAATCTTGCAAGTAAATTTTTTTTTTTTAAAAAAAATAGTTTGGACTCACTAAGAACGGCCAATCTAGCTAGGGTCAAGACCTACAGTCAGTATGGATCTGATACCACCTCTGTCGGGACCCAAATATGCAAATCTGGACCCTTTGTCTATTCTGCACTAGTCCAGGATCACGCTAGTGCACACAGTGTCAACATCGACGAAATATCACATCCATACAACAAATATAAGAATAAACGAGTACTTTGAATAACAAATAAACTGTTGGGACCTTATGGTCGAGTTTTACATTTATTAAGCCATGTAAGGCTGACAATAAAGAATTAAACTGCAGCGGAAACGAAATAAACTCCAGTGGACTCCCATCAATTTACCACGAGCAACCGATCGATCAAGACCCTAACGCTCAATCTTCGTAGAATTCTTCTTCAAAAGCAGGCGACGACTCCTCCACTTCTGTTGATTTGTTTAGCAAGAGTGAGTACACACCGTACTCGCAAGTCATACCACAGAATGCATTTATACATGATGGCTTATTCCAAAGGAATGGCTTCTGTGGTTCTTTTGCGGAAATGCAACATTTGCAATTGAATACAAATAATAGATTGAAAACATAATTCAAAACAAATAGATAATAATAAGTTTAGCAATTGATTTCACAAAGACACACAGTCTAATCAAGTTATTCACACAGCTGCACAAGTTATCTCACACAGCTGACCCTTCCCAAATGCTTTATGAAAATCTACCCTTCGTGTGAAATTCCCGAGCATGTCCATATCCGAGGACGCGGCTATTCGAATAGATTGATTTAAACACTCTGCAGAGGCTGTACACTTTACCCACACGATACAACCAGTGTAGCTAACACTGACCATAACAAAACCTTTAAGAGACTTCATCTCAAACAATGACACTCCCGATGTGCTTTCCTGCCGTCCAATTTGTTCACTTAGCCCTTGGAACGACACACACCGTTGGGCGAGGATGCAATGAAAATCCCGCGATGTGACCCAAACACGGTACACACCTCCAGCCATCACACAGTTTAAATACAACCTGAGTTGTCAATGTCAAGACTCCATAAATTACTAAGTCAGGCCCAGCCCATACTAGGCATGTGGTCGTACAGTAAGGCCCAGTTCAATGGCGCACAAAGTTAAGTCCTTAATTGACTAAGGCAAGACTTCCAGTTTTACCCAAATCACAAAGTTTATAAGCACACAGCTCCACTATTCACACAGATCCACCACTTGCCTCAGTCTAAATCTTTTCCCACCCTGTTGATTAAGTGCAACACATGCCATCAACGAGTAACAGCACACAGCACACACAGATTCATCACACAGTTCCATAATCACTTAGTCAAGTTCATAATTGCAACTCTCACATGAAATGATGACTCGTGGCATGGCTAAGCAGTCTAATCGTATCTAACCAACCCACGTTGGTGCTACGATAATACCAACTAATAATTAACCAACCTATGGTGACAAAAGATCATGGCATACAATAGGCAAGGTGGCATAACAATTTGGATTAATAACTACACCCAAAAGTATTTAAATAAATACTTGAAATAGAATGCAATACATTGAAACAAAGTATTTTGGCTGGGTTCAAAATGATAAAAGGTATAACTTGCCTTGGAATAGATCTAGATATTGGTCTTGGTCTTGAGGTGCTCCTTCTTCTGCAAAATTCCCCGAAGTATCGACGTCTACTCGCAAACGAGACAAAAGAAATAAAACAAATAAATAACAGAGGCAAACAAACTCCAAAAATCAAATAAAATTCACCATTAAATAGATCTGAATTTTATATGAATTTACAAATTTGAATGGGCTCAATTGGACTTCGGATGCAAAAGATATGGGCTTTGGAAGATTTGAAAATCAATTAAACCCTAATTTGGATTTTCTTGAATTTCCCGAATTATTTTTATAAAGGAAAATCGGATTATTGCGCAATGCTTGCGTCAGCCGAGAATTTCTGGAAAAAGAATTAAATTTAAAATAAAATCTGACAAGTGGGACCTTTATCGCTGCACTACTCACGGTGAATCGGGTTCACCGAGCCACGGGAGATTTGGCCCGGTGGACTGAGCCACGCGGTGCTGATGTGGCGGCCACGTAGATGACACGCAAGCGCTGGAGGTGACGGGGCACTGGCGTGGCTGCTGACGACGCACGGCCGAAGCGGCGGCGCTCTGGGACCAAGGGCTCGCCGGCGATTGGCGGCGAGTCGCCGGTGACTAAAGGTACCGAAGGTTCTTCAGGTTATGCGCACCGATGGTACCCTTACCGATGGTCGGAAGCGGCAGCGCGGCCGGCGGCGAGGAAGAAGCGCGAGAGAGCACCTTGGTTTTGTCGGACGGACGCTCGCGATGCTCGGCGACGAGGAGGTGCGCGCGAGGTAGCTCGAGACTTGTCGATCACAGCGGTGCGGTCGGTGGAGCAAGGCGACGACGGCGGCGGCGCAATCCACCGGAGAAGAAGTTCGCCGAAAACCCTAAAGCTTGAAATGCGGCGGCGCTAGAGCGATCGGGCGGCGAGTGGCGGCTTAGGGTTGCGAGGTCGAGCGGTGCTAGGGGGTATTTATAGGCTCGAGAGCGCGGTTGGAAATCCCAAATCGGGTCCAAGCAACTAGGGTTTTTGAATTCAAAGATTTTCGAGATTGAAACCGATTCGAGGTTTGATTTGGTTTGGAACGGATAAGGAATAACCGGAGACACGATTTGGTGGGGTCGGCTCAAGAAATCAGCGAGAGAATCGCCGTTGTTGTACGGGCGTGAAGCTCTCGGTAATGGCGGCAGCACGCACGCGCGCGAGGAAGAAGAAGCTCCGCGGAGATGACGACTCGGTCGCGGGCCCACCAATCAGCGAGAGCGAGGGAAGGGCGAGAGCGAGCGTGCGATGGCGATCCAACGGCTGAAAACGAACGCGCGAAGGGTGAAATGGCGCATGATGGAATAGTGTTGGGCTTCGCCCAAAGATCTTATTCGAGGAAATTCTTTTGATTTTTCTTTTAAATAAATCCAGAAAATACAAATAGCAAATAGAAAATAGCAAATGACTTTGGAAAAATTCCAGAAAATTCTATAAAATATATCCAAGCATTTAGGATCTAAATTAAATAATTTTGACAATTGTTGATGTTGGGATTAAGCACATTAAATCAATTTGTCATTAAAGTCCATATTAAGCTTTTTAATTTAATATTCAAATAAATCCAAATGATGAATTTTCTTACTACCAATATTTAAAAGATTTTTGAAGCTCTGAAAATAGGGATGTTACAAACCTCCCCCCCTTAAACGAATCTCGTCCCCGAGATTCCGGCTAGCTAGAGAAAAGGCTCGGAAACTCTGCTTTCAACTCTTCTTCACGTTCCCACGTTGCTTCTCCTTCTGAGTGGTTACTCCACTGGACTTTGCAGAAACGAACGGTCTTGCTTCTGGTGCGGCGCTCTGCGACTTCCAAAATCCTGACAGGCTGTTCTTTGTACGTGAGATCCTCTTTCAGTTCAATTGACTCCAACGGGGTCTGCTCTTCTGGCACACGAAGACACTTTTTCAGCTGAGAGACATGAAAGACATCATGAACTCCTGCTAACGACTGCGGTAGCTCCAACTGGTAAGCAACTTTTCCTCGGCGTTCCAAAATCTTGAACGGACCCACATACCTTGGGGCAAGCTTCCCTTTGGTGTGGAATCTCTTAACACCTCTGAGCGGAGTAACTCGAAGATACACAAAATCCTCTCGGTTCAAAGCTAAGGTCACGACGACGATTATCGGCATAACTCTTTTGCCCAGGTGGGCTATCTTCAACCTCTCTCGATCATAGCAACTTGTTCTTGACTTCTGAATAATATCCGTCCGAACACTACACGTTCACTGTCTCGCACCAATTTAATGGAGTTCGCAGTACGACCATACAAAGCTTCAAATGGTGACATCGCAAACCGGTTTGATAATGTTGTTGTACGAGAATTCGCATACGTAAACTCTTATCCCAGCTGGTAGCATTAGCTAAGGCATGTGCTCTCAACATATCTTCTAATATCGGTTGACTCTTCGACCGCCCATCCATGCGTGGATGATAAGCGATCAAATTGGATGAGTTCGTGGCTTCATGTAGACTACGCTTAAGCGAGAGGTGAATTGAGATCCTCGATCTGACACTATCTTCTTAGGCACACCGTGCAGACTGACGATTTTTGACATATACAACTCTGCCAAGCGGTCTCCTGAATAAGTGGTTTTAACTGGTAAGAAATGGGCAACCTTAGTTAAACGATCCACTATTACCCAAATCGAATCATAACCTGATTGAGTCTTGGGTAAACCGGTAATAAAATCCATACCGATCTCTTCCCACTTCCATTCTGGTATCTTCAGCGGTTGTAGCAAACCTGCTGGACTCTGATGCTCTGCCTTTACTTTCTGACACACGTCGCATAAAGCAACGAACTCTGCGACGTCTCGCTTTAAGTTTGGCCACCAAAACTTATTCTTAACATCCTGATACATCTTAGTACTTCCAGGGTGAATCGAATACTTTGAGTCATGGGCTTCCTTCAGAATCAGCTGTCTTAATCCATCAATATCCGGTACACAGATACGTCCATTGATCCACAGTATATCCTGATCATCTATGGTGAAGTCTTTAAATCTTCCTTCTGCCATCTTCTTCTTGAGGTCGGCAAACCCAGAATCCTTGGGTTGCGCTTCACGAATCTATTTCTCTAGAGTAGACTGCACTTCTAGATTGGCCACGAATCCTTCAGAGACAAGTTCTAGCTTTAGCTTCTGGAATTCCTTCTGAAGTTCAGGGCAAATCTCTTTTGCTTTCAGAGCATTGCAGTAGCTCTTACGACTCAGTGCATCTGCAACTACATTGGCCTTACCAGGATGGTAATGAATTCCAAGATTATAATCCTTTATTAATTCCAGCCATCTTCTCATCTCATGTTCAAATCGATCGAGTGAATATGTACCAGTGCTCTTATGATGCTGTAAACTTCACAATGACATTCGATGAGATAATGACGCCAAATCTTCAAAGCATGTACTACGGCAGCTAATTCCAAATCATGGGTAGGATAATTCTCTTCATTAGGCCTTAATTGCCTTAACGCATAAGCGACAGCTCTTCCTTCTTGCATAAGAACACATCCTAATCCTTGACGTGAGGCGTCACAATAGATGTCAAAATCCTTACTGATATCCGGCAAAACTAGCATCGAGTCAAGTCAATCGCTTCTTCAATTCTTGAAAACTCTCTTCACAAGCTGGGGTCCAAATGAACTTCTTCTCTTTCTTCAACAATTGCGTAAGAGGCTTAGCAATCGTTGAGAATCCTTCAATGAAACGGCGATAGTATCCCGCCATTCCCAAGAAACTACAATTTGAGTAAGCTTGTCTTGGTCGCTCCCAATTCATTCTGCTTTAACCTTCCGGTCAATCGCTACTCCTTGTTTGTCATCACATGACCAGAAAATCAACTTTCTTCTTCCAAAAGTCACACTTGCTGAACTTGGCATACAGCTGATGTTCTCTGAGCTTTTCTAGGATTAATCTCAAATGTTCTGCATGCTCTTCTTCTGACTTTGAGTATACCAAAATATCATCAATGAATACTACTACGAACTTATCCAAATATTCTATGAATACCTTGTTCATCATGTTCATGAAATAGGCAGGGGCATTAGTCAACCCAAAAGACATGACTAGAAACTTATAATGTCCATACCGGGTTGAGAAAGCGGTCTTAGGTACATCCTTAGGACAAATCTTCAACTGATGATAACCTGATCGTAGATCGATCTTGGAGAATACTCCGGCTCCTTTCATCTGGTCGAACAAATCATCTATTCTGGGCAATGGGTACTTGTTCTTGATGGTGACTTCGTTGAGAGAACGATAATCGATACACATTCTCATACTTCCATCTTTCTTCTTGACGAACAAAACCGGCGCTCCCATGGCGATTTAACTAGGTCTTACAAAACCTTTCTCCAGTAGTTCTTCTATCTGCTTCTTCATTTCCACAAGTTCATCGGCTGGCATCCGATAGGGTCTCTTGGAAATTGGTGCTGTTCCTGGCACTAGATCGATGACAAACTCAATGTCACGGTCCGGTGGCATTCTTGGTAATTCCTCTGGAAATACGTCTGGGTAATCTCTGACTACAGATACATCTTCTAAAGAAACTGTCTTCAGACTGTTGACTACCAAATGTCCATCACGTACTGTGGTGGCTAGAAATTCCACTTTCTTTCCTGTGGTATCCTCTATTGTCACGGCTCTTCGGCCACAATCTAGCACTGCTTTATGTTTGGATAACCAATCCATACCAAGGATGACATCTATGGTTTGAGTGTCTAAGATTATTAGGTTGGCTAGAAACTCAACTCCAGCTATGAGTAACCTAGCTCCTAAACATCCAAATTTACAACTTAGCTCTGCTCCAGGCGACTGGACTAACAGAGTATGCTTAAGATGCATAACTTCCAATTTGTTCTTAGTTGCAAAAATTCCAGAAACAAACGAATGCGAAGTTCAAGAATCAAACAGAACTGATGCAGCTACTGAATTTACTAGAAACTTACCCAGTACAACGTCGGGTGCTTCTTGGGCTCCTTCCAGAGTGACGTGGTTAACACGGCCTCTTACCACTGATGGCGGTGCTCCTCCGGATTGACCGGTAGCTTGAGAAGTTCCTTGATGGTTGCCTTGTCGCGCCTTGGCCGGGTGTTTCAAGGTTGAAGCGTCTTGGGTAGCGGTCCCATTCTGCGGACATCGGTTGGCGAAATGCCCTGGCTGACGACAGGTAAAGCAAACTCTGGGTGCACTCTGTGGGTTGCTTACTAGATTGGGGTTGACTGGTGCAGGATTGCGGAAGTTCTGAGCAACTGGACGAGGTGCTGAAGTTGGTGCAGGTGGTCTAGCAGAATTCTGTGGTGGAAAACGGCTAAACTGCGGTGGAATCATTCTTGCCCTCAGCTGGGGTTGGTGACTTCCTTGCTGAGCCATTCTGCGCTTACGATGATCTTCCAATTCCTTGCGCTTATCCTCAAGAACCAAAGCCTTGTTGATCAACTCTTGAAAATCAGGAAACGTGTGAGCGATCAAGTTGACTTGAAGTCCAGTGTTCAATCCTTTCAGAAAACGACTCTGACGAGCCTTGTTAGTGGCGACATCTTCTGCAGCGTATCGAGCAAGTTGTGAGAACTTGTTGAGGTAGTCAGTCACTGACATTCCTCCTTGCTTGAGAGCACGGAATTCATCCTTCTTCAGATCCATAATTCCTTCTGGTACATGATACTGGCGAAAAGCAGTTGTTAACTCTTCCCAAGTAATGTCTTGCGGCGTTCCATGCGCTGCACAAAAGTTTTCCCACCATTCAGCAGCAATGCCTTCCATCTGGTGAGAGGCGTACAGAACTTTCTCATGATCGCTGCATTGAGTGATCAGCAGTTTCCTCTCAATGACACGAAGCCAATCATCGCCTTCCACCGTGAGACATGTCCAGAAAAAGTTGGTGGACGGGTTCTCATAAACTCGGCCAACTTGGATGATCCATTGTGACCATGAGCAACTGAGGCTCCATTGTGATGCTGATTGTTGTGGTTCTGGTTATTCATAGTTTGCATCTGATTCATCATGGTGTACATCAGCTGGGTCTGAGCTGTCATGAATGCTCCAAAATTCTGCAGATCGACTGAAGGTGCTTGTGGTGGAACTGCTTCTCCGGGGGTCTGCTCTGTCCTTACGATCATCGAGTATTCGAACCACTTGCGCAGACTTGACGAGTCTGAACCATCTGGTGAATCTCTAGGGGTTAGATAAGGTAGCAAGCACGAGATAAGTTGTAGAACTATTTGGGGTAGGTGAAACCCAACAAGATATTTTAAGAAAAACTCAACTGAAACTTCTTATATTAATTAAGATAATAGTATGGCTTGCAACAAATGCCTAAGGGCCTCTGCAGCTCATACTTGCACACAAAAAAATTAAGGACGAATCTAAGCACACAAAACTACCACCTAAAGGGCGACTCAAGACTTAATACTGGCTAAGCCTGAAACAACTCGAATAGACTACTCGATTAAATAGCCTCCGTAGCCTTGACGGTGTTCCCGCCTGTTGTAGACCTGAAAGTGAGCTGGCATCCTCGCAAACTGATCCTGATGTCCTGGGGCTGGTGCAACAGAGCAGTGTCGCCGGTGCAGTCTTCTTTGGTTCCTCGACTCTGCGCCTCTCACGACTCTTTCTCGCTCACGGTCCATCGCCTTCTTCAGGTCTTCCTCTTGATGTCTTCTTCGTGATCGTGCCGCCCATAAAGAGTTTCTTCCAATATGGCGATCCTTTCTTGACTCTCAAGAGTCTCGTGAGGCACACTCCACTCTGAGCGGCTAACTCCAACGATTCCTCCCGAGCCGGAATCGGGCAAGATGCACAACGGTGGCGTTGTCTTCTCCTCCGTGAGACGAAAGCGTGCAGCAAGATCCACGTCGGAAGTGCGGGGATGATAACGGAAAATCGTGTCCCAAGCTCTCGAGTAGATGTTGCAGATCCTCGGGATGGCAAGCGCGAAGACTCTGGATTGCTTCAATCCAAATACTCCTTCGAGCTGAGATGTTCAGTGGTTTGCTTGCCTTGGTGTTCCTCCTGGCATAGATGGTCAAATGGCAGATCACTCCACGATCTCGGCCGTTCACGACCCAAGCATTGCCACGGTACAGTGGACGGTCAAATCCTCCAAGTACTTGTAACAACTTCCAAAGCTCAGCGGCAAGTCCTCCCTTGCGCTCTCCATAACTCTGAAGACGAGGCATCTGTCAAGATGGACAAGGAGATAAAAACAATTTTAAAACAGCGGGGAGAGAGAATTTCAGCAATAGTTGAGTCAAGAGAGACATGAGATGAGTTAAGGAGTTCAATTAATCTTGCAAGTAAATTTTTTTTTTTAAAAAAAAATAGTTTGGACTCACTAAGAACGGCCAATCTAGCTAGGGTCAAGACCTACAGTCATACCACAGAATGCATTTATACATGATGGCTTATTCCAAAGGAATGGCTTCTGTGGTTCTTTTGCGGAAATGCAACATTTGCAATTGAATACAAATAATAGATTGAAAACATAATTCAAAACAAATAGACAATAATAAGTTTAGCAATTGATTTCACAAAGACACACAGTCTAATCAAGTTATTCACACAGCTGCACAAGTTATCTCACACAGCTGACCCTTCCCAAATGCTTTATGAAAATCTACCCTTCGTGTGAAATTCCCGAGCATGTCCATATCCGAGGACGCGACTATTCGAATAGATTGATTTAAACACTCTGCAGAGGCTGTACACTTTACCCACACGATACAACCAGTGTAGCTAGCACTGACCATAACAAAACCTTTCAGAGACTTCATCTCAAACAATGACACTCCCGATGTGCTTTCCTGCCGTCCAATTTGTTCACTTAGCCCTTGGAACGACACACACCGTTGGACAGGGATCAATGAACCGTCCCTGCGTTAGACCCAAACACGCAGTACACACCTCCACCATCACACGCTTTAAATACAACTGAGTTGTCAATGTCAAGACTCCATAAATTACTAAGTCAGGCCCAGCCCATACTAGGCATGTGGTCGTACAGTAAGGCCCAGTTCAATGGCGCACAAAGTTAAGTCCTTAATTGACTAAGGCAAGACTTCCAGTTTTACCCAAATCACAAAGTTTATAAGCACACAGCTCCACCATTCACACAGATCCACCACTTGCCTCAGTCTAAATCTTTTCCCACCTTGTTGATTAAGTGCAACACATGCCATCAATGAGTAACAGCACACAGCACACACAGATTCATCACACAGTTCCATAATCACTTAGTCAAGTTCATAATTGCAACTCTCACATGAAATGATGACTCGTCGCATGGCTAAGCAGTCTAATCGTATCTAACCAACCCACGTTGGTGCTACGATAATACCAACTAATAATTAACCAACCTAGGGTGACAAAAGATCATGGCATACAATAGGCAAGGTGGCATAACAATTTGGATTAATAACTACACCCAAAAGTATTTAAATAAATACTTGAAATAGAATGCAATACATTGAAACAAAGTATTTTGAAAACTGGGTTCAAAATGATCAAAGGTATAACTTGCCTTGGAATAGATCTAGATATTGGTCTTGGTCTTGAGGTGCTCCTTCTTCTGCAAAATTCCCCGAAGTATCGACGTCTACTCGCAAACAAGACAAAAGAAACAAAAAAAATAAATAACAGAGGCAAAACAAACTCCAAAAATCAAATAAAATTCACCATTAAATAGATCTGAATTTTATATGAATTTACAAATTTGAATGGGCTCAATTCGACTTCGGATGCAAAAGATATTGGCTTTGGAAGATTTGAAAATCAATTAAACCCTAATTTGGATTTTCTTAAATTTCCCGAATTATTTTTATAAAGGAAAATCGGATTATTGCGCAATGCTTGCGTCAGCCAAGAATTTCTGGAAAAAGAATTAAATTTAAAATAAAATATGACAGGTGGGACCCACTGTCAGTGGCACGGCTCACGGTGAATCGGGTTCACCGAGCCACGGGACATTTGGCCCGGTGGACTGAGCCACGCGGTGCTGATGTGGCGGCCACGCAGATGACACGCAAGCGCTGGAGGTGGTGGCGTGGCGTGGGCTGCCGACGACGACGGCGGCAAGCGGCGCTCGGGACAAGGCTCGCCGGCGATTGGCGGCGAGTCGCCGGTGACCAAAGGTACCAGAAGGTTCCCTGGGTTATTGCGCACCCGATGGTACCCTTACCGATGGCTAGAAGCGACGGCGGCGACCGGCGGCGAGGTAGAAGCGGCGGAGAGAGCACTGGTTTTGTCGGACGGACGCTCCGGCGATGCTCCGGCGACGAGGAGGTGCGCACGAGGTAGCTCGAGACTTCGCGATCCTGGCAGTGCATCGGTGGAGCAAGAAGCGGACGACGGCGGCGCAATCCACCGGAGAAGAAGTTCGGCCGAAAACCCTAAAGCTTGAAATGTGGCGGCGCTAGGGCGATCGGGGCGACGAGAGTGGCGGCTTAGGGTTGCGGAGGTCCAGGCGGTGCTAGGGGGGTATTTATAGGCTCGGGGAACGCCGGATTTGGAAATCCCCAAATCGGGTCCGAAACGGTCGGGTTTTTGAATTCAAAGATTTTCGGAGATTGAAACCGATTCGAGGTTTGATTTGGTTTGGAACGGATAAGGAATAACCGGAGACACGATTTGGTAGGGTCGGCTCAAGAAATCAGCGAGAGAATCGC
Source organism: Hsuehochloa calcarea (assembly GCA_036346395.1). NCBI lineage: Eukaryota > Viridiplantae > Streptophyta > Magnoliopsida > Poales > Poaceae > Hsuehochloa > Hsuehochloa calcarea. The sequence goes on along the minus strand of CM070609.1, from coordinate 44,146,349 downwards.
CGTTGTCGTACGGGAGTGAAGCTCTCGGTAATGGCGGCAGCACGCACGCGCGCAAGGAAGAAGAAGCTCCGCGGAGATGACGACTCGGTCGCGGGCCCACCGGGCCATCGAGCGAGGCGAGGCGAGAGCGAGCGGCGTGCGATGGCGATCCAACGGTAAAACGAACGCGGCAATAATGGGCGTGTGATGGAATAGTGTTGGGCTTGGCCCGAGATCGTTCAAGGAAATTCTTTTGATTTTTCTTTTAAATAAATCCAGAAAATACAAATAGCAAATAGAAAATAGCAAATGACTTTGGAAAAATTCCAGAAAATTCTATAAAATATATCCAAGCATTTAGGATCTAAATAAAATAATTTTGACAATTGTTGATGTTGGGATTAAGCACATTAAATCAATTTGTCATTAAAGTCCATATTAAGCTTTTTAATTTAATATTCAAATAAATCCAAATGATGAATTTTCTTACTACCAATATTTAAAAGATTTTTGAAGCTCTGAAAATAGGGATGTTACATTCTTGTTGCTAAAGTCCTTATAAATCATGCTCTTGCTACTGTAAAATTTTCGTAACTTTTGGAGAACTTTTTCATTGGGTCTTGGTGTTTTCTTCGTTCTTATCGGTTCTTTTTGTTCTTTCGTTAGGTTCCGACCAGCACATTGATACCGAGAGTGATCCCAAAGAACATCTTGACCCACAACAAAGCGAACAAGCGGTTTGATCATGTTAATCCCATTATTTTTCAAGTCTAATACATTGATTTCAACTTGTATGTATGCATTGCTATTTTGTTGTTAAATTATGGTTAGTATCCTATAGTTGCATAATCTGTAGGAATCAATTATCCTCTACTACCATGAGCCTAGGTTAATTGCTGTGACTTGAGTTCGATGGATGGACTTGGGTCACTTAGTAGCTTCCGATTTGAAATTGCTTAGAAATGCTTAGTCTCGGTAGAAATGGGCGATCATCGATTGTAGTCGATGATCTTGATCACACATTACTTATTATGCCATTATGTCCAGCACTTGTGCTTGGTTATTTTGTAAAGACAAAACCTGAAAATGGAAAACTGATTTAGACTTGGGCAAGTGGTCGGATGGTGGGTTATTGGGTTTGTGGTTGTCTTGCCTAAGTCAACAAGGACCGAACATCTTGTGTCACACTCTCCAAGTATTTTTGCGTGCTAACCACGCGAGAGGGATATGGGACCTCTCTTGACTTAGTACTTTGGCGTGGGTTATCTCCGAGTCGCAGGAGGGGGTTGTGTGTGTTGTGTGAAACATGATATGTGGTCGTGTTCTTGTGTTGGGTGTGCGGTGGTGGAGATTCCGGGTAGGCTCTCCACCTCGAGGAGTGTCGTAGTTGTCCAAGGCTTTACCCGGGAAGGGTAGTTGACCGAGGCTTTACGATGACTCCGACACAACGTATGGGTTTCTATCCATACGGGCGGTTCGTGAATAATTCACAATATTGGAAATGTCTCGTAGGACTTAGCCGTGCCGGCATACCTTCGGAAGTGTGCTTAATAGCTTGGCAAAAAGGCAGTCTGGCGTGTGGGTACATTGGTACACCCCTGTAGGGATAAAACTATTCGAATAGCCTCGTCCTAGGTTATGGACACGCTTGGTTAGGTTTTGCAAGAGTTAGACTTCAACCTTTTAAATTAAAATTTGACATGGTTGGTATGAATGTGTAATTCATACTATTGTTGTGGTGACTAATGGTTTAGTCACTTCTAGGATTGTTGTTGTTCTCTATCTACTGTTATTATTATTGTTCTTTCGGTTATTTGAACATTAAAAACAGATTTGTTAAAGTGCTTTCAATCTACTACATTATTGCAAATGAAAACTTGCTTTATGCTAAAATGAAACATACAGCCTACTTTTGATTAAGCTTGCATATAGTGTATATACAGGTTTGTTATTCCACATGTAAGTCTTGCGAGTACATTCAAAGTACTCACCGGCTTTTGCCGGCTGCTTTTGTTTGCAGGGGAGGAAGGTGAGCCCCAAGGGCCTCACTTTTGTGAAATGTGCTGTGGATTCGACGACTAGCTTGGCGGTCCGGTCGGTTGCCTTGTGGGTTAAAGGCACACTGATTGGCTCTTTTGGTTTATGGCCATCTTATGGCACTTTTGCTTCCGCTGTTCAATTTCTTTATGTATTTGTCATTTGGCCGGTCGGCCTCTCTTTTGTAATGACTATCCTTTATGTATGTTATCTTCTGGTTTGTTGTTTTTGCTTCGGTTCTATGTGAATGAATGGAATTGATGCATGAACTTTGTAAAGAGGTGTGTATACTGCATTCTGGGAAGTATACATGTCTCGAGTCTCGGATTATCTGATTTGTGATGCTAGGACCAAATGGATGGTTAAGCATTACAAGCCTGATAAACCGGGGTCTCACAATTGATTGACTAGAGAACTACTCTTGCAAAAAGGAATGGCAGTGGAGCAATTAACTTGTGTGTTTGTCGACAACAAGTAATTGAGACTGGTCAGCATCTATTCTTTGCATGCAGTTTTAGTCAAAACTGGTAGGCCTCTTGGAACATGCATATCCTTCAGGCTACAACAATTTTAAATAATAATGTTCACCTCAAGAAACAAATTACAATCAAAGGACCAATGGGGATTATTATTCTAGTATGTTGGTCTATCTGAACACCAAGCACAAGATCCTAACCGAATTTCTATTTTGCCAACAGAGCCTTAACACAACTTAACTGGAGTTTGTGGGTTGCATGTCTACATTATGATAGTGCCCAGGATAACTAGATGTTGAAAACAAGAAAATCCTAATATAGTATGAGATACCTCTGAAATTTGGTATGAATTAAAAAAATTAAAGACCGGACTCACCCTGGTAATGATCTTGCAAAATTATCTAGATATATTGCACGTCTCCCCAAACTGCTAGCAGATAAAAATAACCTCCTGTGATCAGCTAACCTGAGGTGCTCAAATCCACGGAAGCTATGTGTTGTTAACTTAGAATAATAGAATATGAAGCAATGTGATCAAAGACAGAATAAGATGCCACTAGTGTACACAGAACAATGATCAAATACTTGGTGTGCACTAACAGAACAAGTATCAAACACTTGGTGTGCACTAACAATCTTGACAACTAAAGAGCAAACTAGAAAGTTTTAGAGGGGAGGTCTTAACCGGGAGGTGAAGGAGAAGAATTATTGAAGGTGCGTGTATCCTCTGTACCTTGCATGTCCTCTTATTCGCTACATGCCTTGCTTTTGAAATATTGGTGAACAACACACAACTGGGCCCTCTACGGTGGCATTGCGTGGCTATGGATGATCGGGAGGCGTAGGAGGATACAATCTTGATATTGGTTGAATCTTACGAGATACAGGAGTGGGAAGGGTGGTGATCAAAGGAGGAAGACGGGGGAGATGGCAACGAACAGGAAGAGGTATGAATTCTGTTTCGGTGGGATATGGACTTCAATATGTTTGCTTTTGAGATAAAGGCTTCAAGAACCTAACTGCCCCCAAAATTGGACTTCAATAATTCACCGACTGGAGAGAAATATCTATAAAATGGCAACTCGTTTTGGTGGGAACGACTGAATTAGCGCGCGTGAAAAAATATGGGCGCCAAAAGAAATCATCTAGAGACGGGTGTTAGAATCCGCATCTCTCAACCGTCTCTACTATGATTACTAGCTATCAAATTTGAGCATTTGAAATCCCACGACATATCTTTTGGCTGTTTTGTTGTGGTTGATGAGGACATCCTTTCTATAGATACAACTATGCCAACTCCACAACAAACTCAACAAACTGAAACTATGATACAAGGACCAATGACTCGAGCGCGAGCACGTCAACTTAACCATCAGGTGAATGCGTCCCTAAGTTTGCATACAAATATTTCAAAGAATGGTATACTACTTAATGTTTGTGATGATTTAATTGTCCTTAGGAACCATGGGGAAGAATCACGCGAGCTCAAGTGTAGAAGTGGAACCGTCAAGCGCAATCCAAGTCCTATTCGTGAGTTCAATTCAGATTCGGCCTTCGTAACAGCGTCTACTTCAAACGGCCATAACTTTTAATCCAGAAGGCTTTTTGGGGACCGTGAGTACTCGTTGGAAAGCTCTTGAAGTCTACTTTCAGATGGATATAGTCTCACCTCCAAACTCCATCCGAGCAGATCAGAAACTGCAAAACAAGTCACGTCACTTTTCCAGTCCGAGTCAAAGTGGGCCGAGGGCCTTGTAAAGGCTATTTGGCTGAATCATTTACGTGAACAGTACCACGGCCATGTGAACAGTAAAACCAAATAGTACCACCTCCCTTTTCATTAGATAAGTGTGGCTTCCCCCTTCCCTATTTAAGGAGATCACACCCCTCTAGTTTTCCTCGAGTTTTTCTTAAAGATTATTCTGCTTAGCAGTTTCACCGCATGTTCGGTTGAGAAACCCCACTTGTGAACTCAAACTTTATTCGCAATACAATTTCATATTGCGTCTTAAACTCTCTTGCTTGTGTTCTCGATTCGCTTGCAGGAGATAGCCTTCTTGGCGAGGTCAACCGTGTTCGGCACGGTTGATAACCAACGGAGCAGTGGTGTAGTGATTGCAAGGGGTTCGATCTGTTTTGGTCGGAGCCTTTGGATCATCAACGTCGAGATCTCCACAATCGATTTATCAGTACCTTTCGGAAGATCGGGCCATTGTCACATCAGTTGGTATCAGAGCAACGGTTGCCCGTGAGGTAATTCTTGTATCCCTAGTTAATAGATTGGTTTTTATTTCCTATAGTCCAAAAAAAAAATTGCCCTACAAAAAGAATTAATTCCGCTGTCCAAACCCCGTTGGGCCTTTCAATCTGTTAGTTTTGGTTTGCTACATTGAATTTGTGTCCATATTAACATTGTCTAGTTGCTGGTCATATCTTTATTCCATTAAAAAAAAATCCAAACAAAAGAAAAATTCCTCACCCCAAACCCTAATTTTCAAATTCGGCTGATTTTTTTCCTTTCTCTGCAACCGCCACCAAAAACGCCATATCTTTTGATTCCGAGATTAGTTTTGAGTGAGACCACCGCCATTAGATTCAGAAATTCCTTATCCATCTATCTGTAAAATTTCACATCATTCCAGCAAGGAATTTAAGAGATATATGCGGTGAAAGTTGACCCAATTATCTGTTTTGAATCTGCAACAGTCAGCAGTTGTGATTTTTGTGTGAATTTCTGTGTCGGGATTCAGAAGTTGGCCCCAAAAGAAAATTTGTAGAAAAGCCGTCAGAAAACAGATAAAAAAAGAATCAGTGAAAAAGAGGCATCTGACAAAAAGTTACGGCCAAAATACCGACATGCTGTCCAGTGGACAGAAATCTTCAGCTTTTTTAATTTTGAGTCAATCCTTGTGCTCTTCAATTCCAAATTGCATTGGATTGAATTATCTTGTATTTATCACTCCTACACACTGTCATATACTTGATTTTAGCCTTCTTCCATTCTTGGTTGGTCAGCAACATAGGCTAAATGTTAGATACGGACTATAATTCAATTCTATGCAATTCTGAAATTAACTGATTGTTCTCCAGTGCTACCATATTGTGCCTTCCAAGCTACACCTACTCTTGATCAGAACAGGTTCCCTCTTGCAATCGTACCCACGCTCGACACGGTGTCACGAACCAGCCACCGGTTGTACCACCTGCTGCATTGGTAAGAACACTTGTAAGAGTGTGATAAGACGCTTGAGAGTGTGTGATTCTACTTCTCGCCACCTAGTAGTTGATAGGGATAATACCTTTGTGTTGTCTTTTGTTTTCTACTAACCATGGCAGGTGAGACGTCTGATGCGCAAGAGTGTGTTTTTAAGGGAGAGCTCATGACGCTTTTGGATGAACAACGCGCTGCCATTACTGATGACATCGATAGGAAGATGGATACAATGCAACGTTCCATTAATGAGAGCATTGCAACACTCACTACACGCCTTGAAAGAATGGTGAATCGGCCACCAAACAATGGAGGCCAAGATCATGAGGAGGGAGATGATAATGAGAGACAAAACCGTGGACGCCGGTGCTGCGGCCACGACACCGTCCTCATCAAAACCGTCATGGTATGGGAGGTAACAATAATTTTCAGTATCACAATGCTCATGTTCATGATGACCCGTTTGCTAAAGTTAAATTTTCCATACCATCTTTTGCGGGTACCTATGATGCTGAAACTTATCTAGATTGGGAGATGACAGTTGAACAAAAATTTAATGCCCATCTAGTTCCTGAAGTGCATAGAGTCAGACAAGCGACTAGTGAATTTAAAGATTTTGCTATCATTTGGTGGACTCAAGTAGTTAATTCTAGCTTAGCCCCTGATACATGGGATAGATTGAAGGTAGCTATGCGTGCTAGATTTGTTCCTCCTGCTTTTAAGCGTGAAATCGTAAGAAATTGCAGCGCTTAGACCAAGGCAATAGATCTGTTGAGGAATATTATCAAGAAGCGCAAATAGGCATCTTTGCGTTGTAATGTTGAAGAGGATGAGGAGGATAAGATGGCTCGTTTTATGGGGATTAAGGCGTGAAATTGAGGACATAATTGATTACAAAGAGTATAATGATATCAATAGATTGTTCGGCTTGCTTGTTTGGCGAGAAAGAATTGCGGTGGTAGGCAACAAAGGACAAGGAGCAATTTTGGAGGTATGTCTACATCGAGACCGACGGCAGGGCAACCCAAGACACCCACCTCCTGCTTTTTCGAGCCGCTGCCCCCTCGTGAGTAGGCGCGTTCAAGAAGACCGCCACCACCATCACGCGCACCCGAGGCGAGCAAATCTACTAGCTCTTCATCGGTTGATTCCACAGGCCGTACGACGGGCATTGTGTGCCACCGTTGTAAAGGGATGGGCCACGTCATGAGAGATTGCCCAAGTCAGCGGGCGTACATTGCGACAGAAGATGGTGGTTATGTAAGTGCTAGTGATGTTGAGGATGAATATGCTCTTGCAGCTAACCTTGCAGGTGATGATGATGATCATGAGACAGACAGTGATGGTGAGGAGATTTTAGGTGCAGCTGCTACGGCGAGTTATAGAACCATAATTGTGCAGCGAGTACTGAGCACTCAAAAAGAGCAAGAGGAGAAGCTACAACGTCATAATTTGTTTCAAATGTTCCTCATCGTCAAGGATTGCCGTGTTCGTGTTATAATTGATGGCGGGAGCTGCAATAACTTGGTGGATTCAGGATTGGTCAAGAAGCTTGGCTTGACCACGTGCACATCCTCACCCATACCACATTCAGTGGTTCAACAACAGCGATAAGGTGAAGGTAACACAATCTGCAAGAGTGCAATTTTCCATTGGTTCCTATCATGATGTTGCTGATTTCGATGTAGTACCTATGCAAGCATGCTCACTTTTATTAGGCCGCCCATGGGAATTTGATACCGATGCAACTCATCATGGTAGAAGTAATAAATACTCTCTTGCGCACAAAGGAAAGAAAATAACTTTGCTACCTTTGACACCTACTGAAATTGCTAATTGTGATAAAGAGCTAGCTGAAAATAAGACGAAAGAACTTGAACAAGAATCTGAAAATCAGCAAGTAGTGAAGGATGTTTTCCCACCTAAGAAAGAGAGGTTGCTATCTAGTTCTAGGACCGAGGGAATTAAATTAAAGGGTTGTGTCATGCTTGCAACCAAATCTGATCTTGCTGAAATTTGTCATGATGAAATGCCATGCTATGCTTTGATATGCAAAGATGCTTTATTTTCACTTAATGATGTATCTAGCTCTTTTGTCGTCTGTGTAATATTCTGGAAAATAAACGGTAATAATAAATAAATATTATTAACGTTTTTAAGGGCCTGTGTGCAATTAAATTAATTAGTATATAAAAATAGAATTTCGGAATATTTTTAAGAGCTGTATAAATAGATTGTGGGGTCTCTAGAAACCCTAGCAATTTTCTTTTTGCCACCCCAATACGACTTTTTCTTTCTCTGCTTGCGCCGTCTTCACGCCAGCGTGGTCGCCGTGCTCTCTGGCGTGAGCTGCGTTGCCGCTGCCTTCTTGTTTGCACCGAGTTGCGCGCCTTGCTTTTCCTGCGCCGCGCCTTTCCGGTAGAGAGTAGCCAACGCGCTCTGCCGCCATTGCTCCCCCTGCAGTGAGAACGCTTCTTTGTCTTCTTATTGCCGCCCGGGCCGGTCTTCTGTTGCGTAACTTCTTGCCGTGAACTTGCCGCTCTTTGTCGCGCGAAGATTCTTCGCCGCGTGGGCGTCTTCGGCGAGAGCGACTTCTTTGTCCGCTGCGTTTCTTGCCGCTCTGTTGTCTTCTTGCGCTTTGAAGAAGCGGTGCCAGCCGATTCTTGCCGCCTCTGTATTCTTCTTCGCTGCGCAGTCGCTTGCCCCGCTAAGTCTTGACTAACGCCGAATCGCCAGCCGAAGCCAGCAATTCCTTTGCAGTACGCCAAATAGTGGGTAACGATCTAGTATTTTTCTCGATTTTGTATTTTTAATTAGAGAAGCTGATTAATAGATCTGTTTAGTCTGATATTTTGTTGTACGATTTATTCGGGTACCTTAATGGCGAATTTTGGAAATATCACCTACTAGTTAATTGTAGATAATTTTGATATCTTTCTATAGCATATTTTATCTTGTCAATCGGACAAGTAGATTTCGAGATATGATTTTCGGAAGGCTGCTGTCTTTACGGTTGTCGTCTTTCGGCGTTGTTTTGGTAGACTGTAGATTAAAAATAGTAAATAGCTTAATTAGAGTTTTTGATCTACATGAAAGTTGTAGATAATTGTCCAATGGTTCTGTAGAATCTGAGAACGTGAATTTTGGTTGAGTAAAACAAAAGTTATGAATTTAGTAAGACCGCTGTTCCGGAGCGGACAGATCGGCTTTCTGGGCTAAATACGGAGGGTTAGATGATTTAATTAGAAGGCTGTGTAATCTAAGAAAATGTGGATAATTTTATAACGAATCCAGAATGGGGTGGTTTGTGGTGATCGGACTTTCGAGTCAAAAGTTACGTTCGTTTTAGTACTAAGACAGCTATGGGTAACTAATCGGTACCGGAGTAACGTGGTATATTTGGGGACGTGTAGGAGCGATGTCGATTGATTGTTGTTCTTATGATGCTGTAGCTTGTATTGAAATTTGTGTATTTAATGTAGGAGAGGCGTCGTACTTGTTGCCGTCTGCTAGCCAAATTGTGCGTCGTAACTAGTAAAGGCAAGTGCATGGTAGACAGCGATCAATGATGATCACTGCGATTCTTTATCTTCTATTACCATTATTGTTGTGCTTTTATTTGGTTTAAATGCAAACAAATAATTGGTATGATTATATCTTTGTTGACAAGCATGATGGAAAGTTGGATATGATGTTTATGATGGAGTTTGCATGTTTGCATTCATAAGCATCTTTGCATAAGAGAAGGTGATCATGAATGATCACAACTCCACGGGAGTGGAGGAGGTCCCCGATCCTTTTGGAGGAACGGGCTTGAGAGTGAATGTTGTCGCGAGCATTCACTCACGCTATACCGGTATACGCGAAAGAAGTGCATGTGGACATGTAGAATAGAGTTGCATTCAGAAATGAGAATATTGTGTGTTAAATTGCATGAGAACATTAATGGAAGTACCTGTGATGATAATGAAGTTATTGAATGCTGTTGATTTATGATCGTTCGTTGTTTATGGATGTGTTTGCTGAGTCGTGGACTCACCCTTGCTCTATTGTTGTCTTTAGGTGATCTTCGAGGATGCCGTAACTGAGAGCGATTAGAGCACATGGACCACTTATGATCATTTGCCATAAGAATCTTTTCATTCACAATTGGATTACTCTTGGACATGTTAGAGGTTGAATAAAGTTTAGTACATCATTTGGACTAGACTATTTGCTTTATTAATTTGGATTCATTGGTTGAGGCTATTTTGGATTATTTACTTGGTTATAATTCCCATTGCTTATTTATTATCACTTGATCCATAATTATGCATTGCTCTTTTTGTGGTCCATTGATATGTTTGTTGATGTTTTCTTGCTGTAATTTTATAGTGTGTCGATAATTATTAGTTTAAAGTGTAGTGTGGTGGCATTCTAGGCTCAGTGTTGGGTGAGGGTGTTACGATCACATTTGTCATTAACCTTTGCAGGAATTTGAGGATGTGTTTCACGAGATACTCTGTGGGCTGCCACCAATTATGAACATCAAATTGATTTGATTCCAGGAGCTTCCCTACCCAACCGTGCGCCATACCGAACCAACCCGGAGGAGACTAAGGAGATTGAGCATCAAGTGCGAGACTTGCTTGACAAAGGGTACGTACGTGAGAGCCTTAGTCCATGTCTTTGTTCTGTACTTTTGGTTCCAAAGAAAGATGGGTCGTGGCGTATGTGTGTTGATTGTAGAGCTATCAATAATATTACCATTAGATACCGTCATCCTGTTCCTAGGTTAGACGACATGCTTGATGAATTAAGTGGCTCTACAATGTTTTCTAAAGTTGACTTGCGTAGTGGATACCACCAAATTAGAATGAAACTTGGAGATGAATGGAAGACGGCATTTAAAACTAAGTTCGGGTTATATGAGTGGCTAGTGATGCCTTTTGGTTTAACTAATGCCCCTAGCACTTTCATGAGATTAATGAACGAGATTTTACGTGCTTTCATTTGTAAGTTTGTAGTAGTTTACTTTGATGATATATTGATTTCTGACAAGTCACTAGATGAACATCTTGAACACTTACGTGCTGTTTTTATTGCTTTGAGAGATGCACGTTTGTTTGGTAACCTCGAAAAGTGTACCTTTTGCACCGATCGAGTTTGTTTTCTTGGGTATGTTATTACTCCGCAGGGAATTGAGGTTGATCAAGCCAAGATCATCGCTATCCAGAGTTGGCCGCCTCCTAAAACGGTCACACAAGTGCGGAGTTTTCTCGGGCTCGCTGGTTTCTATCGGCGTTTTGTTCGGGATTTCAGCACCCTCGCTGCACCATTGAATGAGCTTACAAAGAAGGGTGTTCCTTTTACTTGGGCCACCAATCATCAACAAGCTTTCGACACTCTCAAAGATAAGTTAACACATGCCCTTTGCTTCAACTTCACGATTTCAAAGAAGACTTTTGAATTAGAATGTGATGCTAGTGGCATAGGTCTTGGGGGTGTGTTAATTCAAGAAGGAAAACCTGTTGCATACTTTAGTGAAAAGTTAAGTGGTCCTAGTTTGAACTATTCTACTTATGATAAAGAATTATATGCTCTAGTTCGAACTTTGGAAACAAGGCAACATTATTTATGGCCCAAAGAGTTTGTAATACATTCTGATCATGAATCCTTGAAACATATTCGAAGTCAAACCAACTTGAACCGTAGACATGCTAAGTGGATTGAGTTTATTGAATCCTTTCCCTATGTCATTAAATATAAAAAGGGCAAAGAAAATGTGATAGCTGATGCATTGTCTAGGAGATATACCATGCTTTCACAACTTGACTTCAAAATCTTTGGGTTAGAGACAATAAAGGAGCAATATGTGCATGATGCTGATTTTAAAGATGTGTTGCTAAATTATCAAGAGGGGAAGGGTTGGAATAAATTTGTTGTGCATGATGGGTTCGTATACCGTGCTAGCAAGCTTTGCATTCCAGCTGGCTCTGTTCGTCTTTTGTTGTTACAGGAGGCGCATGGAGGAGGATTGATGGGTCACTTCTTCCTTAGCATCCTTTGAACACCCTTGAGCTCCGAACCACTTCATAGTGCATTACTCGAGCTCCATTTCAAAAATTGCTCTCGGCGCCATTGTTGAAGCTCCAACCTCTTCTGAAAGTGGTGCCCGTCCTTTTCTTTCTAAACCCTTGCTTCCTCGCCATTACTTACCATCTCTAAGAGTATTAACCTCATTAATTTTGCTTTTGATGTAAGAGAGCGCAATCAATTTTTTCCCCAATTAGTACTAAACAAATGTATTCTTCTTCACCCAATCCGTTTCAACTCTCCTCCGTGCCTTCTTTGGGCTCGTGTACCCTCTTATTAGTCCCTAGTTGCTTGCTTTCGCTTCCTTGGACCGCACCAGCTCTTTTGCATTTTTCGTTTCGGTCATTTTGCTCGCCTCGGTCATCTCAGCTTGCCGGGCTGTTCTAGAACGCCGCAAATGAAATTCTGAGTACCATTTTGTGCGCAAGAGTGTTAAGAACCCATTTTGGGCATTAGCTTCGCACCGCCATTACCAGAGTCGCCGCGATGAGCCAATCTTCCCGTCTGTTTTGTCTGGACGAAAACCTCGCGAGAGTTTGAACTTGAGTCGTTGCGGACCGTCGATCCTTAGATCAACGGTCCAGATCAGATGAACGTTCGACCGTCGAAAGGTTCGATCGCGTGGACCGCTGGATCCAAGATCAACGGCCCTATAAGTGTGAACGTTCGGACCGCCGAACGCCCGATTCACGTGAACCGCTTGATCCGCATCCAACGGTGAACGCTTAGGGTTTGTAAATCGCCACGCATATTCACGCCGCGAGCTTGGGCCGTTGGATCCGAGATCAACGCCCCAGTTGTTCTACCACGCCGCTTTTAATTTCGATTTTCCGAAAGGATTTAGTTATCAAGCGAAAAATGTGATAACTTGAAAATGCATAACTAATTCATTTCAAATCCTTTTCGTTGATTCAAATTTTGTTGGTTATGTTTTCAACTCATCTTTAATCTAAAAATGTTTCCAACCCAGTATAGCTCCATAAATTTTTGCTAATGAATAGTAGCATTTTGATTTATAAAAGTGAGCAAAATTGTTTTGATCATATCTTCTGCATTAAGAATCCAAATCAATTGGTTCTTATTGCTAAATTCTTTATAAATCATGATCTTGCTCTCGTAAGATTTTCGAACTTTTGAGAACTTTTTCGATGGGTCTTGGTGTTTTCTTCGTTTTATCGGTTCTTTGGTTCTTTCGATAGGATCCAAGAGCACGTTGATAATATTGTTGATCCCAGCAGACACCGAACCTCGAAAGCGTTGCAAGATATTTGATCATAAATGTCCCATTACTTTCAAAGTCTAATATCTTGTTTACAAACTATATGTATGCATTGCTTTTTGTCCAATTATTTTTGCCCTGTTTAGAGGTAGCTATTCCTAATGCATTGTTGCCATTAAAATGTTATCCCACCACAACCATAAGTTATTATCATCGTTGGTGAATTAGAGCCCATGATTTAATTATGCTCTTTTATTGTCTTTGCGATGTCATGCTTAGAAATGCTTAGCTACCTGTAGAATTGGGCTTATCGACTTAGTCGATGACCTTGATCACACAAATTATTTTGTTTATTTTGGTTCAGCACCTTATGCTTTTGTTTTGTAAAACCGAAAATGAAACAAAATGATTTGACTTGGGCACAATGGCATGTTGGTGTGATTGTTGGGTGTGACAAGGAAAGGTGCCGTGTCCCTAAGGACCGAATATGTTGCTTGCATGCCACTCGATCCAAGTACTTTTGGCGCACTAACCACATGAGGTTATATGGGACCCTCTTGACCTAGTACTTTGTGGGTTATCTCCAGTCGCAGAGGGGGGTTGTGTGTTGTGTGAAACATGATATGTGTTCTCGGTGTTCTTGTGTTAAAAGTGTGTGGTGGAGATACTGTAGGCTCTCCACCTCGAGGAGCGTCAGAAGTTGTCCAAGGCTTTACCCGGAAGGGTAGTTGACCGAGGCTTTACGATGATCTGAGCACAACGTATGGGTTTCTATCCATAGGCGGCTCGTGAATAATTCACAATATTGGAAACGCCTCGTAGGACTTAGGTGTCTTGACATACCTACTGAAGTGTGCTTAACCCGGTGGCAAAAAGGCTGCGGCATGTGGGTAAGTTGGTACACCCTGCAGGATAAAACTATTCGAATAGCCTCGTCCTAGGTTATGGACACGCTTTGTGATTTCACGCAAGATCTAGACTTCAACAACCTGCTTTTGTTTTAAAAATTAAAACTTGATATGGTTGGCATGAATGGGTAATTCATGCTATTGTTGTGGTGACTAATGGTTTAGTCACTTCGAGACCTGCTTTATGTTGTTGCTACTTGATTACTACATCGTTTTTATCAAATAAAATCAGATTGCAAAATTGCCTTTGATCTGTTACATTATTGCAAATAAAACTTGCTTTATGCTTAAAAATTTGAGTCCTAACTCCGCTCCACTTAAATAAGCTTGCATGTAGTTATTGTATAGATCTGTTATCATTCTTATATATCTTGAGTACATTCAAAGTACTCACCCGACTTTTGCTTTTGCTCGCTTTGTTCTGCAGAGGAAGAAGGTGAGCCCCAAGGGCCTCACTTTTGTGAGTTGTGGCCGTGGATTCACGACTAGCCCAAGTGGTCCTGGGTTGCCTTGTGGGTTAAAGGCAACCGATTGGCTCTTTTTGTTGTAGCCATCTTATGGCACTTTTGCTTCCACTGCTTAATTATTGTTGTCTCTTTTATTGTTGGCCGGTTGGCTCTCTTTGTAATAACTATCCTTTATTAATGTTATTCTGCCTGCTTTTGCTTCGGTTCTATGTGAATGAATGGAATTGATGCATGAACTTTGTAAAGAGGTGTGTATACTGCATTTCTGGGAAGTATACATGTCTCGAGTCTCGGATTATCTGATTTGTGATGCTAGGACCAAGGGGATGGTTAAGCATTACAAGCCCGATAAACCGGGGTCTCACAGTGAAGAAGACTGAGGACATTCTGTTCCACCACTTTTATTGGCCAAAGATGAGGCGTGACGTCGAACGCTTCATTGCCCGCTGCACCACTTGCCAAAAAGCTAAGTCACGACTTAATCCTCATGGTTTGTACATACCCTTCCTGTTCCTGTTCCAAGCATACCTTGGGAAGATATCTCTATGGATTTTGTTTTAGGGCTTCCTAGAACAAAGAAGGGAAGGGATAGTATTTTTGTTGTCGTGGATAGATTCTCTAAGATGGCTCATTTTATACCATGTCATAAAAGTGATGATGCTACAAATATTGCTGATTTGTTCTTTAAGGAAATTGTTCGCTTGCATGGTATTCCGAATACGATAGTTTCAGATCGTGATGCTAAATTTCTTAGTCATTTTTGGAGAACCTTGTGGGGTATGTTGGGAACTAAGCTGTTATTTTCCACTACTTGTCATCCTCAAACCAATGGACAAACTGAGGTAGTCAATAGAACATTGTCTACTATGCTTAGAGCTGTGCTTAAAAAGAACTTAAAAATGTGGGAGGAATGTTTGCCTCACGTGGAATTTACTTATAATCGTTCGCTGCATTCTACCACAAAGAAATGCCCTTTTGAGATTGTTTATGGTTTCATACCTCGTGCACCTATCGACTTGTTGCCTCTTCCAGCTTCTGAGAAGGTAAATTTCGATGCGCAACAACGTGCTGATTTGATACGTAAGACGCATGAGACAACTAAAGAGAACATTAAAATTATGAATGCTAAATATAAAGTTGCTGGTAGTCAAGGACGCAAGCATGTTATTTTTGAACCTGGTGTTCTTGTGTGGTTACACTTGCGTAAAGAACGATTCCCTGAATTGAGAAAGTCTAAACTCATGCCTCGTGCAGATGGTCCTTTTAGAGTGCTTGAACGTAATAATGATAATGCATATAAGTTAGACTTGCCTGCAGAGTTTGGGGTTAGCCCCACCTTTAACATTGCAGATTTGCAACCTTGCTTGGGCGTGGAAGATGAGTTTGAGTCGAGGACGACTCCAATTCAAGAAGGGGAGGATGATGAGGACATCCTTTCTATAGATACAACTATGCCAACTCCACAACAAACTCAACAAACTGAAACTATGATACAAGGACCAATGACTCGAGCGCGAGCACGTCAACTTAACCATCAGGTGAATGCGTCCCTAAGTTTGCATACAAATATTTCAAAGAATGGTATACTACTTAATGTTTGTGATGATTTAATTGTCCTTAGGAACCATGGGGAAGAATCACGCGAGCTCAAGTGTAGAAGTGGAACCGCTGCGCAATCCAAGTCCTATTCGTGAGTTCAATTCAGATTCGGCCTTTGTAACAGCGTCTACTTCAAACGGCCATAACTTTTAATCCAGAAGGCTTTTTGGGGGCCGTGAGTACTCGTTGGAAAGCTCTTGAAGTCTACTTTCAGATGGATCTGGTCTCACCTCCAAACTCCATCCGAGCAGATCAGAAACTGCAAAACAAGTCACATTACTTTTCCAGTCCGAGTCAAAGTGGGCCGAGGGCCTTGTAACTTGAGCTATTTGGGCTGGTACTGTTCACGTGAACAGTACCACGGCCGCGTGAACAGTAAAACCAAATAGTACCACCTCCCTTTTCATTAGATAAGTGTGGCTTCCCCCTTCCCTATTTAAGGAGATCACACCCCTCTAGTTTTCCTCGGGTTTTTCTTAAATATTATTCTGCTTAGCAGTTTCACCGCATGTTCGGTTGAGAAACCCCACTTGTGAACTCAAACTTTATTCGCAATACAATTTCATATTGCGTCTTAAACTCTCTTGCTTGTGTTCTCGATTCGCTGGTGTGAAATAGCCTTCTTGGCGAGGTCAACCGTGTTCGGCACGGTTGATAACCAACGGAGCAGTGGTGTAGTGATTGCAAGGGGTTCGATCTGTTTTGGTCGGAGCCTTTGGATCATCAACGTCGAGATCTCCACAATCGATTTATCAGTACCTTTCGGAAGATCGGGCCATTGTCACATCAGTGGTGGTAGAGACGGTTTTGTGATCCGCCTCTTGTACTCGTGATCTACGCTTTAAGTGGGAACTAGGTGACGTCGCCTAGAGACGGTTTGTTGTGTCGTCTCATTCAAATTGTGTCTACCAGCTTGTTTTGCTGTAGTGTTCAATGTATAAAAAATATGACAAAAAAAATTGGGGGAGGGGGGTGGGTGGGTGGGAAGATGGCGAAGGACTAGAGCTTCATGTTGTTGTCATTAAGGCTGATAGTCAATTCTTGGCCACCTTTTGGAGGACGATGGAGGAAACTCGGATAGAGATTGCAGGTATATATCCTAAAGGACATATATGAGCATAGATTTGCTTTTGGTAATTGTGAGTTAGTTTATGTTAGAAGGGAGGCTAATAGCGCAGTGCATTTATGCGCTAAGCAAGCGTCTTGGGAGAAAAAACAGTGCATGTGGCTTAATGCGATACCGGATTTTTTTGTTTCATTGTTTAAACTCTGAGTGTACTGTTTATGGGTAATGTAAGCTCCTGGTTGAGTCTCAAAAAAAAGGCATGTGTTGAGAACGTAGTAGTCATCAACCAATCGCCAGATAATACACAAACAATCAGGGAGATAATAGATGGAAACACAATATGAGGAACCTCTTTATTCATTGACCATCTCTTTCCGAGTTCAAGGAGGTCCTATTTACATACTAAAACTCACCGGAGATAGTTTTGGTATTATGCACATCAACCTCTAATCCAGAGTTTATTAACACTTCTCCTTGGGCGAATACTGTGTTATGCACATGTCTCAGTAAAAATTCATCCCAAAAACCTAGTAGAAAAAAGGGATCGGAGAAAAGAGTGCAATGCATCCGCAAGTTGCATTGCATCGTTTCCTCATTAAAAACATTCATGTGAGAAATCTTTAGGAAAAACCCACTAAGGGGGAAAAATTGCAATATCACTATCTTCTGAGTTAATAGCAAGGATTAGGGAAAAACTTCAGGACATTAAGTGAATTATGATTATGGGGATTCTCCATCTGATTCCTACAACTATCCAAGCAGCTTCATTGTAATACCCCGGAATTTAATCAGGTAATTAGGAATTTAGCCGGGAGAAGAAAAGGCAATAAAAGAAGAGAAAAATACCTGAAAATAAAGGGGGATTTCTGCTTTTATTCGACAACTTGGGCCTGGGCCACGGCCCAAGAGGGGCCCAAGTGTGGCCGGCCATAAAGGGGGGGTTCCCACCCCCCAAAACCCTAATCCCCTCCTCCTCTCCCCATTCCTCCGACTTGAGCCGCCGCCACTCCCCACCTCTCCCTGCTGTGCGCCGTTGCTCGTCCGATTTGGGTATGTTGCGTTCATTTTCTGATCTGTCCACCTTTCAGAAAGTTGTATCCCTTGATCTTAGCTTTCTTTTGACACCGAGATCATCTGATTTGGAGTTACGGTTTAGGAGATATGTCCATTTTTGTGCGACTGTACAGGAAGGCTGACGAGATTTGGCAGTCTGCATGTTTAGTCAGATTGTATTTTTTTGAGCACGAATCTGAAGAGCCACCCGAAAAGAAAGTTCTAGCCATTCCAGTAAGCTTTCAGGATTGATAAAGAACATATTTTTTAGAGGTGTGAATCAAAAGTTATTGAATTTTTACCTTCGCTGTTGTCTGATTGTCAGACTGAGGGAACAGCAAACTTCATCAGAACATTAGGATTATTAGAAGGATGAATCAGGAGTCTTACCCAACTAGGTTATTGTAGCCTGTTTAATAATCTTTCCAAATTGATAAAGATCATATCAATTGGATCTGTAGACTGAAAGTTATGCCATGTTATTTACTGCTGTTCTGAAATCTGGGCAGATATCTGTTAGTGTTTTCAACTGTTGTTTAGGCCACTGTTTTAGCCGAATCAAAGTATTCCACCAACTAGAGTTTCGTAGTATGTTACGTTAAGAGTATTTTAGCACTGGTTTCAAGTCATTTGGAGTTACAGATATTTAATTACGATTTTTCTCGTACTGCTGATCAGAAGGGCCGATATTGGCTGATTAGTTAATTCGTCATTTTGAGTTTTTGGTTTTGTTGATTAGATAGAGGGTTATGGTAAAACGCTTTTAGCCACGCCATGTCTTGTTATTCTTATTTCAACTAAATATTTGTGTAGGCGGTAAGGGAAGTGGAGAAATTCGTCGTTGCCTCCTCACGTCACAAATACGGAAGGCAAGTACATGGTAGAGTGGTGAACAATGGGTTGTTCACTATGATCATTGTTGTTACTTATCATGCTATTTATTATGCTTTTGTTCAGCTTATTCTTATACATGATATTGTTGACCTTGAGTGAATGAGATTATGATATTGAGATAATGAGGAGAAGATATTGTGTTAATGAGATGGACTATGTTGATGAATAAATAAAGATGTCGCATTATTTACATTCATCATGACAGGGGTTGCATGAGCCAGGTCGGTGAGAAAGTCATGTAACTATTCCGGTGAGGTCGGTGAGAAAGATACATGACTAGTCCGAGAGCTCTAGATAAAATCCTACTTTGGTGGGGACTTCACGGAGTGAAGGATAGAGTGTGTCATCGACGGTGAACACTCCGCTATACCCCAGATCACCGATGAGATGCATATGAGCATGAGCATGTTGGTGCATTCGCATATCTAAGTAAATTGTTAAATTGTGCAACTTTACCTATATGGAATATGGCTTGTTTGTTTGAGAATGACAATGGCATTAACTAAATGGATGATGATGATAACTTTAATTATGGTTAATAAACTATTGTTTATGGCTTTATTATGTATTTTTGAGTCTTGGACTCATTCTTGCTCTATTGTTGTTTTTAGGTGACCAAAGTGATGATGTTTTACTCGGGAAGGGTTAGCGCACTTGGAATCATGCACTTCACCCAATTATTTGTTCCATTGGACATGAGAAACTTTTAGAATAACATGAATATTTATATCTAGGACATGATGGTATTGAATAACCATAGATGCTTGGTTTATGTTAATCTTGGTTTATTATTTTGCTATGCTCCTAGGTCTAATTTATCTATGATTGTCATAGTGTTATGCTTGTGTTAATGCGACCCGTGGATGGGTTTTAATGTTGTTATGCTTGCTGAAATTTTATAGTAAGTTGATGTAAACTAGATGGTTATAGTAGTTTAGTGGCATTCTAAGCTCAATGTTGGGCTGGGGTGTTACAGTTGGTATCAGAGCGGGCTTTAGGTCCGTGGTGAATAGGTTAGTAACTTAAATAACTTAATTTGCTAAAATCTGTTAATGGTTAATTAACTTAAAACTTGACACACGGTGCACGTAGATGGGAATGGTCAAAGTATTGCATTTACGCTTCCGTGATATTGTATTGATGATTACTGGTATGAATTTAGCATGATTGCTAATTAATTGATTATCCTCGGTTATGTGTAAGGATGGCTGATGTTGAAAGGTTGAGGTCGTGGTTGTGACCCTCGGCTTTACCAGGTTACACCACCGTTCGTAGTAAGAGAATAGTGAAGTGGTTACCTCTGATATCTTAGTACAAGCATTGAAAGTGATTATCAGAGAAAAGTTGCTCTCTTCGTTGAATTTGAAATTTGATCAACTCTAGTCCAATTGTGGCTGATGAATTTCCATTGGGTTATTAGTTCATTGCGGTTGATGTTCGATTTGACAAAGGTTGATGTGTTTCCATTGGTTTAATTTGTCTCTTAAAGCCACTATTGTTTCACCAATTGTTGAATTACCCTTACGAATGGTAAACTTGGTTAATTGTCAAGGTTGACCTTTGTATTGGAGTTTTATCTTTCTGAATGGTAAACGTGACCCATTTATTTCATTTGATGATTTGGATAATGAAAGCTTGCTTTTGCAAGTCTTTTAGTATGTGGAAGTTTTGACTCAATGTAACTCTTTTGGGCATTCTGAGCGTTGAAGTTGAATGGTTCTCTTTTATGAAAGAAAATGTTAAATCATTTAGCGATGTTTTCTCATGGTTAAGCGAGAGGTTACAATCAAAGAAATTAATGGATATGATATGAGATATCAAGTTGGGTCTGCAGTGTGGTGCATAATACATCCTAACGGGTATCCTTAGAAGTGAAATCGAGTAAGTCGATGTTGTCCTCTAGTAGTTCCTGATGAGCTGTGATTATGAGTATGACTATACTTGGTTGGGATCAATAGAGTTATTAAAAGAGTGGAACGTTGGTGAGATGGTCGATCATTAGAATTGCGTAGTTTGCTAAACTTGTTGGACTATTTGGTTTCGGTGGGATAAACTAATTGTGTAGAATGAGAAATATAAGGATTTGCTCGACTGTTGTCTCAGTAGATAATGATATGGAATTTTCTTTGATTGGCTGTTTGATGATCTTATGTATGTCCGTGGAATACAATAGAGAAAGGACCATGAATTCATCCATGGTTGGGTAATCTCCAATGGTCTATGATAACCTCCGATTGGAACTAGTGTGTACTAAATTGGTGTGAGCATTCCTAATAGGTGAAGGGTTGACCTTTTGAAAGTGATTTACTCACGTGCGTTTTATGATGAGGAATTGTGGCTGCATATCCTTGTAAAGTTTGCTTTGATAGTGTGGTTTGTGTATCAGATAATCTCTAGAACAAGTTGACCGCTGGAATCTTATTGAGATAACAGAAGTATTATGGAATAATCTATTGTTTTCTTTCTAAGGGTTTATGATAGGATTTAATAGGTGATCTATGTTTGTGTGATGGTGATATTATTTGATAGTATTATGCCTTTGATGATAGAGATTTGGTGTAACCTCTTAAAGTGTGTAGTAGGTTCCTTCTACATTAAAGAGGTTGTTGGAGTGAGGGTGTAAGAATTTGGTACACACTCAATTGAGCATGAGATGATACGAGTAATATGGAACTGTTGGTGAGCGCTTGGGGCTTTGTAATGAAGGAGATGATGATAATGATTCTTGTAAAAGGGTATTATTCTTGATGTTAGTAAGATGGTCTCAAGAGATTTCGACTCGTTGGAGTGGTAATGATTCCTCTAGAGAGAAAGTAAGTTAATGGTCTTTCGATTATCGACTAAATGAAATGTTTGCGCTTGGCATTCATGGTCTTTTGGGAGTTCATGATCTATGTAGTAGATGAAATTAATTTGAGCAATATGACGTATTAGGAGGTTTTATTTGGTTCTTAAGTGATTAATGTGATTTGATTTTAAATGCACCTCTTGTTTGGGTTCGCAAGTAATGATGGAACCAAAGAAAATTGCTTTATTTGCTAACAGGAAACAAGTACCTTACGTAATTGGGGTTGAGTTAAGAATTGTAATCTGCAACTTTTCTATCATTCTGACTTAAGAGTTTCTTGGATTTTCATAGCAATGTTTTATTATGATTTATGGAGCTTCGAGAATCTAGTGGAACTTTTTCACTCAACTGTGGACACATATTTTGTTTTTGAGATCATTACTATTTGACTGTTTCTCTTGGTCTCGTGCTCCCTCCAAGGAGCAACGTTTTCTTGTGTGTTGAAATTTGTGTATGTTTGTCTATTTCCTTTTGAGCAAGGGTTTAACTAACTCGTCTTGCCAAGTCTTATAAAGTGTCATATGAGACTGGTTGGTGGTGTACAAGTATATGGTAGTGGTGAAGTTTTATGAACCAATTTAGGTAAGGAACGGTAGAGGATGGATTGGTTTTGACCTATAACTTTTGGAGAGAATCCATGGAATGTTTGTCGTTGGAATACAATTGATAGTGTTGCAACTAGTGGAACTCATAGCGAATTAAAATCCAGGAACCCTCATTCATGCTGGAATGTTGGAATTATCGAAAGTATAGGAATCTTGATCAATTTAGTAGAGTATCACAAATGGATAATGAACTTACAAGGTTGTGTAGGTGGTTTATGATGGTGTGGTTTAATGAGAGGGAATTAGCAGAGTAATCTAATCATTACGGCAGTTAAAGAAACAACAGGAATTGTGGAGTCATTGTTAAGTATGACATAGTTTCAGTGAGTAATACTCTGGAAGTTAGAATCTTTCTAGAGTTGATTGGGTCGATAATATGTTTACAGGTCGGTGCTAATGATTGAGTATGTTGGATTGTGTGAGTTTTCAGTCAGTAGATTGGACAGTTTTGTATCTGTTACCACGAATCATAATTGTAGGAGCCTTCGGGGTGGAATTTTGGTTTGGTGATCTATACTAGACCCTTAGTTGCTCGATGACTATGTGTAGCAGTAGAAAAAAAAAGTGGATTCCAATAGGGTGAAGATCTTTGATAGAACCCTTTTGATGTAATAAATGAGATTGTGCGCTGAGAAGTTCCAGTTGATTATCCGTAGCAGAATGAGGTGTTGTGGCCGCGGGTGAACAGTCTTTATTGAGTTGTGGGAAACCACTTGTCACAATAATTCCATTCGTATAGGTGGAGGCTAGAGAAACCTTCTGTGGATTAGTATAGTCCCTCTAAATGATTATGGTTGTTCCTTCGGTTTGGGGGTCGTTGTGGGATTGTCGATTAAGAGAATGAATTAGTGTGATGATTTGGAAGCCTGTGATTTGGGAAAGGATTTGTTTCTTAAAAGAACCTATGAGGAAAGAATGTTTTCTCGAGCAGAGAGGTGTTTGTTTCAGTTGAGTTTTTATGATGGGGATCATATGCAATTTGAGTTGACTTTATGATCAGCAAGGTGGTTCTTTCCGGTTTAGGGGAGTAAATGGAGTGTTTGATATGGGCATTTGAATGAATTCTCTGTTGGCCCATGTGGTGTTTATTTGCAAACGGTCTAGTTGGAATCTGAAAAGGTTTCCTTGATGAATCTTCGATTTTGGATCTGGGTGCTTTAGAGGAAGGACGGTTAAGGTTGGGTTGCATTGTGAATCCTTGTTTTCAGTTGAGTTCTGATTATTTAAAGCTGTTTAAATAAGTGGTGTTGTGTGTCCCTACTTAATGAAGGTTTGTCGTGTTAGGATGAACAGATCGACTGAGAGATGGAACAAGGGTTCCATGTGTTTACGTGCAAATTCTGTGATTTGGAACCAAAGGGAAGCTCAGCCCGAGGTACGTGGGACCGTTCCTGATTAAAGCGAGAATTGGGAAGCTATCCCAACACCTGGACCTTTCTGAGTCCATGTGCGGTGCTACAATGTGTTTTATGTCTTGGTGCTGAGAAAGTTTTGAGAAACCCGGAGCATAAAAATTTCTTTGGAGCCACGAACTAGTGAGCAAGACCTCACAGTTGAGTGACATCTGGTGCACATTCTGGAGAGGTCAGAGCGGGTGCTGAGGCACGGGACGTTGGTGTACGTCAAGGTGTTGTGGACACATCAGTCTGAGAGAGAGGCGACCTGGAAATTGGAGTTCCGCATGCGTCAGCTTTACCTAGAGTTATTCACTTCAGGTACGTCATATTACGGTAAAGTGTTAGTAAATTTTGGTACGGTGCGTTACACATGGTTAGAATTCGGGGTCGAATTCTGTTTAAGGGGGGAAGAATGTAATACCCCGGAATTTAATCAGGTAATTAGGAATTTAGCCGGGAGAAGAAAAGGCAATAAAAGAAGAGAAAAATACCTGAAAATAAAGGGGGATTTCTGCTTTTATTCGACAACTTGGGCCTGGGCCGCGGCCCAGGAGGGGCCCAAGTGTGGCCGGCCATAAAGGGGGGGTTCCCACCCCCCAAAACCCTAATCCCCTCCTCCTCTCCCCATTCCTCCCACTTGAGCCGCCGCCACTCCCCACCTCTCCCTGCTGTGCGCCGTTGCTCGTCAGATTTGGGTATGTTGAGTTCATTTTATGATCTGTCCACCTTTCAGAAAGTTGTAGCCCTTGATCTTAGCTTTCTTTTGACACCAATATCATCTGATTTGGAGTTACGGTTTAGGAGATATGTCCGTTTTTGTGCGACTGTACAGGAAGGCTGACGAGATTTGGCAGTCTGCATGTTTAGTCCGATTGTATTTTTTTAAGCCCGAATCTGAAGAGCCACCCAAAACGAAAGTTGTAGCCATTCCAGTAAGCTTTCAGGATTGATAAAGAACATATTTTTTAGAGGTGTGAATCAAAAGTTATTGAATTTTTACCTTCGCTGTTGTCTGATTGTCAGACTGAGGGAACAGCAAACTTCATCAGAACATTAGGATTATTAGAAAGCTGAATCAGGAGTCTTACCCAACTAGGTTATTGTAGCCTGTTTAATAATCTTTCCAAATTGATAAAGATCATCTCAATTGGATCTGTAGACTAAAAGTTATGCCATGTTATTTACTGCTGTTCTGAAATCTGGGCAGATATCTGTTAGTATTTTCAACTGTTGTTTAGGCCACTGTTTTAGCCGAATCAAAGTATTCCACCAACTAGAGTTTCGTAGTATGTTACGTTAAGAGTATTTTAGCACTGGTTTCAAGTCATTTGGAGTTACAGATATTTAATTACGATTTTTCTCGTACTGCTGATCAGAAGGGCCGATATTGGCTGATTAGTTAATTCGTCATTTTGAGTTTTTGGTTTTGTTGATTAGATAGAGGGTTATGGTAAAACGCTTGTAGCCACGTCATGTCTTGTTATTCTTATTTCGACTAAATATTTGTGTAGGCGGTGGGGCGGGAAGTGGAGAAATTCCGTCGTTGCCTCCTCACTCGTCACAGCGCGGAAGGCAAGTACATGGTAGAGTGGTGAACAATGGGTTGTTCACTATGATCATTGTTGTTACTTATCATGCTATTTATTATGCTTTTGTTCAGTTTATTCTTATACATGATATTGATGACCTTGAGTGAATGAGATTATGATATTGAGATAATGAGGAGAAGATATTGTGTTAATGAGATGGACTATGTTGATGAATAAATAAAGATGTCGATCATTTACATTCATCATGACAGGGGTTGCATGAGCCAGTCGGTGAGAAAGTCATGTAACTATTCGGTGAGGTCGGTGAGAAAGATACATGACTAGTCCGAGAGCTCTAGATAAAATCCTACTTTGGTGGGGACTTCACGGAGTGAAGGATAGAGTGTGTCATCGACGGTGAACACTCCGCTATACGAGTATCACCGATGAGATGCATATGAGCATGAGCATGTTGGTGCATTCGCATATCTAAGTAAATTGTTAAATTGTGCAACTTTACCTATATGGAATATGGCTTGTTTGTTTGAGAATGACAATGGCATTAACTAAATGGATGATGATGATAACTTTAATTATGGTTAATAAACTATTGTTTATGGCTTTATTATGTATTTTTGAGTCTTGGACTCATTCTTGCTCTATTGTTGTTTTTAGGTGACCAAAGGATGATGTTTTACTCGGGAAGGGTTAGCGCACTTGGAATCATGCACTTCACCCAATTATTTGTTCCATTGGACATGAGAAACTTTTAGAATAACATGAATATTTATATCTAGGACATGATGGTATTGAATAACCATAGATGCTTGGTTTATGTTAATCTTGGTTTATTATTTTGCTATGCTCCTAGGTCTAATTTATCTATGATTGTCATAGTGTTATGCTTGTGTTAATGCGACCCGTGGATGGGTTTTAATGTTGTTATGCTTGCTGAAATTTTATAGTAAGTTGATGTAAACTAGATGGTTATAGTAGTTTAGTGGCATTCTAAGCTCAATGTTGGGCTGGGGTGTTACATTCATTACAATACCACAAACACATAATTGAAAACTGGACATAGGCAGAGACTCAGTTAATAAATTAGCCAGATTTTCACAAGATCTAGTTTGTAGGATCTCCACCTCATCGTTCTTCTAGAGTTCATGAGGATAGAAGAATTTAGGAGCAATATGCCTTGTGATATTACTGTTAACATAATCAATTTGCATTTGTGCAACACAAGTAGCATTATCTTCATAGATAATTGTGGGGGTATTGATGGTGTCAATGTCATGTGACTTCTAGATATGGCTAATGTACAACCTGGCTACTCGGAAGCCAGAATGTTACCTAAAAAATCTAACCTACAACCATAATTCAGAAGAATTTAAACAATATATATCTAATGACATAAAGAGATCAACATATAATAGAACAAATGCAGGAATATAGTCTGAATCCAACGACAGTTCACAAACTCCAACTATTCAAGTCTAATGAATCCACTAAGATAATTATATCGAAGGAGTAATCAAGGATCACAAGCAGTTATTTAATCATCCTTAACATAGAGAAAGATATCATCCAACATCTAACTCTATTTATTACAGTTCATCACTTAACGAATGAAAGATATGAACCAAATCATATTATTGAAACTCGAATATGGTAAAGTGAATGAATTATTTGTGTTTATTCCCTCCCAAGAATGCCATCATCAACGATCACCTAGAATAGACAAACAAAGGCAAGAATGAGTCCGAGACTCAGCAAGTACAAAGAATAATTTGAACAACACTGAACATGAGCAATACAGTATCATTAAGAATATGAATATAGAACTGACAAGAACATATGTGTAACACCCCAACCCAACCTGAGCCTGGAATGCTACCACACTAACATAAATATAAATTAAGCTAAGATATTTTGCTAACTTTCGGCAGGTTCTCCTTTGAATAACTAACCATATCGGGGGTTTGCACAGCTAACAATAGGAATAAACAAGTATCCAAACGCACAATCTAAAGCATGTCCATAAAAATTATCCAAGGCATAAAGCATAAATATAAAAAACCTTAAGCGGTTTACTCCAATTCTAAACTATCATTCAATTTGTTTATTCAATGGAGAATTGGTTCATGCCAATGTGCATCCAAGCATAAATCTACTCCCTCCCAAGCATGCTGTCCACAAACGGGGTACCTAAACACCCAGTAACAGCAAGAGTGAGTCCAAGACTCAGCAAAGTACATTTAGCAAGACAAAAACATAAACAACTGTAACCATCATCATCCATCCACAATTCTCAATAATAAACATTTCATATGCTCATGCTATGCAAATTGCTCAAATGCACTTTTCTTTTCTCTTTTGCATATACCGGTATTGCGGAGTGTTACACCCGTCGGTGTTCACTCATGCCCGCATTATCAAATGCGGGGACCCATTGCCCATATCTTAAATATAGGGATCTTAATGCCCACTCCCGTGGGTATCTCATGCCAACATGCATGATTGATATGAAATGACATGGACAATCCACAATATGTTCTCATAAGAATTATCAATTTTCGATCATCATATAAACAATGTGAAATAAACACTTTCATCACGCATAATCATATTAAGCACGTATCAAATCAACCATATTGCCCATCACACAATATCGTACTAAAATTGTACTTGCCTTATTCCGCTACTGTGCGAAGAAGCAAAGATGGTGCCTCTACTCGGACTCGCATCCTACACAGAATAGCGCTAACAATAAATACACTAAAAAGTGGACTCGCGTTACGCCCCTTAACCCAACTCCTCAAGACCTAGGGTTTGAATACGATATTGCTCCACCTTCCGAGATATCTAGCGAAAGGACTACGGGACAGCAGCGCTAACAATAACATAACTTTTACTATGCAACTCATAACGGAGTGATCTTGGACTCTATGGAATCAAGACAAAACCAGCTAAAATAATCTAGTTGGGCATGTCCCCTGATTCGGCGTCCTACTAATTCTTATATTCAAGTAAATTTTCTGTCTCTGCAATCGACAACAATAAACAATGGGCAAAGAAAATTCCATCACTTTTGATTGACAACTCTAAAAATTGTGTTCTTTATCAAATTGAAAAGCTTGCTGAATGTCCCACAAGTTTCATGTTGGGTGACCTTCCGATTCGGTCTCTAAATATTTCTTATCGGCTAGACAAGGAAAGCGCCAATTTCGTCGGCTCCCCGACGATCACACGAAAACTGCCATAAGTTCTAATCCAGAACTCCAAATCAGGTCATCTCTATTCCTAAAGAAATATAAGACCAAGAGATACAACTTTCTAAGAGGTGGTCGATCAGAAAACATACGATCTTACCCAAAGCGGACGAGAAACAACGCTGAACAAATTTGATCTGCTACCTCCACTTGGCCGCCCTCAATTGTCGCTCCTCGCCTTCCTTCCAATGGGCAGCAGCAAGAGGCTTCGTCGGGGAGGGTGGGGGCGCTGCTGGGGATGTGGTGGCACAGGGGAGGCGCAAGAGGAGGTGGGGGTGGCGGCACAAGAGCAAAGAGGGATAAAAGGGGTGGGATTAGGGTATTGGGGGTGGGAACCCCCCCTTTTGGCCGGCCACTAGGTGGGCTTCCCCAGTCGCGCCCGCGCCCAAAGTTGCGAATAATCTGAATAACCCCTTTTTTCAGTAATTTCTTCTTCATTCATTGTTCTTTCTTTCCACGACTGATTTCTTAATTACCCGATTCAAAACGGGGTATTACACTTCTTTTGAGAAAGAATCAACCCATTCTTTTCATGTGGGTCTTTCGAAGTGTTTTCTAATTGTTGTTGTGAGATTGATGGTAAAACTTGTAGTAATTTGATCGCTTTGGTGGTATTATTCAAATGAGAATATTTCAAGTTTAGCTTTGTGATATTTTGGAGCTCATGAATCATATGGTAGCTGAAATTATTTTGAATAAATTGAGGTATTGGAGTGTCTTGATGTTTCTTAAGAGGTTCGTGTGAATTTAATCTTAAAGGCTCTTTGGTCTTAGATAACAACGTGAGATTGCAATCAAAGAAAATTATGTCGGTTCCTTTAAGAGTAGAATAATCTGCTTGCTTTTCGTGAAAAACCGTAAATGAAAATGTTTTGAGTTTGGTGCATTTGAGATCATTTGGATCTCATGTTTCTTGTGTAGTTGAACTGCTCGAGCAAATATGTCGTGTTGAAGAATTTTATTGATTCTTAATTAGATCTTTTGGTTTGGACTAAAGACCTTATCTTGTTCGTTGTGGCAAAGAGTTGTTAGTCAAAAGATTAATTTTAGTGTTAAAGGAAATAGTGCAATAGGATTATTTGAGAATTTGAGTCAAGTTTGTAACTTGTTTTTATTTGAATTGTTCCTAAATTTCCTGCTCTTTCCGCTCAAGAGATGTCGAGTTTCAATCACAATGTCTTTTTCTTATCTACGTTATTTGCTATTTTCTTTTGAGGAGGTGTGCCTCAATTGTGAACTCAACTTTCGTTTTCCAGGATCACCATTATCAGAATATTTCTTTTGGTTTCATGCTCACTGTGAGGAGCAACATGTCCTTGTGTGGGGAAACATGTCCTTGTTCGCCTCTTTCTTTTGAGAAAGGATCAATAGTTTTGTGTTGCATGGTTTTTACAAAGTGTAATTTTGGCAACTGTTGGTGGGGGATAAGAAATTGTAGTCGTGAGATTTTGCTACCAAGCTATTGGAGGAGTAATAAAAGATGAATTGGTTTTTGATCTGTACCTCTTGGAGGAAATTTGATTCACATGGAATGTTTGGCTTCGAAGTAAATCTGAATAGCATTACGACTGAGTAGAACCTATGGTATAGTAAAATTCTAGAACTTCAGTTCATGCTGAAAGGTCGAGGATTAGCGAAGGTATGGAAACCTTGATTAATTTTATAGAGTAACGCAATTGGATAGTATTGCGAGATTGTGTGGGTGACTTCTGATGATGTCATTGAGTGAGTGTGTTAGAATTGTGGGAAAGTTAGAGATTTAATCCGATGGTTTCACTATCTGTTATAAGAGAATTTGTTGTAGAGGTCTTGGAAGTTAAATCTCGGCTTTGCATTTTTATGCTAGACCTTTGGTCACATAATGATTTTGTGTAGAAAAAGTGGAATAATGGAGTTTCCTGAGCAGTAGAAAGATTATTGATAGAACCCTTCTGGTGTAGTGCATGAATGTGCGTAATAAGGATTTTGAGTTGTTGTTCTTGAAGGTTGGAGGTAATGTAACTGCGTGGGACCTATTTGGTGGTGCTTTTGGTGCCTTCTATCAAATTAATTTTGTTAGTAGAATGAGTGGCCTAGAGTATTCGGTGGATTCAATAGAGCCTCTCCACAATGGTGTAGATGGTGTATTTCAGTTTGAACATAATTTGAGGATGTTTAACTAAGAGGTTTAAGCTCATATGGTATGCGATTAGTTCGAATCCCAAAGATCGAGAGAAGTTTCATTCCAAAAGAGAGAAACTGAGGAAAAGGATGTTTCATCGGATAATGAGGCGTTTTCTTGATTCTCGTTTGAGTTTTGTGTTGTTGACTAATGTTTTCGGCAATTTAAGTTGGCGCTGTGTTGGCATGTTGATTCTTTCCGATTCAGGCAAATCGCAAGAAGTATTTGGTTTGGACATTCGAGTGATTTCTCCTTTGACTATCGTGGTGTTCATTTGTAAACTTCCTATTTAGAAAATAGATTCGTTTTTGTGATGATTTGTCAAATTTGGGATTTAACATTTTGGTGGAGAGTTAGCATTGCGTGGATGCGATGAAGACTATCTATTTCCAGTTGGATTCTCTTCATTTCCGATAGTTGTGGAAATTAGAAAGTTGGCATATCGCCTTGACCGTCTCGGGTACATACGCGAAGTACGCAACGCCTGGTGTGTTCTGGTTCTGTGTGAGCAGCTGGGCTATTCAAAGTTTGAAGATTTAGTTAAAGACGTTGACCATCGAGTAAGGTCTTACCTTCGATCTTCTTCTGATGAGTGTACCTAGAAAGTTCAGGTTGAGTGTTAGGTCAGACGTCGTTTTACATCTTTGTGTTGTGGTTTTCTCTAGTCCGAGAGA
This sequence comes from Hsuehochloa calcarea, assembly GCA_036346395.1. Lineage (NCBI taxonomy): Eukaryota > Viridiplantae > Streptophyta > Magnoliopsida > Poales > Poaceae > Hsuehochloa > Hsuehochloa calcarea. The sequence goes on along the minus strand of CM070609.1, from coordinate 44,114,882 downwards.
GAGGCCACTTGGGAGCTAGAGTCCCGCATGTGTGAGAAGTATCCATACTAGTTCGTTTCTGGTACGTACTTATCTTTGATAAACTCCCGTCGTAGTTTTCTTTCGAGTTGATTGGTGTGTAGATTCGAGGTCGAATCCTGTTAAGGGGGGTAGAATGTAGTACCCCAGAATCAAATCGGTAAATTGAAAAGAAGTCGAGAGAGAAAAGGCATTGAAAGAAATAGAAATTCTGGTTTATAGAGGGGGTTTTTGGCATTTTAGCGCCAACCTGGGCCGCGGGCCACGACCCTAGTGGCCCATTAGGGGAGGCCGGCCAAGAGGAGGGGGACCCCCCAACCCTAGCCACCCCCACTTCCTCCACTCCTCCCTCCCTTGAGCCGCCACCCCCTCCATCCCAAACCGTGCCCCTGCTCTCCTTGGTGCTGCCTCCCTCTGTGGTGCCGGCCTTGGTGATCCTCTGTTGCTCCCAAGATCTTCCCGGCCGCCACCGCCGGGCCGTTCGTTTTCCTCGTCTTGGTCGGCCATTGAAGGGAGGAGAGGGGAAGTTCTTCGAGTGGTCGATCCACGTCGTTCTTGAGGTTCTACATGGCTAACAATGGCCTCCCCATTCTGTTTGATGCATAAAAAAATAAGAACTCGATTCGATTGGTTGGATGGTTTTGCCTTTGTTATTAGATCCATTATGCACAATAGGTTGTGCGCCCAGTTTTTGTGTCTTAGAAGCAGAATCTGATATTTTCGTCTCCTAGAGTTTTGTAGCTCTAGTATTTATCTTTCCATAGCCACTGAGATCACGAGATTCCGCCTTACGTTTTAGGAGTTATGAATTATTCTTTGCGCACTGTTCTGTCTGTCTGACAAGAAGAAATTGTCTGTTTGTTCCTTAATTTTGACCTTGTTAATGTAAGATTCAGGACCTCCACCCATCTAGTTTATTGTAGCATTTTTAATAATTTTCCAGATTGATAAAGAACACCTCGATTGGATCTGTAGAGTGAAAGATATGTCATGTTCTTTGTTGCTGATCTATTGTCTAGATAGATGTCTATCATACGTTTTCAACTGCTGGTTAGCCGAATGTTTTGGCAGATTTAGTGAATCTTGTCAGCTAGAGTTTCATAGTATGATTCATTGAGTTTTATTGAGCACTGGTTTTACGTCGTTCCCAGTTACAGATATTTAATTATGACTTTTCTCGTATTGTCGCCAAAGAGGGTTGTCGTGGTCAATAGTTTAATTATCGGCTTGAACCCGCTGATTGTGTTGGATAGTTAGAGGGTTATGGTAGGACACCTGTAGCTATGTTGTACCATGTATCCTTATTCGGAATACATATTTGTGTAGGCAGTGAGGTGGTGAGTGGAGGAGCACCTTCGTGGCCTCCTAGCACGTCACAGCGCGGAATGCAAGTACAATGTGTTAAGACATGTTGATTTCTATTGAATGTTGTTAATGCGGTGTTATTTCTATGATCGATGTTCATACTTCATGTTATACAGTTGAATGTTGTGATGCGATGTTATTTCTATGATCCATGATTCATACTTCATGATATTTATTCATTCTTAGTTGATAATCCATGTGAATAAAAGAGGTGACACTCATTGCATATATTCATTCCATTCTTGCATTGTTGTGTTCGTCCACTAAAGTGGAATTATTAAGACCCATCAATTCCAGTATGGGCATGTAAGACCCACCATTCCAATGTGGGCAATTTCGGACACCCGTATGAAACGTTCTTCATACGGTGATTGGATCCTCGAACTTTGTTAAGTACGGGCTTAAGTGAGCACCGACGGGTGTGTCACTCGCTATACCGGTATGAGCATATGTGCAGTCCTTTCCTTTCAATGCATCCATTCATTCCATTCATACTCATAAGTGTTCTGAGATAAGTTCAGATTTCGTATTGAGATAGACTTGTTCATAACCTTGTATGTTCAATTACTTACTGTACTTGCTGAGTTTCGACTCACTCTTGTTTTCTTTATTTATTTAGGTGATCGTTGATGATGGCTTTCTTGGGAGGGGGTAGACAAGCACATTTCACACGGTCCACCATAATTTACTATCATAAAAAAAATGTAGTTTATGTCTTTCATTTATTAACCGAGGAACTGTAATAAATAAGTTTACTATTACATGATATTTCCGTTTCTGTTAGGTTTTCTTGTTAAACGATGCTAGTGGTTCACTTTAATTATTCCTTGATTATGTTTGATGAATTCAGTCTTTATTCCTGCCATGCTGCTATTAAAGTGGTCCCTACATATGCTTAGAAGATATTTAGTTTAAATTCTTCCACAATTTGGTTGTATGTTAGTCTTTTAGGTAACATTTTGGCTTCCTAATAGCCAGGGTGTTACCATTATATTCATAATGACCCATCAAGTCTGAACTATCCGGTTCTAAGACTTTTATTTAGCATTTATGGTTCAGCCTCATATGCTTTCATTACGTGACCCGATATGAACGCTTCAAGCACTCGGTGATGGACTTTGGTTCCAGATCCATGTTCTCATCAGAGAAACTTTAGCAATTTTAGAGGCAAAGTGATTGTCGATAACTTTTCTCCCATATCCACCACATTGAGGGTTGCTCAGTGTTAACTAGATCTTTGTCATTTTCCAAACAAAATATTCTTGGTCGTTTCGCATCCTGAGCATTGTAATATGTGCACATCAAATTGCTAGGGCTTTCATCTTCAAGATGAACCTCTTCATGTGATATTTCTCCTTCAAGGTGAGTTCTCTTCGAGAGAGTTAAAGGAGTGATTATTAATTGTTTTGACTAGTGTCATTAGATCTTAGACCTGCAAGCATAGCCACAGATTTTAGATCAAGAACCAATAAGTCAATTTAGCAGAGGTGGATATACTATTCAACCCAGGGTATTCCACTCTTAGCGATGTATGTACTGCAAGTAAACATTGTGTTAACTCTTCCATAATTGGAAAGTACCTGACAAGCTCCCCGCTTCTAGCGCACAAGAGTTTAAACTGAACCTTAAGTTTAACTTGACTACTGCGTGTATTTTAATACTAAAGATCTTTTTCTTTTGGAAAATACAACGACATTTGAACTTTTAGGCATTTGTCTCCCCCTAATGCGGAGATTTGATCTATATTAATAGCTTACCACAAAATTCTCCTATCATAGGAAAATGATTGATTGAATTTCAGATCCATCGTGATCTCCAACAACTGGTGGGGTCCAAAGGTGTATGCTCTGATGGTGATAACATGTGAGAAATATTTGATTCCTCCAACATGCACTTATTTCAACTAGAGGTTTGATGATTATATATAGTGAGTTAGACTTTTATCAATGCAACGGTAAGAAAACTGCACGATCCCAATATTTTGTAGGATATTCCAACTTCTGGTTGGTTATTAATCTGCGATGAAAGTCCCATATAAGGATCTAAGAGTTGGCAGATTTATTCTATAGACTAGCTTATTTATTATTGGCCCATGTTTTGATCCAATTAGTCATACCATGTGTTTAAATAATTTGGATCATTAAACTTCAAGTTTATAATTATGCAACATATTTTATTATGGTCACGAGCAGTATGCTCTAACAACATAAAACTACAAGATTCTCTTCAGGAACATAAATATAATGTTGGAACATAAAATATTTGACCATAGTTAATCTGCACAAAAATACTAGATTTTCTTCTGGACTTAAAATGTTGTTGAATCACCCAAATATTATAACTATTCAAATGAATATTTATTGTTTAATAGGAACACCATATTTAATTAAGGGTGATGAGTTGTATGCCTTATTTTAATTTGTAATGCCAGAATCATCCTAGCCCAATTTAGATCATTTAGGATCCACGAAGTCCAATAGGTCATTTTTATTTCGAGAGGTATATTTGCTTTAAGAAAATGATATGGCTTCTGGTGGTGATGCAGTTGCAGATCGCACTTACCAATTTATGCATATGTCATTTTTGATAAGTATGGCATGCTTCGGTGCATAGCCAAACATAGCATATATGCGACTACGTCAAGTGGTTGTCGATTTGCCGTGTGCATTCCCGCATCTTTGGTGGTTAACATATTGCTGAAGGTACAAATCAATTGCCCTTCGTGGACAGCAATTATTGTGGTTGCGAATAGCATGCATATTGGCAATGGTGTAAATGTCATTTTCGATATCAACTAGATATGGATAATAATCATACAATTTACTTCAATTATCTCCAAAAATAAACTGGATTAATTTATTGCTTTGGGTAATTTGCTTCTGGCTTTGAACTAGGATATGCCACTATGCCTGTCATGGCTCTTGTTTTGAATATTTTTCTATGCCTCTTAGCTTCAATATCCTACACATGCCCAATTTCCTCCCCCTTTTCACACCAACTATAAGACCGATTGCATATGCATCAGGCATTTGCTTGAAATCAACTCCGAATTTTAGCAAATATTTGCAATCATACTTCAATAGGAGTACAATTTTATTGGCATGGAACCAATATGCACTTTGTAACATTCTGTTACAAAGTTCTTAAGTGTGGTGGAGGATAGTGTTATATAGACTCGAAGTCTTAGGGCGTAAGTTATTAAATACTTATTGAAGGAATATGGTGTTTTCTAGCCAAAGTGATCCATCAGAGATTAACATGTGACATCTGTAAACTACTAGTGAATCGAGACTTATTAGACATCAAGAGTACATGTCCAATATTTTCTTAGCAAGGCATGGCAACGTATTTTCAATTTCTAGGCATACTGTTTACAAAATTTATTCCAAGCAAGATTAATTGTTTTACTACATGTAAAATATGCTACTTGCAATATATTCTATTAAGTTGTTTTAGTCAGCTATTTAGTAGGAGATAAGACCTTAATAGAACAACTCATACTATTATTTTATTTATGACATCTAGGAAATAAAAATCTAATGCATATGGTTTCAGCCTAAAGTAAAAGATAAGAGATGCTCATCATGAGGAGGACCAAGCTCTTCAGGAGTTGAATCTTTACTACCAATGCAACTCGTGCAAGAAAACAACATCTTTACAAAGTTAAGGGATAATTAGGAGATTGTTGCAGGTCTCCATAGAACATAACATGGGCTTATCATTGCTGTCATCCAGAACAAACAAATATCAACTTAGTGATGTCAAACATGTTCCACACAATTTATGCAATTTCTATATGTTTACAGCTGGTAAAACATTTTAAATGCATGAAACAAGTGCAAAATAGTAAAGATTAACTTTTATCTATTCGGTAGATAATTTTATACATGTCCTAGAATTTTCATGGCATTTTTAGGATTTTTCTGATAATTTATTAAGGTATGGGAGTAATTTTCAAAATTACTAAACCCTTTAAATAATTTCCCAAACACACAATACCAGGGAAATATTAACTATAAAAATATGATGCCTCCAATGAGTACTAGGTCTACGATTTCTCAATTTATGGAAGCACACATACCTTAGAAATTTGGTTTCTAGGATTAAATGAAAAATTTAGAATTTTCCAATCAGTCAAAAACGCAAATTTCCATAAGCCGCATGGTACCAAGGTTATTTATCAGAACTTTAGGGATTATTCTGCAAGAATATATATAAATCCAAAATATTGTACAATTTCCAGAAACTACAAGCGGGTTTCCGCAAAATTTTCTTAAATGCAAAAATTCCTCGTGATTTTTAGAAAAAAAAGAGAGGTTCTTTCCGCAAAAACCACTATTGGGCCGACCCATGCTGTTTGGCTCACTCGGCCTACTATGCTTATGTTAAAAGATCCATTTTTCAGAGACAACATTGGCATTGGAAGGAGGTGGCACCAAATCCCAAGTGTTGTTAGTAAGCAATGCGTGGAACTCAACGACCATGTTAGTATGCTTGTGCGTGTCTCTGAGAGCACAATGAATGGATTTGGGAATGGGAGAAACGGTGTCAAGGGTGGAGGGATGAAGGTTCAGGCATTCCCGTGGGTGTATAGGTTTGCCACAACGAAGACAGGTTGCATAGTTATGAGAAGAAGATGCAACAAGAGCATTGGACACTGCCTGGTCAGCTGCGGTAGGCGGCACCACTGCTGGGTCGATTGCTTCAGTGGCAGGGGTACAGCAGAAGCTGTCGAGTCGGCTGCGACAAGGGGTGCAAGGCTACCACGATGGGCACAACAGGTGGTGAGGAGGTTGGCCCCTGGGGGGGCACGACGGGGGTTGGTGCTGCCACGGCATGCCTGTCGGCCAAAAGGAAGTTGTAGTTTGTAGAGGAAGTACGTACTGTGGACTCCGTGGCAAACAAAAAAGATGTTCTCATCAAATGTGACATGGTGAGAGATGAGAATGTGACGCGCACCGATAGCCTATAAGGTTGGAGGGATAACCAAGAAAGACACACGGAGTGGAACAAGGGGACAATTTATTTGGCATCGTGGAGGTTGTATTGGGGTAACAAAGGCAGCTGAAAGTACAAAGATGAGAGTAGGAAGGCTGAACACCGTGTATAGCAAAGAAAGGTGTGGAGTTGTTTAGGGTTTTGGTGGGTAGCCTATTGAGAAGATATGTAGTAGTGTGTAGTGCTTCTGCCCAAAAGTGAGGTGGCATGCTAGCTTGGAAAAGGAGTCTGCACATAATGTCATTGACCATACGGATGACCTGTTAGGCTTTGCCATTTTGCTGCGAGGTGTAGGGACGGGAAAAATGAAGTAAGATGCCATGGGAATTAGCAAAAGTGTGAAGAAGATTGTTGTCAAATTCACTCCTATTCACTACTACAAAACAGGCCATAGAAGATGCCTCATCACAGACGGTTTTTTGAAACCGTCCGTGATAAATAATTACAGACGGTTCCAAGATGAACCGTCTGTGATGTGTACCTATCACATATGATTCTAGAGAACCGTCTGTGATATGTAGCTGTCACAGACGGTTCATTGTTAGAACCATTTGTGATACTTCACAGGCGGTTCTAACAATGAACCGTTTGTGATAGCTACATATCACAGACGGTTTGTAATAAGAACCGTCTGTGATATCCCTCTATATAAGAGGCCGAATCGCAAGGGTTGTGCACTCCTTACTCTTCTTCCCCGCCGAGCCCTCGGCCTCGATCCCGGCGCGCCTCTGTCCTCCATTGACGCCACCTAACGCCTCCGACCAACGCCGCCTCCCTTCGTCCCTGCCTCTGATTGTAGTAAGCCTCGATCTCCATCCCGATCCCGATGCTGCCATCGGTGCTGCCCCTTCGACCTCTTCGGTGGCTTCGATGCTCGGCTATGTCAGCGGTTCCCCTCTACCCTCTACGTACTCTTACTACTTTTTTTGTAATGCCGATTTAGCCCTAGTTTGATTTGCGGCCGGTTGGTTCTTCAGTTTCAACAGTGGTGAGGTTTTGTTGGTTTTGGTACTGATGGCATGGTGGGCTTTGAGGGTGATGTTCTCTAGGGTTTTGGTGGTGATAGTATGTTGGTGGCATGATGCTGCCATGGGTTCTGGTGGTGATGGCTTGGTTGTGCTTGGCAACAGTGGGCTTCGCCCTCGGCCTCCACACCCTACTTCATATTATTCATGCACTGTGAGATATATGAAAGTGCATTATGTGGGCTTAATTTTGCTCTATGATTTAGATGGTCTAATACTGAAATTGGTAGGATTACTATTTCAGTTTTGAGCTCTAATAGTTTGCTTGCTGCTATCAAAGTAATCACCAGTTTGCCTGCTACTGTCAAATTGTATTTACAAGTTCTATTACTTTTGTTTCACTAAATTCATTCAAGGTTTGTTGGCTTTTTATTTGAAGTAATGAATTCAGTGATTCTTGTCATATTGTAATAGTTTGCTTGCTGCTATCAAATATTCTTGTCATATTTTGTTTCAGTGAATTGCATGTGATTGTTCTGTCAGTTTAGCTAAGCATTGATTAGAGCTCAAAATATAAATTATAGTTTTCTTATCCAATTTGTGAAGAGTATGACTAAAGGGCTGAGATGGCAAACATTGATTCGTTTGCAACTCGCCTTCTGAGAGCACTCAAAATCATCCAATATTTCAGCTATATGTTCATTTCTTTCATATACATTTGTATATGTTGATTTGATCATTTAAATGCTGGTGGATACATGCTTTATTCATAATTATTTGCCTCGTGCTTGTATACTATGTCCTTTGCGGTTTTTTTTGTGCAATTTCATATATTTTCTTTACTATGTATCCTATATTTAGGTTCAATGGGTAACTTCTATTTGTTTATGTGATCATTGCGTACGTAACTTATATAGATAGCAAGTAAACGAGATGGCAGAGGCACCGTCTTCGCCGCCGTCAGCGACGTCGCCGAATGCGTCTGGATCTCCGATCAAGGTGGTACGCAAGCGAGATGGCAGAGGAATCTCCAAATTTCCTTCGGGTCGCATAACTATCACGAAGGTCAGTGACGTTGGGATCCCTCTGAGTCCAAAGAATGCATCTGCGAGATTCCGGACCGTCTGCGGGGTACTTGGAAGGGAGCGGGTCCCCATCACCAACCCAAGCTAGAAGTCTCTGACGGATGTAGAGAGAGCCCAGCTGTGGACTGAAATTTCGGCCTCGTTTACTTTCCCAGAAGCAGACCAGGCATGCGTGCGATGGCAGGCGTTCCTCGCAATATGCCATGCGCGGAGGACCTTCAAGAGCACGCTTGTCACGAAGTACGCGAACACGGGTCGAACGCCCTTCACGAAGTATTATTTTTTATCGCATGATACATGGGATGCCTTCGTGTAGATGAAGACGATGGCCGAATTTCAGGAGCAAAGTGCGGCGCACAGAGCTCTACAGGCACAAAACACTCACCCCCACAAACTCGGCACCACTGGGTACGCGGGTAAAGCCACGCAGTGGGCGGCGGAGGACGAGACCGCTACTGACCATTTCTTTGAGATCTCGACGAGCGCTCTAGCTCGGTTAAGAGCGGAGTATCGACCACATCTTCGGGTGGCATCTCTTTCACAAACCCGGCAGACGAGGCAATGTCCCAACGCCTGGTAAATATGTCAAACCACTTAGTTGTTAATAAGTCCATAACTTTACGATGTCTATAATAACATGATGTCCTCTTGCAGGAAGCATTGACTTTTGCATGTTCCCAAGGTTCCTTCTAAGTAGACAGGGAGAAGAATGTACTATCTACGACCCTAGGAAACAAGGAGCACCCGGGTCGCACGCGAGGCGTTGGGGTTTACGTACCTTGGAGGGATGGATTCCAACACGACTCCGACACATATAGGAGTAGGAAGAGATCCAAGGACCAGCACGACGCCCCGTTGGAACATGTGCTTACAGAAAAATTTCAAGCACAAATAACAATCTTGCAGAACCAAGTAAATCAACTCCTCCAGGCGCAAGCCGTCCCCGTTAATTTGGGAGCAAGTCCTCGACATCGGAGTAGCATCGTGTCCACACAAAATTCTGTACATGACGATGTTCAATTACCGATCGACGACATCGAGGTAATGTATATCTCTGGAATGCTCCAAAGATAGACCTATAGGACGCCCTAGCTAATTGTGTATCGTTTTGTCGGAGCCGACGCCTTGCAAACTCCAAGTGAGGATGGTCGGGTCCATTACTATTGAGGCTGGGTGGGGTATGGTGTATCCATACCAGGAAGGGGCAGCGCAGCACAGTGCCCAGCTGGCGCAAGGTTACGCTAGGGTCCAGGTGGACATGGTACAGGACAATTTCATGGCCATCCCACTGGAGATTCGCCCAAACAAAGAAATCAGAACACTACGAGATACCATGTACACTTATATCCAGTGGCCCAAGAAGGACATCGCCCTGGACCCTGCACTGACGCGATATCGACACGACCATGCCTCTGTAATAGGACCCTCGATGAGTTCGCCTCAACCTTACCTTCAGAAGGCCGACTCATCGGTTCCCGTTGAGAAGACGCCGAAGGGACAAGAAAAACGTGTCACCATATCGGTCCCTGAGTCGTCTCGGGGGAAGACGGGACGCAGGCAACTCGTTAAGGCAAAATCGATATCGAAAAATATTCAGGCGCCTACCAATCCAGGGAAATACTCCCTCGGAAGTCCGTTGGTCTCCGACACAAAACTAGACGGCTCGGGACTAGCTTGTCAATCTTTGCATGACTGGTACCTGCGCAAGACTCGAGAGGAGGGGGACCATTCTGGAATCAGCGTCAGATACAAGAGGAAGCATTTTCTCCACGAGCCGGGCCACTTTGTCGTGGGCTTCGATGACTTATTCGACCTATACAACCTCAATGCCCTCGACGGATCACTTCTAGGATGCTGGACACTGTAAGTGTGTACAATAAAGTTCTACACCCACATGATACCGACAAATATTACAACTCATTGCTTATGTACAGATACATTATGAAATGTGCTCGTCGACTCAAAGAACCGGTGGGTTTCCTTGACCCACACGTGGTCTCTGAGCAAACAATCAACCAAGACGCATCCTACATCGAGAATTACATAAAAATGGGATTGCTTGCTCTGGACGACAGGGAGTACATAATGATGCACTACAACCAGAAGTATGTGCTTCACTACTTGTTATACAAATTTTGTTTGAACATAGGTTTATGACTATAGCGACATACATGAGTAGGTTCCACTAGATTCTTCTAATCATTGTACAAAAGAGGAACACGATATTGTACCTTGATTCCCTACTCAACAAAAACCACGACTTCACCCTTTTTAAAGGAATACTCGACAGGTATGTTCATTTCCTCCGCACATTATAACTCTATTGTAGTCTTCCTTCGTTTGAAATGGACGCGGATAACTTTTTAGAATCATGTAGGTCTATCACCGACTATGTTGCCGAGGGAGGGGCATTCAAGGGATCGAGCGCCACACTGACTCACAGGATGCGATTTTCGGTACACGCTACAACACAATAATTCTATATCATACTTCATAATATTGCGTCTCGAACTGACTGTACCTATATATGTAATTCTATTTTTGCAGTGCCGCCAGCAAAAACGAGATCATCTATGCGCATTCTACGTATGACATCATATGCGGCTATTGATTGGTTCTAGGAGGCACGATCCCCAGGTTTGTCAATCTCACAATAATTATTTCCTAATTATAAATTTAAATATATATGCTTACTACTTTACTCCCCTGTTTGTCGATGTGTCTTGAATATAGAGTTAAATGCACTCACCGTGAACGAGGTCACGTACGTTCGAGGGGTGCTCTGCAGCTTCATCAAGGCAGACATCGTTAACTCTGACGGAGAGTTTCACGTCATCGACACCGATGAATGACCTTCGAACAATTGATTCAATATTGTAATTCACTTTGAGTAGTTGTAATTCAATTTGTAACTCTACCGACAATACTTGAAATATTCTTTTGCAATTGATTTTTAGTTAAATGATCACTTTCAGTTGTCAACAATTAATTGATTCATCTATGATGTAGCTGTTTTCTGCTTGTAAGTTTTCAGAGGGCATGGCTAGCAATTCCTGAGGCTAGCCAAAAATCCGACAAAAAGTAATTAGGCATAAAGAACTATCACAGACGATTTTTGTAAAGAACCGTCTGTGAACCGTACTAGCACAGACGGTTTCAACAAAAATCGTCTGTGAAGGTTGACTATCACAGACAATTCTTGACTAAACCGTCTATGATACGGTTATATCACAGACAGTTTTAACCAAGAACCGTTTGCGATAGACTACTATCACAGATGGTTTGAACTAAAAACCGTCTGTGTTGATCCTTATCACAGACGGCTCAAAACCGTCTGTGATAACGGCCTGTTATCACAGACATAAAAATTCAGACGGTTCAAAAATCGTCTGTGATGGCGGTTCCGAACCGTCTATGATGAGCTTTTGTGTAGTAGTGATTATCGCATTGAATGGATGGAAGCAAGGACGAGAATTGAGTGGCAACAAAAGCATAAATGTGGACAAACTGCAGTAGACATCAGATTTGTAGCGTAGAGGGAACGTCCAAAGAAAATATGTGAAATCACCAAGAACGACAAGAAAGTATTTATAAATAGAAACACTCTCGAGCGTGGACGTCCAAAGATCACAATGAAAAAGTTCAAAAGGACGAGTGGTGCGACTTGTTGATTTATGAAATGGTAATTTAACATGACGACCAAGTTGACAAGCATAACACAAGGTGTTGTCATATACTTGATGATATCAAGGAATAGACGAGGAACGAGCGAGGGGTGGAAGGCAGGTTGACCGGGATGGCATAGACATCGGGGCCAGAGGGAGCTGTTATTGGTGGTGGTGGCAAAATCGTGAGGCGAGGCCGAAGAGGAATAGAATGGTAGAGGTCCCCCGTGCTATTGTGCTTGTGAATCACGCTCTTGGTTGAAAGATCCATCACAGAAAAACCATGAGGCTCAAATTCAACAGCGCAATTGTTGTCAGTGATGAGTTGAAGAACATAAATAAGATTTTTAATGATGCGGGGTGTAACAAGAACGTGGCATGGCCGGTGGAAACAAAAAAAAAGAAGAAGCAAGGCATGGCCAAAGTGAGTGACAGGAAGATGGAAACCAGCACCAACAAGAAGAAATAGGGCTGGATGAGATGGAAAAGAGAGGTTATCGGCATCAGCTGACATGTACGCAGATGCACCCATGTCCATGTACCATTCGTGGGAGGCCGACTGTCGGAGTGTCATCGTGTTGAACACATTGGCAAGGCCGAAAGGATCCCACGTTGGTGTAGTGGCGTAGTGGTTTTCGGGTATCCCGTGTGGTGATAGTGCAGCACCAAAGCCAGTCAGCAAGTCAGCTGCAGTGGCACAGGCGGAGCACCAAAAATGCCCTACGGTAGCGTCGCGGCAGGGAGTTGCGGCGGTGGCGCGGTCTGGCAGGTAGCCCAATGCGACATGGGACATGGAGATAGGAGAACCTGCTGTAGAGAAGGGCATGGTATAGCACTCTGGGTCATGGGCCGAGGAGACCAGCTGAAGAGGCGCCATTCGCAGATGGCCAGAGTTGGAAAGTATTGGTCCGGGGGTTCTAGACTGATTGCCACTAAGGAGTTGTGAAACCACCGCCCTTTCCCTCCTTGTCGTGCTTGTCACCCATTCCACCGTTCTGGTTCTTGCCACCGCCACCACTGTTGTTGCGCCAGGGAGGGTACGTTGGAGCTTCCGCCATTACCGCCATAACCATCGGAGTGGCCTCCATAGCTACCAGCAGCATTAATTGCCGTCATAACCTGCCTGTACTGCCATATATTGTCGTTTTCTACACCAAAGAGGGCAGTGGCGTTGGCGTCGACGGCTATGCTGGCTTTGAGTTCTCAAAGAAGGAGCATTGAACAGAGCTGGAGGAATCTCTGGAAGGGATTCAGGAGTGGTACGTGTTAGAGATATAGTTAGAGATATGTTTGTGTTAGAGTAGGATTCTAGATTTGATTTGGTTTCCTTATCTGTAACATGTCTTGTATATATATTGGCCAATTGGCCCCCTGATAATACAAGCATTATTCGTAACATGGTATCAGAGCCTACCTAGAGTTTTGGATTTTCCGTCGCTTTGCTTGTCGCCGCACGCCGGCCTCCTTCCCAGATGCCGCGACGCTGTGGCCTCCTCCGCCACGGCCTGGATCCTCGCGCGGATCCTTCTCCGCCGGATCCGGGCCGCCCTTCTCCTCCCGCGCTCCGCCGTCAGAGCCGCTCCTCGGTCCGCCCGTCGCGAGGTCCGCCCGCCGCCCGCACCTCCCGCTTCACTCCACAGGCCCCTGGTCCGCCCGTCGCCGAGGTCCGCCCGGCGCCGCACCTCGCCGCTTCGCCGGGGCCGCTTCTCCTCCCGCTCCACCACGACTCCTCTCGGTCCGCCCGTCGCCGAGGTCCGGCCCGCCGCCGCACTCTCCGCCGCTCCGGGCCGCGCTTCTCCTCCGCCGCTCCACCGCGACTCCGGTCGACCACGCCGCTAAGGTCCGGCCCGCCGCGCCCCGCTTCGCTCCCAGTGGGCCACTCCTCCCGCTCGCTCGCCGTCGAGAGCCGCCGGACGAGGAGCGCTGCCGCTGCCCGGCTGGGACGCTGCGCCGCCCAATCGACGCCGGATCCGGCTGCCATGATCCCACTGGCGCCGGATCCGCCCAAGAAAGCCGACCACCACATCTTGCAAATAAAGCAAGGAAACCCTAGGGTTTCCTTTTGTCGGGCTTTACCGGGCCTTTAAACCAGCGAAAAGAAGAGAGAGAAAAAGAGAGAAAAAAAGAGAAAAAACGTTGTTCTAACCGCGCCGTCGCCCGCCGCTGTTAGACCTCGTTGTCTTGGTCTTGCCCGTCAGGGCCGCCTACCAATGGGCACCATTTCCCTCCCTCGCTGCCCGGTGATTTTTGACGGTGTTAACTACACCGACTTCGTGTCTCACATGCGCATCCATATGCGTGGTCTTCGTCTCTAGGGCGTTCTCTCTGGTGATGTTACCTGTCCGCCATGCCCTACTCCTCCGACGGAACCTCGCTTGCGCTTCCCCGACGGTGACAAAGCCGCTATTGAGGTCTTGGCCTAATCGATGAGAAGATCGCCTCTGCCTACCAAGAGGCTCTGGACTCCTACATGGATCGCTTGACTACCTACACTCGGTGGTGTGACGACGACGCCGAGCTGTCTTTGTCTTCATCGCTGATGTCCGGCCTCGATTCTCTTACGAGATTGTGGGATTTTCTTGGTGCCTAGATGTGGACTCATCTTCGACAGCGCTCACGAACCCTCCGGAGATGCCCTCTACACCGCCGGTAGTTCGCCAGAGCACTCTCTTGCCAGGTGATGATCTGTTGGACGCCTTCTACGCCGTAGTTCTCGCATCAAGCGCCAATGGACTCTCTTCGACCTTTGGCCGCGCCTCTGCTCATGCTTTGCTTATCGTCCCGGCTGACACAGAGTTTCAAAGCGTGTCTACGAAGTTCCTTACTGCGCCTCCGCCCTGAGTTCGAGGCGGGCGTGCCCGACTACTTGCACGCCACCCTCGTGTCACTCTTCCGAGGCCCTTACCGAGATACGTGCGAGGAGACTCGCCCGAGTGGTGCGGTCGATGCCACTCCCCTCGTGCTCGCCGCCGTACACTGCTACACCGGCGCTTCACGCTTCAAGACTGTTGCCTCCTCCGGTGGCTACCACAGTGGTGGTGGCCGCCCTCCATCTGGCGGTGGTCGTCCTCGCCGCTCCTCTTTGCGACAAGATCGGCCACATTGAGTCTCGGTGCTAGAAAGCAGCGGCATATTTCACGCCGTTCTTCTCCGGCACTGCACGGTACTTCTACACGCGGCGTCGCCGACTACTTCGCATTTTCTCTCACCGAAAGGTGAGATGGCCGGACTTGACGATCGCTTGCGCTTCGTGTTCTTCCTCAACGTGTTCTGCGGCTCTGCGCCCGACTCTTCTGCACCGAGAAACCACCTCCTACACAGACGGTACCTCCCGTGGATCCTTGATTCGAAGCATCCTTCCACATGACTTCCGATTCTTCCACTCTATCTTTTGTTACACCTCTTGATTCACTGTCGGTGTTCTTACTGCGATGGTACCTCTCTTTTGTCTCACGGGTCGAGGACCTCTTAGCAACTCATCTTTTATGTTCCTTCATTGCTCATGTTCCTCGCCTAACCATGCGACTTCTTCTGCTGGACGACATCGACCTTGGTTATCGGATCATTCTCGACTCGACTCTTGTTGTGTTCAGACCGCCACACGGAGCTCGGTTGGTTCGGCCCTCGGCGCCTTGACTCGCGGCGTCTCGGGAGCTTGACCGCTTCACCTTCCTTCCACGCCACCGTCGCGCCCGGTCTCCGCCTCTACCACTTCGCTCACCGCTCTTTCCAACAATGGCATCACCGTCTTGGCCATCTGTGTGGCTCTCGCATCGTCTTTAGTTCGTCGTGGTCTTACGGGGTCCGCCTCGTGAGACGTGTCTCTACATTGTCGTGGTCGTAAGTTAGGCAAGCGACTTGACTTCCTTATCCTCATAGTGAGTCGGTGTCTCAACATCCATTTGATCTTGTTCATTCGATGTTTGGGGTCCGCTCCTTCGTTTCGAAAGGGGTCATCGATACTATATCATATTTATAGATGATTTCTCTCGCCACACTTGAATATATTTCATGTCTTCTCGTAGTGAGGTCTTGTCTATCTATAAGCAGCTTGCCACTATGGTTACGCACGATTCTCCACTCCTATTCGTGTCTTTCGTGGCGACTCTGTCGGCGAGTACCTCTCTCATCACTGCTAGATTTCCTTGTCGGCGAGGCACTCTCGCCGATTCTCTTGTCCCGGTGCTCATGCTCGAATGGTGTTCTTTGGCGCAAGCATCGCCACCTCCTTGAGTCGGCTCGTAATCGATGATTGCCGCCTCTATTCCACCTCACTTTTGGGCGGAGGTGTTTCCACCGCCACCTATCTCGTCAACATCCGGCCTTCTTCGCTCTTCGTATGGAATCCCTATTGAGCGTCTCGTGGTCTCCTTCGACTACTCGCCCTTTCTTCATTTGTTGCGTTTGCTCGCTCTCCTCGCCTCTCGAGAACGCACCAAACCGATCGCCATCCATTGAGTGTGTTTTTCGGGATACGCGTGCCGAGCACAAGGGCTATCGGTCTTTGGGATCTGTTGGTCGACGGATGCGGATTTCTCGATGTGACTTTCGACGAGTCTCGTCCCTTCTACCCACGCCCTGTCTCTCCTTGGTTTCCTCTGTGGAGTCTCTATCTTTTTGACCTTTCGGATACACCTATCTCGTCTCCACATATTTCTCCTGTGGCCTCTCCGCCATTGTCGCCACTGCTTGCCTCTCCTGCGGCTCCTCAGCTCCCCACTACACTCGTCTACACTCGTCGACCTCGTGATTGAGGATCTTCGGATAGGCCACTTCTCCCGATGTTTCATCTTCTTACGATGCTTCATCTTCCCGATGGGCCGTCTTCTCCTCGCTATGCTCTCCGCGATCGCCGGTCGATTCGCCCCCTGCCTGCTTTTGCCTTTTTTGGCGCGACTACTTGTGAGCCTACCTCCCACCGGGATGTTTGTTACTCATCCCGAGTGGCAAGATGCCATGGCCGAGAGAGATTGCTGCCCTCGAGCCGCATCGTACTTGGGATCTTGTTCCTTTCCATATCACTCTCGTCCCATCACATGTAAGTGGGTCTATAAGATTAAGACTCGCTCGATGGCTCTCTTGAGCTATAAAGCGCTGGTCTTGTTGCTCGTGGCTTCCAAAGAGAGCATGGTCGTGACTACGATGAGACTTTTGCCTGTGGCCCACATGACCACCGTCCGCACTCTTCTTTCGGTGGCGTCTGCTCGCCATCTGGGTCTGCTTTCGCCTTGATGTCAAGAATGCCTTTCTTAATGGCGAGTTGCGTGAGGAGGTCTACATGCATCCGCCACCTGGGTATTCTGTTCCTGAGGGCATGGTCTGTCGCCTTCGTCGCTCTCTCTATGGCCTTAAGCAAGCCCCTCGTGCCTGGTTTGAGCGCTTCTCCTCTGTGGTCACTGCTGCTGGCTTTTCAGCAAGTGATCATGATCCCGCGCTCTTTGTCCACACTTCGTCTCGTGGTCGGACTCTTCTTCTTCTGTATGTTGATGATATGATCATTACCGGAGATGACTCTGAGTACATTGCCTTTGTCAAGGCTCGTCTTAGTGAGCAGTTCCTTATGTCGGATCTTGGTCCTCTTCGTTACTTCCTTGGGATTGAGGTTACTTCCACTCGGATGATTTCTTTATGTCCCAAGAGAAGTATATTCAGGATCTTCTTGATCGCGCCTCCCTCACTGATCAGCGTCTGTTGAGACTCCTATGGAGCTCAATGTTCACCTCCGACCCTCTGATGGCGAGCCTCTTTCTGATCCGACTCGCTATCGCCATCTTGTTGGGAGTCTTGTCTACCTTGTCATTACGGTCAGGATATCACTTATCCGATTCACATTACGAGTCGGTTTGTTTGCTTCCCACTCAGTCCACTACTGACCATCTTCTTGAGTTCTGCGCTACCTTCGTGGGACTATCTCTCGCCCGTCTCTTCTTTCCACGCTCCAGCTCGTTGCCTTGAGCTTATTCGGATGCTACTTGGGCGGCGATCCTCCGATCGCCGGTCTATCTCTCACATCGTGTTTTCTTGGTGGTTCGCTTATTGCACGAAGACGTAAGAAAGCAGATCGCGATGTCCCGCTTCAGCAGAGGCCGAGTTGCGAGCTATGGCTCTGACACAGAGATTACTTGGCTACGGTGGTTACTTGAGGATTTTTGTGTTTCACATTACTACCAGGCTCCTCTCTTGTCGACAAAGACAGTGCTATCAAGTGTGCAGTGACCACGTGAAGCATGAGCTCACCAAGCATATTGGTGTTGATACTTCCTTCATAAGGTCTTGTGTGCATGATCAGGTGATTGCTCTTCAGTATGTGCCTTCAGAGCTTCAGATAGTGGATTTCTTCACGAAGGCCTAGACTCGAGCACAGCACGGCTTCTACCTCTCCAAACTCAGTGTTGTTGATCCACCATGAGTTTGAGGGGGGTGTTAGAGATATAGTTAGAGATATGTTTGTGTTAGAGTAGGATTCTAGATTTGATTTGGTTTCCTTATCTGTAACATGTCTTGTATATATATTGGCCAATTGGCCCCCTGATAATACAAGCATTATTCGTAACAGTACGATGGTGGCCACGTTGTCGAAATTCAGGTTCAACCCCTTGAGAGTGGTAAGGACGAGACGAGGGACTCGTCGTTGAGTATTTGGCCGACATCGGTCAGAACATCGGCGAGGGTCTTGAGCTTGAGGCAGTAGTCCATTGCGGACATTTCACCTTGCATCAAGTTGTTAAACTAAGCTTCGAGGTAGAGAGCCCATGTCTTCTGGTTGTCCGGCCCGAAACAAGTGCTCGATCCAGTGCCAGACGGCATGGGCGGTGGTGGTGGCCTCCATGACTAGGTCGAGTATTTTCGATGAGATATGGATCCATAAATCCATAGGAGGAATGGTTCAATCGAGTTGCTTCTATTTGTTAGTGGCTTCCTTGGGTTGTGCGTAGGTGACGTGATTAGCGGGGAAAATTTGCCCACGGCCACCATGAAAAGGTTGTGCCACTTCGCGTAGTTTGATGCCTTGATGTCGACGACGATGGGAACTAGCGAGCGGATGGAAGCGATACTGATGGCTTGCGCCCACAGCTGGGCATTGGTTTGGATGGATAGCCTTCGGCCTTGGTGAGCAAATGGCACGCAAGAGGCAGGAAGGACGACGGAGTGCTGTGCGTGCAAGCGGGATGCACAGCGCGCTTGGTTTTAGGAATGGAAGCGCTCTGATACCATGAAAGGTTTCGGAGAAGGGCCACATGTTGATGGCATTATTTCTATTCATCCATATTTGTAGAGGACGTTAATTGATTGCAAGGAAGGTATTTGTGGATATCGTGAGGATATGTGCACGATCTCAGAATAATGAGTCAATTGGCAATGGCTTTGTTGGTTTGCAAAATCACGCGTTTTGGTTGCTCGGGGTTGTCAAGACTGCAGGCGGTCCGGCCGGCTGGTCGCCGGTCCGACCGCCAGTGGGAAGGTCGGCCGTGCAGATGCTGCCGGTCCGACCGTAAAAAGAAAAGTGGTTTTTGGAGCCGAGCCAAAAATAGGTTGTGTAGGCAAGTGAGGGGAGTCTCCTGGATGTGGTCACATCATTTTTGGAGCTCCCAGTCAAAAGTTCTATTCGGTTGAAATTTCCAGAAGGTTTCGGAATTTCGAGCGGAAAATTTGGCTAAGTCCTTTCAGGCGGTCCGACCGCCGTTGTGGGATCGGTCCGACCGCTGAAATCAGTCGGGCCAGGCCTTGTGGGGCGGTTAGACCGCCGATGACTTAGAGGGTAGCCAAGTTGGCATTGAGTTGATTTGAATGTGTTTATTGTATGAACTTCAATGCTTTATTGTTGCATATTGCATTGCGGAACTAACATGGGTCAAGTTGTGAAGAACTTGTTCCCGGAGTCGGTTTGTTTGTCTATTGTTGTGCAGGTGGCTTGCAGGTCAATGATGTCAATGGTGAGATGGATCGGGACTACGCTTGGAGAGCTGAGGTCCAGAACGATCATGGATACCGGGTGAGGTCGTGTGACTCAAGCATGGTGCAGAATGGGCAAGATGGATCGAGCAGGCGATTCGGTGCAATTTGGTTGGATCGGTGGTGCGGAAGTCGGTGCAAGTCCCTGGGTGAAACTTGACGACATGGAGAGCCGCTGATCAACCTCCACGTGGTGAAGCAGGCGATTGCTTCAACAGTTTGAGTTGTAATGTGTGTGTGGGTCCCATGTGTAAGTGGGTCCCAAAGTGAAACCCTAAGCCTCTCCTATAAATAGAAAGGGGGGAGATGGAAAACCCCCAAGCACTCATTTGGCCTTCTTCTTCCTTTTCTAGGGTTTGGAGGAGAGGAGAAACTAGGGTTTGGAGATTGTGTGTGTGCTCCTTGTGTGAGCTCTTGTCCTCCTTGTTGGAGAGGCTTTGTAAGCATCAAGTGTGTTCAATCAATCTTGTGATGCTTGCTTGAGAGATCTCTTGCCTCCCTTTGTGTTCTTTTCTCTTTTGGATGAATTTGGTGCTTCCTTGATTCAAGGGTTTAAGCTTGGTCTCTTGACATATTTTATCTTGCTTTGTGGTGTGGGAATACTCCGAGAGTCATCTAGACCATCAACCCCCACAAGCAAGTCTTGAATCAAGATTTTTATATTCTAGGGTTTGTGCACTTCTTCTGTAAAACTTTGAGAGATTGTTTCTACGGGGTGGATCTGAAGGATCGTCTCTAGAAATACCTTTCTAATATCCTTAGGGAGGTGTGTTTGAATTTTGGTCAAGTTTCATTGGTTGATTCAAAAGTTGGATCAATTTTCGTTTTGGTTTTGGGCTTGTCTTTTCGGTTCTGGACCAAATCGGTCAGACCGGTTTTATAACGGTGGTCCGACCGCCCGCGTTTGAACCGCTTCGATCTTCTTGCTGGTCGAACCGATATCCAACGGTCCGAGCCGCGATTAGTAGCCGGTCCGGCCGCTCGTTGCGTCGGTCGGCCCGCCGATCTCGGCTCAAATTGCCGACCGCCGAGCTGATGACTAGTGTGCTCTTTTCTCCACGTTTGTATCGTGTGGTTGAGGGGGTTATCGAATTCAGCACAAGGCTTCCTCTGTGCGCTTACTGATCTTCTTAGCTTTTATAGCTAAAGGAGTTAAGTTCGTGTTGAATTTGATTTAGGAGGAGAAAGTGGAGAAAGCGCCTATTCAACCCCCTAGTCGCCTTTACGGTCCTACAAGTGGTATCAGAGCCGGTTAGCTCTTCTCAATAGATCTTAACCGGTCTTTGGAGCCATGGCGACTGACAAGTACTCAACCAAGCAATATTTTTTTGATGGAGTTGACTTTGCATATTGGAAGGCTCGTATGCAAGCTTATATCGAGGCTCAAGGGCACGCTATTTGGCTTAAGGTAAAAAACCCTTATGTCGTGCCAGCCGATGACGATATGATCACTCTAGATGTGGAGGCCAACAGCAAGGCTCGGAATTATTTGATCCAAGGCCTTAGTCGATCTGAGTTTGAGCGTGTTGCTCACTTGCGGTCTGCTCATGAGATCTGGCGGACTCTTTGTGACTATCACGAAGGGTCCACTGCTATCAAGGAAGTGAGACAGAACTAACTCAAGAAAGTATACTCTAAGATCGAGCATAGGCCTGGTGAATCTTTGGATGAGCTGTGGGGAAGATTTTCTAAGATTCTTCATGATCTCCGTATTTGTTGATTTGGTTTTTAAGTCGAAAATGCACGCTGACTTTTGGGTGCTCTTGATGTGAAGGTGCGGGAATGAAGATCACTTCCATCAATGACAACATCATCATGAGTGAGCTTACCATGGATAAGCTATACTCGAGGTTGAAGGCGCATGAGATTGATTTTATCTCGCGTCTCCCCAAGGCAGTCGATGGCATTAGTGGTCGACAAATCCAAGGGTTGTTCTTCTGATTCTCTCGATTGCAGTTCATCTGGTTTTTCATTATCTGCTTTACATTCTTTAAGCGATGAGCAACTAGAGAAACTACTCGAGGATGACTTAGCTCTCCTATCCACCAAATTCACAAGAGCGTATAACAAGGTGAGGAATAGGAGGAGAAGTGGACCTATCACGTGCTTCGAATGTGGTGAGCCAAACCACATTCGCTCAGTGCCCCAAGCTAAAGGGCAAGGAGGAGAAGGAGACACGAAGACATCCCTAGGAGAGGATGCAAACCCAAGAAGACAAACTATCGTAAGTTTGTCGGTAGGGTCCTTGCCGCTCTAGAGAATGTAAATATGAGCGATGTGGACTCGGAAGCGGAGGGCGGCGAGTGACTCCCGTGGCAAGAAGAAGGCTCATGACTTCACAAGCATGTGTTTCATGGCCAAGAACAGCCACGACAGCGACTCCTCCAATGATGAGGATCCTTTTAGTGATCCTGATGAGGTATGCCCTTCAATTGCTGACATGAAAAGGGTTCTGGTGCTTGCTGAGTAGAAATTGCATAAGCAAGTAAAAATGATTAAGAAGCAGGACATTATGATTGATAATTTGAACCTAGAAGTTGTTAGGCTTAAATCTATTAATCCTGATGATATTTGTGATTCCTGCACTAGCTTGCTTAAAGAATTGACAAGCTTGAAATCTGTTCATTCCTCTGTTGCTAATCAACTAAAAGATGCTCTTGATGAACTAGAATCTCTCAAGTCTAGTTCTGTTTGCTTAGATGTCATTTCTCTTGATGTGATTGCCCTGGAAGCTATTCCTTTAACTTGCTCAAATTGTGCGTTGCTAGAATTAAAATTGGATAGCGCCCTGAAGGAATTGCAAAAATTTGATGCTAGTCACACATGCTCTCATTGTAAGAATAATAGGATTAAGATGCAAGAGATGACTGAAATGGTAGTTTACTCAAGAGCTGCATCTTGTGAAAATTGTCCCAAGCTTACAATTGAGATTGAAGCCTTAAACAAGACTCTTGAAGAGAAAGTTAAAATTGAAGAAAAAGCTTACTTTGAAAAATCCATTTCTCTTACTGCTTCTAAGAAAGTCATTGATTCTAACTCTTGTGTTTTGAATGCTGAAGTTGAAACCATGATTGGTCAAATTCAAGAGGCATTTAGAGTCAAGTTTAAGGAGCAGTTGAATAGGATTAAGGAATCCTATTGTGTGTCTTGTGAGGCCTTCAAAGTGGAAGTGACCCTTCTCAAAAGTAAACGTGATGAGGTAATCAAGTCTAGCAAGTGCACTAGATGTGAGGGTCTAATTAAAGAGAATGATTACCTCAAGGTGACTCTTGAGAAGTTTTCAAATGGGAAAAAGAAACTCAACATGATTCTTGATCAATCCAAGGTGAGCGTGAAAAATAGTGGTCTAGGTTTCAATCCCCTAGAGCACTCCAAGAAAAACCCTCCTAGGATTGCTAGAGTTGTGAAGAATGGTGCATTTGAGCGAGAACCTCCTAAGCCATCGGGGTTGTTTTCAAATCATTGGTTTTGCTCAAACTCTTTACGGCAAGAAAGGTGCTTTTACTCCTTGATTGGACCCTCAAAGGTCAAGTATCATTGCACCTTCTGCAAGAAAGAAGGCCACCTTGTTGAGTTACGCTTTGGAGAGCAAAACTTGAGAGAAAAGAGAGGATGGCGCCTTGAGATCCATTAGAGAGTCCCTCTCATTCTGATCTCTAGAGCTAGGCACTGTTTATTGTAACACCTATAGGCCTAGATTTGTAGAGAACTTTGTAGACTCTTTTTGTGGGTCTAGGCAGCATGTTGGATTAGGATATCGTGAGGAGAGACTTCGGGTAGCACCTAGGCAGGGGAGTATCGATCTTTTGGTAGATTGTTTGGAGAGGTCTAGGTGGTTCTCATGTGCATCCTTATGATTTTATTCTGATCATGTTTACTGCATTTCTCTCTGCTTGCTCCCGGCATCGTGCTTCTCGATCTTGGATTCCTAGATCATTTATCTCTAACCCCAGTACTGAGGCACGGATATTTTCTGATTGTGCTTTTTAGGTCCGTCGTGCGAGGAAGGAGGACATATGGCTTGTTGACTCCGGGTGCTCTCGACATATGACCGGAGATTCTAGATGGTTCTCCTCCCTCACACGTGCATCCGGCAACGAATTGATTACATTTGGGGATGCTTCTACCGGACCGTGGATTGCAAAGGGCACTTTGTCTGGCGTCAACGACAAGTTCATGCTAAAAGACGTCGCTTTGGTAAGTAAGCTGAGGTATAATCTCCTATCTGTTTCTCAGCTACTTGATGAGGGTCTAGAAGTGAGGTTTAAAAGTGGTGAGTGTAGAGTTCTAGATTCCTCGGGTGAGCTTGTTGTTGAGATCTCCAGATTTGAGAAGATCTTTTGTGCTAATTTCTGTATTTCTTCAGTTTCCAGTCCTAGGTGTCTTGTAGCCTCTGATTCTCATGACCTTGTTTTGTGGCATCGTAGACTTGGGCATATAGGCTTTGATCATTTGTCTAGAGTCAGTTGTAAGGACTTGATTAGAGGTTTGCCTAGGCTGAAGGCTGTTAGAGATCTTGTGTGCTCGCCTTGTAGACATGGTAAGATGGTGTCTGCTTCCCACCCACCTCTTACTTTGGTAATGACTGAGGGACCAGGACAGCTTCTTCACTTAGACACAGTTGGTCCTTCTAGAGTTCAGTCAGCTGGTGAGAAATGGTATGTGTTGGTGGTTGTGGATGATTACTCCAGGTATTCATGGGTTTATTTTCTCACTTCTAAGGACGAAGCATTTGGATTCTTTAGAGATTTGGTCCTTAGACTTGCTGTTGATATCCCTAGAGCCTTGAGAGCCATTAGGAGTGACAATGGGACAGAATTCAAGAATTCTTCTTTTTCTACCTTCTGCTCTGGTAAGGGAATTGAGCATCAGTTTTCTTCTCCTAGAGTTCCCCAGCAGAATGGTGTTGTAGAAAGGAAGAACAGAGCCCTTGTAGAGATGGCTCGAACCATGTTAGATGAGCATTCTACTCCTAGGAGATTTTAATGTGGCGATCTCTCTTTGCTTGTTATATCTCCAATAGGGTTTTCTTGAGATCTGTGGTTTGGAAGACCTCTTATGAGCTTAGATTTGGTCATTCTCCTAAAGTCTCTCATTTCAAGATTTTTGGTTGCAAGTGCTTCATTCTTAAACATGGCAACCTTGATAAATTTGAGTCTAGATGTTTTGATGGCATATTTCTTGGATACCCTGCTCATTCTCGTGGCTATCGCGTTTTTAATGTTGACACTAACAAAACTGTTGAGACTTGCAAGTCACTTTTGATGAGGCTAGTCACAGTACTAGACCCGATGCTACGGTATCTGAGGATCACGAAATTCAAGGAAGCATCTTCGTCGATGATGACTCGAGGATGAGGAACAGAACCATCCTCCGCTACCTCGAGAGGGGTGGAGAGCATGCTACTACTACTCCAGTTTCAGCTGAGCAACCTCCTCCTATCCCCACTGACGATCTGAGTGGCTCTGTTCCTACCTCAACAACTCATGGGGTAGAGGCCACGTCTGCACCAGGAGCACCTCTTCATATTCAGCGACAACATCCACCTGAGCAGATGATTGGGGATCTTCAAGAGCGAGTCACTCGCTCCAGGTTTATTTCTCCTGATTCTCCTGCACACTCTGCTTTTGTCGCTTCTTTTGAACCCCGAGATATCACCCATGCTTTATCTGATGCCTCTTGGGTCAATGCCATGCATGAAGAGCTTGAAAATTTCGAAAGAAACAAAGTCTGGACTTTAGTTGAACGTCCTTCTGATTCTCATGTTATTGGAACAAAATGGATTTTCAAAAATAAGCAAAGTGAGGATGGGTTGGTTGTTCGTAATAAGGCTAGACTCGTAGCTCAAGGTTATTCCCAGGTAGAAGGCTTAGACTTTGAAGAGACCTTTGCTCCAGTAGCTAGATTGGAAGCCATTCGCATTCTTTTAGCATTTGCAATATCCAAGAGTTTCAAGCTTTTTCAAATGGATGTTAAAAGTGCCTTCTTGAATGGTTTCATAGAAGAAGAGGTCTTTGTCAAGCAACCTCCTGGTTTTGAAAATAAAAAATTCCCAAACCATGTTTTTAAACTCTCTAAAGCCCTGTATGGATTGAAGCAAGCTCCTAGAGCTTGGTATGACAGGCTTAAGAGTTTCTTGCTTGAAAATGATTTCAAAATGGGAATGGTTGATAAAACCTTGTTCACTCTCAGGCATGGCAGTGATTTTTTACTGGTTCAGATTTATGTGGATGATATTATATTCGGTGGTTCTTCTCATGCTTTGGTGTCCAGATTTTTAGATTCTATGAGCAGTGAGTTCGAGATGAGCATGATGTGAGAGTTGACATTCTTCCTTGGTTTACAAATCAAGCAACTGAAAGAAGGCACCTTCGTTCACCAGAGTAAGTATACAAAGGACCTTCTTCGACGCTTCAATATGGGAAGCGATGAGGCCAATGTCTACTCCCATTGCTACAACTACCGTCTTTGGACCACGATGAGGATGGAGAGCAGTGGACGGAAGAGTACCGCATGATATGATTGGCTCCTCCTCTATCTTACAATGTCGAGTAGGACATACAATTTGTTGTATGTCTATGCGCTCGCTTTCAGGCTTCCCCTCGTGCTTCTCATCGTCAAGCTGTACGTCGCATCTTCAGGTACCTTCAGGATACTCTTGACTTTGGACTCTGGTATTCTTCTTCTTCTGCTCTCTCAATTCGAGCATTTTAAATCTGCGATTTTGGGGTGTAGAGTGGATAGGAAGAGTACTTCTGGCACTTGTCATTTCTTGGGCACATCTCTTGTTTCTTGGTCTTCTCGAAAATAGTCTTCGGTTGCACAGTCAACAGCTGAGGCCGAGTATGTAGCTGCAGCTAGTGGTTGCTCTCTGGTTCTCTGGATTTTATCCACGCTGCGGGACTATGGGTTATCCTTGAGAAGTGTTCCTCTTTTCTGTGACAACACTTCTGCGATTAATATTGCCAAAAACCCAGTGCAACATTCCAGGACTAAACACATTGATATTCGATTTCACTTCCTGAGAGACCATGTTGAGAAGGGTGATGTTGTTCTCCACTTTGTAGAGTCAGAACAACAGCTTGCAGATATTTTCACTAAAGCTCTTGTTTCTTCTCGTTTTGCTGCTTTGTGGGGAGAGTTAGGGGTTATTAGTCCTATCGGGCTGTTTTGAGGGGTAATTCGCTCTTTTTGCATTCATTTTATCATAATGCATGGTTCAATTCAATTGTATTGCATTGTATAATGAAATGTTTGGAGCTTTGTTCATTATCCTTGTATGGCTTGATTTCATATTCTATACCTTGTCATATCAAGTGTTAGTCTGCTAGACTTCTTTTATGACTCTTCTTGTTTAGCTTAGCTTTTGCCTTGCTAGCTTTATATCTGTGAGCTAATTGAATCAAATCATGTCTTGTTGGATCTTGTGACTAGTTTTGCTCTAGTGATCCTCTTATGATTCTTGCCATGTCACATAGGTTGAACTGAGTCTTGAACTTATTTTGAGATAAAAATGAGCTTTTTAATTTCTTAAGTCAAGCAAATGAAAAATGAGATTTTCTGTGCGAAAAAACTGATCTCACCAATCCTTTCTCATGAGACGGCTTGCCATTGCACTAGGCATGAACTCAGGGGGAGCTTTGGATGACCTAGACCACTCTTTTAAGCTTATCGCTTGAGATGGTCGCGGCAAGGCTTGAGATCTAGCACAGTGAAAAAAAATCCTTTTTAGGAAAACGCTCAAAATGCTAAGTGCTTGAGCTTTGTTTCAAAAGTGTACTCTTAATGCTCAAAATACCTCAGTTCTTATTTTGAGTCTCTTTTTACTTATAGACATGGCTTGACTCATTTTTGGTTGCGCTTAGTGAAACTATGTCTTTGAGCAACCTTTCATGGTTTTAATTCTGTTAATCTCAGATGACTGCTATTTTGGTTTTAGCTTTGCAGTACATGTTTTGCCATGATTGAATATAGCGTCTACTCTTTATATGGCTTGGTATAATACTTGTACTGTCTACATGTATAATGGTCATGGCTCCTTTTTACTAAAGTTCAAAAATAAAGTCATTCCTTCATACTCTTTCTTCTTCCATGCATCTTGATGAATTCATTGTCAAAGGGCGAGAAAGTTTTATGAAAAATGCTATTTTGGAGCGGTTGGGTTCATACTTAAGGTCTCATATAAAAGGTTACATATAAAAAAAATTTGGATGAACCTTTTGAAATTTTGTGGTCTTGGGGAGTTGAGTCTCTGGGTGTTATTGTCTTTGTCTGATTATATTTGCAATTGAAGAAGACTCACTCTGATCAAAGGTCAAATGGAACAGGTTGTCTTTCATATGGACCTAAGTGAGATTTTTGGCTACTTTCTGGAATTTGAATCCTTTTGTGCTTTTATTGCCTTATCTCACTTGCTTATACTATTACGAAGCCCGGCTTAGTGGTTCCTAGGCTTTTTCTTGCTTTTGGACCAAGTTGTGCCTTTATGCGAAAACGGCGTTTGTTTTACTTTTCAATATGAAAAACCACATTTTCTGGGAATTTGCCAATGTGTTCATCAAGTGGGAGATTGTGGATATCGTGAGGATATGTGCACGATCTCAGGATGATGAGTCAATTGGCAATGGCTTTGTTGGTTTGCAAAATCACGCGTTTTCGGGTTTGCTCGAGTGTCGGCAAGACAGACGGTCCGGCCGCCGGTCGCCGGTCCAAGCCGGCCGATGGGAAGATCGGCCGCGACTTGCCGGTCCGACCGCCAAAAAGAAAAGTGGTTTTTGGAGCCGAGCCAAAAATAGGTTGTGTAGGCAAGTGAGGGGAGTCTCATGGATGTTGTCACATCATTTTTGGAGCTCCCAGTCAAAAGTTCTATTCGGTTGAAATTTCCAGAAGGTTTCGGAATTTCAAGCTGAAAATTTGGCTAAGTCCTTTCGGGCGGTCCGACCGCCGTTGTGGGATCGGTCCGACCGGCCTGAAATCTGTCGGACCGGCCTTGTGGGGCGGTCAGACCACCGATGACTTGGAGGGTAGCCAAGTTGGCATTGAGTTGATTTGAATGTGTTTATTGTATGAACTTCAATGCTTTATTGTTGCATATTGCATTGCGGAACTAACGTGGGTCAAGTTGTGAATAATTTGTTCCCGGAGTCGGCTTGTTTGTCTATTGCTGTGCAAGTGGCTTGCAGGTCAACGACGTCAACGGTGAGATGGATCGGGACTACGCTTGGAGAGCTGAGGTCCAGAACGATCATGGATACCGGGTGAGGTCGTGTGACTCAAGCATGGTGCAGAATGGGCAAGATGGATCGAACGGGTAGTTCGGTGCAGCTGGTTGGATCAGGCGGTGCGGAAGTCGGTGCAAGTCCCTGGGTGGAACTTGATGACATGGAGAGCCGCTGATCAACCTCCACGTGGTGAAGCAGGCGATTGCTTCAACAGTTTGAGTTGTAATGTGTGTGTGGGTCCCATGTGTAAGTGGGTCCCAAAGTGAAACCCTAAGCCTCTCCTATAAATAGAAAGGGGGGAGATGGAAAACCCCCAAGCACTCATTTGGCCTTCTTCTTCCTTTTCTAGGGTTTGGAGGAGAGGAGAAACTAGGGTTTGGAGATTGTGTGTGTGCTCCTTGTGTGAGCTCTTGTCCTCCTTGTTGGAGAGGATTTGTAAGCATCAAGTGTGTTCAATCAATCTTGTGATGCTTGCTTGAGAGATCTCTTGCCTCCCTTTGTGTTCTTTTCTCTTTTTGATGAATTTGGTGCTTCCTTGATTCAAGGGTTTAAGCTTGGTCTCTTGACATATTTTATCTTGCTTTGTGGTGTGGGAATACTCCGAGAGTCATCTAGACCATCAACGCCCACAAGCAAGTCTTGAATCAAGATTTTCATATTCTAGGGTTTGTGCACTTCTTCTGTAAAACTTTGAGAGATTGTTTGTACGGAGTGGATCTGAAGGATCGTCTCTAGAAATACCTTTCTAATATCCTTAGGGAGGTGTGTTCGAATTTTGGTCAAGTTTCATTGGTTGATTCAAAAGTTGGATCAAATTTCGTTTTAGTTTTGAGCTTGTCTTTTCGGCTGGACCGTCGGTCGACCGGTTTATAATAATGGTCCGACCGCCTGCGTTCGATCGCTTTCGATCTCTCTGGTCGAACCGATATCAACGGTCCGACCGCCGATTAATAGTAGTCAAGTCCGCTCGTTGCCGTCGGTCCCGTGCCTGTCTCCACTGGTCTGATTGCGGTGCTGAAATGCACTAGTGTGCTCTTTTCTCCACGTTTGTATCGTGTGGTTGAGGGGGTTATCGAATTGAGCACAAGGCTTCCTCTGTGCGCTTACTGATCTTCTTTGCTTTTATAGCTAAAGGAGTTAAGTTCGTGTTGAATTTGATTTAGGAGGAGAAAGTGGAGAAAGCGCCTATTCACCCCCCTAGTCGCCTTTACGGTCCTACAGTATCAAGAATTAAATACTTGCCCTATACAACAGATATATACCAGATTAGAGGACATGATGACGGATTCTTGTAACATCCCAATTTTAAAGGTTTTTTTTTTTGAAAATTTTCAAAAAATAAAAAGAATCATTTGATTTTATTGAATTACTAAAGCTTAACTAGAGATTTTAGAAAACTAAAATAATTTAACATGAATTGATCAAACTTCAATTAAATCAAATTTGGTTTAATTGGGTTTTCTGGTATTTAAACTCAAAAAGTTTATTTAGAGTATTTTCTTGGATTTTAAAAAGGTCTTTTCCTTCTTTCTAAAAATTAAAAGTAATTTATTTGCAAAATTAAAACACAACTTTAAGTTTTAAGTAATTTTATTAAGTTCCAATTGACTCAAGAAATTTCTGTGTATTTTTGTTGAATTTTTGGACTTTATTTATTAATTTTTAAAAACATTTTTCCTATTTTCTCAAATTCAATAATTCAAAAATATATAGCAATTCCTTTCTCTGTTTGGGCCGGATTCTCTCTGGTATGTTCCTATTCCTGCGCCTCAGCCCGCTTCCTCGTTTTCGGTCGAGCTGCCCCCTTCCACTCTCCTCCTCTCTCTCTCTCGCCTTGCTGGTCCCCATCAATGCACTGCCGCTCGGTCGTCTTCCTTCTCCCTTTACGCACCGCTCGTCCCCACCTGCCGCTCACTTGGTCACCATCTTCTTCACCTACTCTCTCCCATGACGATCGCAGTGTCAACGCTAGCATGCGATTCTCGCTGGCTCCCGTCGCTCCGTCGATCCCTTGCTGACCGCGTTGTGTCATCGTCTTCACCAACCCCGCCTGTCAGCCGCCCTTCTTCTCTGTGGCGCCCATGTCATCCGTGCGTCACGCAAGGCCCACATCAGCTCCTGCGGCGCCCGGTCTTCTCCCTCACCTGCTCCTGTTGACCTCGCCTGTCGTCTGGTCCGCCCCATCGTCTCCCCCACCTGCTCGCATCTCGTCCCCGTTGTGTTGCCTGCTCCAAGCCGCGCCTCCTCCTTCCTCTATAAATGGAGCACCAAGAACCCCTCGTTTTCCTCTTGCTTTCCCCTCAACTCACCCTCTCCCTCTCGTGCCTCTGCCTCTAGCGCTGCCGTTGAAGCCCCTCCGCCGTCGTGGTCACCTTCGTTGGCTTCACAAGGGCACGTTCGACCCCGTGCGCACCTCCTTACCGTCGAAGCGACTCTGGAGCTCTAGCGCCACCACAAGCTGAATCTCACCACCGCTCTTCCTCACACTGCCAGTCACTCCGTCGAGCCTCGCCGCTGAAACCGTGCGCCTTAGGTTTGCCTCGCTCCCTCTCCCAGTTGCTACCTTCACCGCCGCTCACCACGGCCCAAAGAGCCCCGTCTTCTGACTAGGTAGTCGAACCTCCTTTCGCGAAACATTTTCTGACTAGGTAGTCGAACCTCACCCTGACCCAAATTCGGCTCAATGCCCAGCCCACCGTGGGGCGGACCCGCCCACACATAGCACCTCACTTACACTTTCGTCCTCGCTTCGTGTAAAAGGGTTAACCCGGAGGTGCTACGTTTGGATCCAACAGGCATTATATACTACTACAACTCACTTGAGACAAGCAATGTGGGACTAATCCCACCACACAATTCCTCATGGGCCACATGGGCCACGCTATGAGCAGGCCGGGGTATTACACTCACCCCCCCTCAAGGGCTGACGCCCTCGACAGCATACCGCATACGCGGCAAATGCCCAGAACCACCCCTCGGTACACGTCCGTGCGTCCAGTGCCGGCACATATGCCATGCCATGTGTCCACTCCGGGCCCACATGCGCCATCGCCATATGCCGCGCCTGTCTCATGCGCCGTCTGTGAAGGTTGATGCTCTGATACCATCTGTAACACCCTGACCCAAATTCGGCTCAATGCCCAGCCCACCGTGGGGCGGACCCGCCACACATAGCACCTCACTTACACTTTCGTCCTCGCTTCGTGTAAAAGGGTTAACCCGGAGGTGCTACGTTTGGATCCAACAGGCATTATATACTACCACAACTCACTTGAGACAAGCAATGTGGGACTAATCCCACCTCACAACTCCTCATGGGCCACATGGGCCACACTACGAGCAGGCCGGGGTATTACACCTCCTTCCGCCTGGAATGTAGTCCAACCTCCAGGTGTTGAACCTCCTTCCTCCTGGAATGTAGTCGAACCTTCTTCCGATCAGATAGTCCAAACTCTCTCTAACCAGGTAGTCGAACCTCTTGGTAGTCAAACCTCCTTCCTCCTGCAATGTAGTCGAACCTCCTTTCGACCAGGTAGTCGAAACTCCATCAGACCACAATGGTCTAAGGCTTCAACCACATTGGTCTAAGGCTTCGACCCCATTGGTATATGGCTTTGCCACACTGGTCTAAGACTTTGACCACTGAGTTTCGACTGTTGGGAATCGCGGCAATGCTACGATAGCACAAACAAAAATTTTACCGTGCAACCAAGGAACCACCGCAAGTAATAGATCACCAGATTACCGCTAGACGCGCCGACTCGTAGCGGAAGTAGAGTCGTTGTAGCGAGTTGATGCAGTCGTACTCACGACGCGTCTCCTCCTTCGAGTAGTCGTACATGTCGCACATCTGCTCCTCCGAGTGGTCGTACTCGTCACGTTACTTCTCCTCCGACTCCGGTGAGCGTCACGAGTTGCGGATAGTCCTAGTGCTGATGCTTCGCAACAACACCTCCGAGGTATCCACACGTACGGGGCAGGATCACCACACACTGGAGTGCTAGCACCGGCCGCATGGTTGAGAAGGCGTGGCTATTAGGGTTTCGGGAGTTCTTCCAAAGATCATCCTCTCTCTCTTCCCACCCCAAGCCACCGCCCCTCTTTATATAGGCATCCATGATGGGTCTCGACCTGGAGGCCCATTCGGAAATCGTGGCCTATACGAATTCGGATCACCATCCAAAACAGATCCTTGCCCTTTAAGTGTGCAACCCCACAGGTTCATGTGTAATCGGTTATGACTCGGAAACTTTTTTCCGATCACTAGTCGTTAGCGGTACCTAGCAGCACATAACGATTCCCAAAGACACACTGAATATATCGGACGAACCTTGATGTAATATGATCTATGATCAGGTCCTCATCACTTACGACCGATTCGTATCTCTATCGACCGAGGTTGTAATTAGTCACGACGATTCGTAACTCCTTACGACCGAGTTCTTACCATTCAGTGATTACGTTCGACCAATCTCGACCAGCTCGTATCTCCAAGCGACTAGTTCAGAATGGCGATCGAACTAAGCAACCTACTCATGCATTCTCCCTTTGCCTCACGATGCACGGTTGAACTCGGTGAGATTATGTGTCAACCATGGGTATTCAATACTTTCTCGATCGAGTGTCGGATAACATCATGTGGTTCACACTTCGACCACTAGTGGCATGGCCATGCACTTTCTTTATCTGATCACCACGAGGGGCCCAGAGACATCTCTCCTGTCATGTTAGGAGGGGCAAATCCCATCTCGACCAGTCACATCCCTCCGCATGTTTCATAGCATACTCGAAAGCCACCTTTATAACTACCCAGTAACGAGTAGCATTTGGCAACCCCTAAGAGTGCTATTACACATGTAGGGAACCATGCTGATCTCAGGTCTAAGGATTATACATCATCATTACTTGAGACCAACTAATGACACAAAGATTCATAACAATCTCAATAGTGTCTCAATGATGGGTCTATCCAACTCCATGTTCTCTAACATGTGCTCACATTATTGATTCGATATCTCCATATCTATGACCGGTGAAACAAGGTCATCAATCAATACATGTGCTAGTTATAGAGTCACTGGTGTTCTGACTAGTGACCTTCGACTAGGGATACATTTAGAATGACATCATATAAGTTAAAAAGTTCCACCAACAAGTCACATACTTATTGATCTATAACAAATGATTCATTCAAGGAACATGATAACATATTATTAAAAATATGAACATAATGAAATATCATCATCTCTATGATTACTTCTAGGGCATATTTCCAACATCGACCACTCGGTTTCGACCACTCAGGTTCGACCACTAAATTTCGATCACTCAGTTTTGACCACTGAGTTTCGATCACTCAATTTCAACCACCAAGTTTAGATCACTTAGTTTTGACCACTGAATATAGACCACTCATTTTTTATCACTGAGTTTTGATCACTCAGTTTCGACTACTAAGTTTCGATCACTCAGTTTCGACCACTAAGTTTTGATCACTCGGTTTCGAGCACTAAAAACCACTTAGTTTCGACCACTGAGTTTTGACCACCCAGTTTCGACCACTGAGTTTTGACCATGCAGTTTCAACCACTGAGTTTCGACTACTCAGTTTTGACCACTCAGTTTCGACCACTGAGTTTCTACCACTCAGCTTCGACCACTCAGTTTTGTGATCCGAAAGCAGATCAGAGAGTCATAACAAACTGGGTAATCACTCATCCAAGAAACCATTTAAAAATGATCCTTTGGACATTCTCCCCCTCTCCATTGGATTCATCAACTCATTTGGATATACTTCATCCGAAGTATTTTCTTCATCAACTCAATTAGGTATGATTAGTTTCGCCAGGAGTACTTCGTTCCTCCAAATTGTCGTTAGATATGTTTTACTTTCATTCGAAGTATTTTCATTTGTTTGAATGTATTTGGATTTATTTAATTTCATTTGGTTACTTTCAGTCGTTTTGGAGTTCAATCGTATTTTGTGTAGATAGAATCTGAAGATATAATGGAACAACAACCCCAATAAGGACGAGGTCCAGATCAAGATTGTTAGAACATTAAACAAGATGATTATCTGCACGTTGAGCGATATTATTATCAAAATATCAAGAAATGTGAATATCATAATACTGAGCCATATTAGAACATTGAGCAAGGCGAGTCAATATTTTGATCATATTGCACCTACTTTTTGCAATTGTATTTTTTTAAATTATGAAATTGCATCGCTATGATTATACAACTATATTGGTCTAGCCCATAGTTAATATCTTAATGATAATTGTGTATAAACTTCCAATCCTTGAACTTGGACATTATCCTTGTCACCGTAGAATTAATGGTTAACATATTAGTTAATAAGTCTGTATCTAAGTGTCATACTTAGCCTTACTTAGATACATTGTCATTCGGGCAATAAATTACCCGACATCATTCAAACATTTGAAAATGAATTTGGGCAGTCGAGGCTGGAGCCTGGCTAGTATTTTGAAAAGGAAAAAAGGAATTTCAAATGGCAGAACCTGGAAACTGTTGTACACTTGGGTGTGTGAAAAAGGGTGAATGTGTATGGGAGTACGTCGATGTGGGATGAAAAGCTGGGTTGGAACCTGAGGATTTGAGTTATCCTGGTTGGGAACCAGTGGAAGGTATTAGGTGTATACAGTCGCGGGATTTGCCAGGTGGATGAGGCTCCGGATTAGCGGACGGGTTAGCCTGGGAATTTGCGGGGGAATGAGCCGTGGGGCTCAAGGGTGGTGCAGCCACGGGACTCGCGGGTTGTGGCCTGGGTTTCGAGGGTCGTCTCGACTGCGGGTCAGGGATAATGCAACTGGGATTTCACTAGGGGTGCAACCGGGGTTTCGCTAGGGGTGCAACCTGAGTTGCGCCGGGTAGTGCAGCCAGAGAGTTCCCAGAGGCATTCAACCCGAAATTTTACGTGTATGCTGGCCGAAAATGTCGGGTGGTTGCAGCCTTGGGATCATCGGATGGATGTAGCCCTTGAATGTGATATATATTGGGTTGGAGCCCAGTGGTTGGAAATATGGGATTGGATCCCAGTGGTTGGAAATATGGGATTGGAAATATTAGGATGGAACCTAGAGAATTGAGAAAGTCTGGTCGGGTACCAGTGGTAAATATGGGGTATGACCTGAGCATTGGGCGGATAGAGCCACTCAATGGTATAGGAGACGGATTCTCCACTAGTACTCTACAATAAAAACTCAGTTTATAAAACTTGTGTTAGTAAAATGCTAAGTCTCACGTTTTGCCACTACTTAATCTATTTCAATAAATGGTTTTGTGAAAAATAAAAGAACCATGAGCATCCCCTTTGATTAGCTTTGTGTGTGTGTGTGTGTGTGTGTATAATAAGTGCATTATGTGTTGGCTCGCGATTATGGTTGTGTAGTCATGGTCGCTATTTACATTCTTTTAGTCAGTACGCACCAAAGAAGACTATAGGGACAATTATGAATATTGATAAAGACTGAAGCTTAAGAAGGTCAAAAATTAGATCGCGAGTCCATAGTCGATTGCCGGTGGGCATATTATGAGGGTTCCACATGTTATATTTTGATTCTTCTTCCGCTGCTATTCTCTGAAAGTATTTGGCCTGTCTGGCTATTCTACAAGCCAAATATCGTAAGGTATTTTGATGATTTGTTTAATATTATGCAATAACTCTGCATTTTTGTGATATGTGTTTGAACCAACAATGTAATTGTGTGTGCTATCTACTGATCCAGGGAATAACATAAATTAACAGAGTAGGTCTCAAGTTCCCAATTTGGGGTCTCACATCATATTATCTCTAGTGTTAAGTTCTCCCCTGAAAGCTAGCCATAAGAAGATTCTGTGTCTATGTGGGATTGATCTGTGCTAGACATAATCCGAAGCTCGCCATTTGTCGGGACCCAAATATGCAAATCTGGACCCTCTGTGTATTCTGCACTAGTCCAGGATCACGCTAGTGCACACAGTGTCAACATTGATGAAATATCACATCCATACAACGAATATAAGGATAAACGAGTACTTTGAATAACAAATAACTATTGGGACCTTATGGTCAAGTTTTATATTTATTAAGCCATGATGCAAAGCTGATAATAAAGAAATAAACTGCAGCGGAAACAAAATAAACTCCAGTGGCTCCCATCAATTTACCACAGGCAACTGACTGGGATCAAGACCCTAACGCTCAACCTTCGTAGAACTCTTCTTCAAAAGCAAAGACGACTCCTCCATACATTGATTTGTTTAGCAAGAGTGAGTACACACCGTACTCGCAAGTCATACCACAGAATGCAATTTATAGATGATGGCTTATTCCAAAGGAATGGCTTCTGTGGTTATTTTGCAGAAATGCAACATTTGCAATTGAATACAAATAATAGATTGAAAACATGATTCAAAACAAATAGACAATAATAAGTTAACAATTGATTTCACAAAGGACACACAGTCTAATCAAGTTATTCACACAGCTGCACAAGTTATCTCACACAGCTGACCCTTCCCAAATGTTTTTATGAAAATCTACCCTTCGTGTGAAATTCCCGAGCATGTCCATATCCGAGGACGCGGCTATTCGAATAGATTGATTTAACACTCTGCAGAGGTAGTACACTTTACCCACATGATACAATCAATGTAGCTAGCACTGACCATAATAAAACCTTTCAGAGACTTCATCTCAAACAATGACACTCCCGATGTGCTTTCCTGCCGTCCAATTTGTTCACATAGCCCTTGGAACAACACACACCGTTGGACAGGGATGCAGCGAACCGTCCCGCGATGTGACCCAAACACAGCGGTACACACCTCCAGCCCATCACACAGTTTAAATACAACCTGAGTTATCAATGTCAAGACTCCATAACTTATTAAGTCAGGCCCAGCCCATACTAGGCATGTGGTCGTACAGTAAGGCCCAGTTCAATGGCGCACAAAGTTAAGTCCTTAATTGACCAAGGCAAGACTTCCAGTTTTAACCCAAATCACAAAGTTTATATCACACAGTTCCACCATTCACACAGATCCACCACTTGCCTCAGTCTAAATCTTTTCCCACCCTGTTGATTAGGTGCAACACATGCCATCAACGAGTAATAGCACACAGCACACACAGTTTCATCACACAGTTCCATAATCGCTTAGTCAAGTTTATAATCGCAACTCTCACATGAAATGATGACTTGTGGCATGGCTAAGCAGTCTAATCGTATCTAACCAACCCACGTTGGTGCTACAATAATACCAACTAATAATTAACCAACCTAGGGTGACAAAAGATCATGGCATACAATAGACAAGGTGGCATAACAATTTGGATTAATAACTACACCCAAAAGCATTTAAATAAATACTTGAAATAGAATGCAATACATTGAAACAAAGTATTTTGAAAACTGGGTTCAATATGATCAAAGGTATAACTTGCCTTGGAATAGCTCAAAGTACTGGTCTTGATCTTGAGGAGGTGCTTCTTCTTCAGCAAAATTCCCCGAAGTATCGACGTCTACTCGCAAACGAGACAAAAGAAACCAAAAATAAATAAATACAGAAGCAAAACAACTCCAAAAATTCAAATAAAATTCACCATTAAATAGATCTTAATTTTATATGAATTTACAAATTTGAATGGGTTCAATCCGAGTTCGGATGCAAAAGATATGGGCTTTGGAAGATTGGAAAATCAAATAAACCCTAATTTGGATTTTATTGAATTTCCCGAATTATTTTTATAAAGGAAAATCGGATTATTGCGCAATGCTTGAGTCAGGCGAGAATTTCCGGAAAAAGAAATATATTTAAAAAGAAATCTGACATGTGGGACCCATATCGTGTACAACTAACAGTGGACCAAATCCACCGAGCCTTTGAATCTGGTCGGTCTTGAGGTGGTGCACCCGCGTCTGTGGCGCCTTGTGCGCCAACGAGGTGACACGCACCTTACGGTGAGGTGGACGCCGGCGGTACGCCACATCGATCGGCGGCGATGGCTCGGGAACCAATGGCAACGGCGAACGGCGGCATCTCGCCGGCGGTGAGTGGTACCAACGTGTAGAGGGGGTTATTGCGCACATATGGGCACTGGTTTGAGCACGTGGAGTTGACGGAGATGGCCGGCGGTGAGGAAGAAGCGGCGGCGAAGACTCGGGTTTTGTCGGACGGGCGCTCCGGCGATGCTCCGGCGATGAGGAGGTGCGCACGAGGTAGTCCAGTACTTGCTCATCACGATGGTGCAGTCGGTGGAGCAAGGGCGACAACGACGGTGGCGCAATTCACCGGAGAAGAAACTCGACCGAAAACCCTAAAGCTTGAAATGCAGCGGCGCTAGGGCGATCCGGGCGACGAGAGTGGCGGCTTTGGGTTGCGGAGGTCCGGGCGGTGCTAAGGGAGGTATTTATAGGCCCGGGGGACGCCGGATTTGGAAATCCCCAAATCGGGTCCGAAACGGCCGCGATTTGAAAATCCGAGATTCGGGGAGATTGAAACCGATTCGGGATTTGATTTGGTTTGGAACGGATAAGAAATAACCGGAGACACGATTTGGTGGGGTCGGCACGAATAATCAGCAACGAATACGGTTTTGTCGGATAATCTTGAAGCTCCAGCAATGGCGGGCGAGCGCGTAGCGAGGAGAAGAAAGCCCGCGGAGGCAGCGACCTGTGGCGGTCCCTTTGGAGAGAGGCGAGCGGCGGTGCGGCGCCGTCGATAAATCCAACGGTAGGAGCGGCGGCGGCGGGGCTGGGTGGTGGCGATGGAATAGTGTTGGGCTTCGGCCCAGCACTGTTCCGAAGGGTTTAAAATAGATTTTTCTTTTTAATAAATCCAGAAAATGCAAATAGCAATTAGAAAATAGCAAATGACTTTGGAAAAATTCCAGAAAATTTTATAAAATATATCCAAGCATATAGAATCTAAATAAAATACTTTTGACAATTGTTGATGTTGGGATTAAGCACATTAAATCAATTTGTTCTAAAAGTCCATATTAAGCTTTTTAAATTAGTATTCAAATAAATTCAAATGGTGAATTTTCTCACTACCACTATTTAAAAGATTTTTAAAACTCTGAAAATTGGGATGTTACACCATTTTAGGCCATTGGACGACACAATTCTATATACTTATGAGGTAGTTACTTCGGCCATTGTTGATGCGATGACTCTTTGGTCTAAAGTTTCCTGCGTGAGTTGCTGCTCAGACAGAGCATGTAGCAAAGACTGGTATTCCAACAGTGTCTGCTGAGATAGGACCGGGTGAAGTGAAACCACACAGGTGTTATCCACAAATTGTGAGCTGATAGTGCAATTCAGATTAGTTGCATACATGAACAGAATGGGAAAGCATAGATATAATCTTCCTGTTGAGATCCAATGGTCTTTCCAGAATGAAGTAGTCTTTCTATATCCGATTATGACCTTTGTCAATTGCATAGTTGTCTCCATAACATCTGTAAACATTTTCCAAACTACCGTGTCACCTTGGCGGGACTGCACAGGTATGTATCCTCAGATATATCGGCTTCTTAACCAATTGAAGTAAGGTTCGATAGAGTTCGACAGTAACTTTTCGGTCAATTTCATGATCAAGGCTTTGTTATGAATCCGTAGATCACGGATTCCTAAACCTTCTTGCGATTATGACCTATTATGACAAATATATTCGTAATACCGTAGTGACCGTAAGCGTATTATGGCCTAGATTATTACCTCAGCCCTGCAGCTCATCAGCCCAATT
Organism: Hsuehochloa calcarea; assembly: GCA_036346395.1. Classification (NCBI taxonomy): domain Eukaryota; kingdom Viridiplantae; phylum Streptophyta; class Magnoliopsida; order Poales; family Poaceae; genus Hsuehochloa; species Hsuehochloa calcarea. The sequence goes on along the minus strand of CM070609.1, from coordinate 44,073,855 downwards.
TAAACCCAAAATGGAGTCACCAGAGTTATTGTGCTAACCGGACGGCTATTAATTATTGTTAGCTGAATGATGTGGTGTTATATATATGGCTAATGGTAAGGGCGGTGCGTCCAATTAAATCGTTTTGGTTTAGACGTTTCATTTATGGTTCATAGCAATCCATGACTAACGGGACCACTTTCACTCACAGAGGTTGGTTGCTTCGAAACAAACATGCTAGGGGAATTCTCCCATCGAGTTTCTTCTATCCCGCTCTCCTGAGGCCAGATTCATCTGACCACCCATCGCCCTCCCCACCAATATCCTCTGTGTTGTCTTCACCAAACATTGTCGTGAACATGTATAACCAAACAAAATGATTTATGACTACAGAACTAGCAAATAGTCAATTTAGGTAATAAAAAAATTGCAATATTGATGTGAACAGTGCGCAACATTGATTTTGTATTGATGAAACATTATTTTACTTCAGATGCAATATTTTTTTGTACATGTGCAACATTCAAAAGAACAGTATACAACATTGTTTTGAATGGGCCGCAACGTCATTTTTCGTAATGGTCCGCAACATTCGTTTGAACAAAAAAACATGAACTTCTGATTTTTCCAGATGCAGGTAGTGCTTGTATGGGTGATCGGTGAGAGGAGGAACAAGAGGAAGGAGGAGATCGAGATTGTCTTTGATCGAGTGTTGGAGCGTAGTTATGTGAGGATCAAGTGTTGGGGCGAAGGAGATCGGCGAGATGAACGGCGGTAGGGCGCCTTAAACAATCCAACGACGGAACATGGCGTACAGATCTAGCGCTCGGACTGTACATCCGAGCGCTAGGCACCAGCTATATATATTTGGCATTTGGTCACCCATAAAAGAAGGCAAGTTTTCAGTTACTGCATGCATTCGACCAGAAGAAAGTTACTGCGTGAAGCATATAATAAATAGCATCAATAGTTCGTTGGTTACTAACTTACCACTACCTCAGTTTTTTTAATACTTATCATTTTAGATATCGATACCATCTTCAATATACATCTTTCAGTGTTACTTTTTTCTAGTTACATGTTTGCAAACATTATTAAAAATATAATTATATAAAAGTATTTTTTTACAGCAAATCTAGTAATATAATTTTCACACGATAAAACCAAATAATTTCGTATGTATTGAAGGTCAAAGGTTAAAAAGATTAAAGGCACGCAGTCTAAAACGACGTGTAAACAAGAACGTACAAGAAGCAGTAACTCCGCTAAGACTTAAGACTTAAAATCCTGTAACGCTTCCTGGTCGCTACGCCGTTTAGACACGCGTATTAATACCTCCGCAAAACGCCCCTTTCGAATCATTCCCGTATATGCACTTGTGCTGGTCGAGGCGCGGAAACGTCAGCGGCGGCAACGCTGGCGCGGCGACCGTGTGGCACCACCTCCTCCTCCTCCTCCTCCTCCTCCTCCTGCTGTCGGTGGTCGGCCGCGTGAGAGCGGCCGCGGTACCGGAGATGGTGTACGGCTTCCCGGAGCGCGCGGTGGTGTCGGTGGCGTGCTTCGCGGCGGCGCTACGGGGCTGCCTGGCCGAGCGAGGCGTCACCGACGAGGAGAGCTGGAGTTGGTCCTGCGCCGCGCGGGCGTACGAGGCGTGCGACGGTGGCGAGGCGTGCGCTTGCTTGCGTGGCCGCCGCTAGGAGCAGCGAATTGATGGATTATTACTGGTGGCTGATTGATTTGGTTAGTTTGCCCGACTCCGCTAGTAGAGCACACGGTCGGACCCGGATGGATCATGTTTGGTGTGTGGAGGCCCCGTTCCTTCGCTGCTGGTTGAAGATTTTGATCAGTCTACCATTTTGTTTCTTTGCATTGTTAGTACAAAACGAAAGATTGTGGTTCTCCTTTTACATATATATACAGCGACAGTGTGCTAGCTTAGCTGTACATGTAGTTTGTGCGAAATTATTCGATATGAATTGATCGACTTTGCTTCTAAATGAATGTTAGTAAATTAAGGATTTAGATCATCTAGCATTAATTATGTCGCAATGGCACCGTGCTATTATCAGTTCCGTGTGGGTGGTGTGAATGTGGTGTACTGAATGTATTCGTCTCTTTTGTACTTTCATTGTCGGGACTCAAATATATAAATCTGTACCTTCTGTGTATTCTGCACTAGTCCAGGTCTCTTTTGTACTTTCATTGTCGGGACTCAAATATATAAATTTGTACCCTCTGTGTATTCTGCACTAGTCCAGGATCACGCTAGTGCAAACAGTGTCAACATCGATGAAATATCACATCCATACAACGAATATAAGAATAAACGAGTACTTTGAATAACAAATAACTGTTGGCACCTTACGGTCGAGTTTTACATTTATTAAGCCATACAAGGCTGACATTAAAGAATAAACTGCAGCGGAAACGGAGTAAATTCCAGTGGGCTCCCATCAATTTACCACAGGCAACTGACTGGGATCAAGACCCTAACGATCAACCTTCGTAGAACTCTTCTTCAAAAGCAGGCGATGACTCCTCCATACATTGATTTATTTAGCAAGAGTGAGTACACCGTGCTACATAAGTCATACCACAGAATGCATTTATACATGATGGCTTATTCTAAAGAAATGGCTTCTGTGGTTATTTTGCGGAAATACAACATTTGCAATTGAATATAAATAATAGATTGAAAACATAATTGAAAACAATTAAAGAATATTAATTTAACAATTGGTTTCACAAGGGACACACAGTCTAAACAAATTATTCACACAACTGTACAAGTTATCTCACACAGCTGACCCTTCCAATTTGTTTTGTGAAAATCTACCCCTCGTGTGAAATTCCCGAGCATGTCCATAACCGAGACGCGACTATTCGAATAGATTGATTTAAACACTCTGCAGAGGTTGTACACTTTACCCACACGATACAATCAGTGTAGCTAGCACTGACCATAACAAAACTTTTCGGAAACTTCATCTCAAGTATTATTACTCCCAGTGTGCTTTACCGTGATACCAACCCAAACACAGCGCTTGGCATAACACACACTGTTGGACAGGGAAGCGGCGAACCGTCCCGCGATGTGCCCACACAGTAACACACCTCTAACCCATCACAAAGCTTAAAATACAACCTGAGTAATGATATCGAAAATCCATAACTTACTAAGTTAGGCCCAGCCCATACTAGGCATGTGGTCGTACAGTAAGGCTCAGTTCAATGGTGCACAAAGTTAAGTCCTTAATTGACCAAGGCAAGACTTTCAGTTTTAACCAAAATCACAAAGTTTAAAGCACTCAGCTCCACCATTCACACAGATCCACCACTTGCCTCAGTCTAAATCTTTTCCCACCCTGTTGATTAAGTGCAACACATGCCATCACGAGTAACAGCACACAGCACGCACAGTTTCATCACATAGTTCCATAATCACTTAGTCAAGTTTATAATTGCAACTCATATGAGATGATGACTCGTCGCATGGCTAAGCAACCTACTCGTATCTAACCAACCCACGTTGGTGCTACGATAATACCAACTAATAATGAACCAACCTAGGGTGACAAAATATTAAAGCATACAATAGACAAGGTGGATATAACAATTTGGATTAATAACTATCCCAAAAGCATTTAAATAAATACTTGAAATAGAATGCAATACATTGAAACAAAGTATTTTGAAAACTTGGATTCAATATGATCAAAGGTATAACTTGCCTTGGAATAGATCTAGATATTGGTCTTGGTCTTGATCAAAAGTATCGACGTCTACTCGTAAACGAGACAAAAGAAAAAAAACAAATAAATAACAGAGGAAAAACTAACTCCAAAAATCAAATAAAAATCACCATTAAATAGATCTTGATTTTATATGAATTTACAAATTTGAATGGGCTCAATCGGAGTTCGGATGCAAAAGATATGGGCTTTGGAAGATTGGAAAATCAAATAAAACCCTAATTTGGATTTTATTGAATTTCCCGAATTATTTTTATAAAGGAAAATCGGATTATTACGCAATGCTTGCGTCAGCCGAGAATTTTCGGAACAGAAAATAGATTTAAAAATAAATCTGACATGTGGGCCCCACATGTCAGTCTAAGGGCTCACGGTGGACCGTGTGCACTGAGCCACGGGAGATCTGGCGCGGTGGACCGAGCCATGCACGCGTGTGCTGGAGCTGATCTGGCACCCAGGCCGCCACACCGGCAGAGGTGTGGCGGGCGAGGAGCCGACGACAACGGCGGCGGTGGCGCTCGGGACCGATGGTCACGGCGTGACAGCGGCGACTCACCGACGGCGAATGATACGGATTGTTCCCGTGCTATTGCGCTTTCGGGGGTGCCCTTACCGATGGCGACAACAGCGGTGGCGGCCGTGGCGAGGAAGAAGCGGTGGAGCCGGGTTTTGTCGGAAGGGTGCTTGGCGATGCTCGGCGACGAGGAAGGGCCACGAGGTAGCACAGGACTTCGCGATCACGGTGGTGCGATCGGTGGAGCAAGGCGACAACGGCACAGCGCATTCACGGAGAAGAAGCTCTACGAAAACCCTAAATCTTGGATTGCGGCGGCGCTAGAGCGATCGGGAGAGCGAGGTGGTGGCTGCAGGTTGCGCGGACTAGGCGATCCTAAGGGAGGTATTTATAGGCCCGGGGGACGTCGGAATTGAAAATCCCCAATTCGGGTCCGAAACGGCCGGGATTTTGAAATCCCTGAATTTCGGAGATATTTGCTGAGTTCGGGTTTGATTCGGTTTGGAATAGACAAGAAATAAACAGAGATACGATTTGGTGGGGTCGGCGCGAAGAATCAGTAACCGAATCGGTTTTGTCAGGCGAAGCTTCAAGCTCCAGCAATGGCGGGCGAAGGCGCGGGCGCGAGGAAGAAGAAAGGTGCGGAGACGACGACCCTGTGGTGGTCCCACCTGTCAGCGGCAGCGAGGCGCGGCGAGCGAATCGAGAGCAAGGCCCGCGGCGACAATCAACGGAGGAAGGCGTGGTTGAGCGCGTGCGTCCGATCGAAACGAGGGGCACGCGTCAAGCATCCAACGGGCGAGGGCGCGGCCGAGGTGAGATGGGCTGGCGCGGCTGGAATAGTGTTGGGCTTCGGCCCAGCACTGTTCCGGAAGATTTAAATAGATTTTTCTTTTTCATAAATCCAGAAAATGCAAATAGCAATTAGAAAATAGCAAATGATCTTGGAAAAATTCTAAAAAATTCTATAAAATATATCCAAGCAAATAGAATCTAAATAAAATAAGTTTGGCCATTGTTGATATTGGAATTAAGCACATTAAATCAATTTGTCCTTAAAGTCCATATTAAGCTTTTTAAACTAATATTCAAATAAATCCAAATGGTGAATTTTCTAGCTACCACGATTTTAAAAGATTTTTGAAGCTCTAAAAATTGGGATGTTACACTCATGAAAAATGATAAGTAGTTGTGGATATTGAAGAAGAAAAACATGGTACACGCGTTCCTATGTTTCAGCTACATGAGTCCAAATCCAAATGTTGCAAGAAAGACTTGTCTTCGCAAAAGTATTGCTAACATGGGCGTGATAAGAGGACAATATAAAATAAGAAGAATGTATACTGACCAATTGAAAACATTCACCAAAGAAATGGAAATCTGGACTGATTTGACCGTATAGCGCAACAAAATTCCAAAACTGGCCTCTATATCTTCGAAATCCCCGATTTAGCCCCCCGTACCTACCTGTTGCGGCCGGGGACAGCAGCAGCCAGCCTGCTACCGTGCGGGACCGCAGCAGATAGGTGCCGTCCCCGACGGGTGGATCACTGTTTAAAAAAATTCTGAAAAATCTATTTAATAATATTTGTTTAAGGAATTTTTAAATACAATAAATGAGCTCAAAAAATTATGAAAGTTTTTGTGGAGCCTCTTGGCATAGTGTGCTTGTTTTTGTAATTTTTTCTAAATTTTATCCATTTTATTTTCTCTGCAAAATTCTTTTAAGTATAATGTTAGTGGGAATTTTCTAATATAGAAACTTAGGTCCAAACATTATGAAATTTTTTTATCAGACTCCCTACATGGAGGAATTGATTGTGTAAATTTTATGTAATTTTATATACTCCTAAATTATCTCGAAAAATTCAGGGTTTAGGTTTGGAGAATTTGGACAAGAAGTTTCAGAAATTAGGGTTTCATGATTTCATGTGACTTGAAATGTGTAAAGTTTACTACCACATGACTACTTTTGGTCACTATAGTTCTTGATCACATTTTCGAAGATGCTGAGAACTTAACTGAAGGGGCTTAGAACGTTGTGATTACGAAGATACCCTAAAACATAGAAGAATCGATGTCGATGTGAATGGTTATTTCTGGAATTCCACCAGAAGAGGTATACTTGCAATATAGTATTGGCTCAGCGGTGGCACAGAACCAGAACTACATTGTAGTCCACGGATAGAAGCACGTTACATGTGGTCACATGGCATGATGGTTCGGCTAATTGCTTTAGTCATGCACGCTAGCTACTGCTACGGTACATTGCGACACAAGCCTCTGGACCATGTAAGTACGCATACCTTTAGGGGATAGTAAAAAATATGGCGAGTAGGAGGGGGACTACTACGGAATGGCCTGACCTACTGCGTGGAGCAGGGCCATTTGCCATTCCTTCCGAGCTCGGCGTTGTACTCCTCGCCGGCCGCCCTGGCATCGGCCGCCATTTCCCGCTTTTTCTCGCTCTCCCTCTTGCGTGCCTCGCGCTCCCTGCGACTGCACGCCTCGAGATGGGTTTGCGCCTCCCGCCGGATACGCTGGTTGTGCTCTTCAGTCCGACGCTCCTCCTCCCGGATCTCGCGTCCCCTTTCGGCATTCCACTCATCGAAGTCGAGCTGTCACTGGTTGTGTGGGTGGATCTCTAGGTCGATCCACTTGCGGAAGCCACATAACGGCTCCGGAGACTACAGGTAGACGGGAGAGATTGTTAGTGCGTACTATAAAAGAGAATTTGTACGGGAACTTACTGTAAGTACTCCTTACCGGTTGCCGATAGCTGCTCGTATCCCAACGGCGGTCGGGATAGTCAGAGGAGTAGTTCAGACAACCCTAGTAACGCATGCCGAGGCTGATCCGGTGCTTGGATTTGAAGAACTTGCATGTGTCCTTGCACCAACAGAGGGGCGGCGTCTCCCCCTCTAGCGGGTGTTGCGGCGAGCGCTCGATTGGGACGTTCTGGCGTGGGTTGCAGCTACGAGGGGCTTCATTGCAGAGAGCTGCCAGCCATGCAAGCTCCTCTTGTCGGACCCGGGCCGCAGCAGCCCTAGATTGTTCGGCCCGAGCTGTAGAAGCCCTTGCTAGATCGCGGATCTCGTCCCATTACTTCTTCTGCTTATCCATCCCGGCGTGGTGAAGCAAGCTGTGGTGTAGTGTTGGGTTTGGCCGAGTAGTTGTCTTGCACCTCCTTTTATAAGCCACGGGGTTCGCATGGGTTAAATCTTATCTTTTTGCAGAGAGAAGTCATGTCCTATTTTTAAGAGTGTTGTCACATCCTACTTTGCAGAGTGATGTCATTTCGGTCTAAAAGCTGGCGAGGTAGTCACGCATGATTTGGTAGAGATTGGATGACGCCGATCTAAAATTATCTTCAGCATGACATTATTCCTAAAGATGATGAAGAGGCTGATCGTATTGCTCGGAAAACCAAATCATACACTCTGATTGAACGTACCTTATATAAACGAGGATCTGACGTAATATTGATGAGATGCATATCTCAAATGGATGACCTTAAGTTGCTATCCGACATTCATGGAGGAGTCTGTGGAGCACATCATTCCTATCTAACATTTATCGGTAAAGCCTTCAGTAAAGGATACTACTGACCAACTGCCCTTCATAATGCAAATGAGCTCGTGATGAAGTGCGTACAATATCAATTTAATAGTGGACAACTACATCAGCCGGTACAAGCTTTGCAAACAATACCTCTTTCTTCGCATTTTGCAACCTGAGAACTAGACATTCTGGGACCTTTCCCAAGAGCACCAGGGGCTTCGAATTCCTTTTCGCCATGATTGACACATTTACAAATGGATAGAAGCTGAGCCAGTTGTTAAAATAACAATTGAAGCCACTAAGAGGTTTCTCACCAAAAAATGTGATCACGCGATTTGGTGTACCCAGTCGTATAATCACAGATAACGGTGCCCGGTTCTCTAGTGGAATTTTCAGGAGTTTTGTAAGGATCTATGTATCAAGATACATTTTGCTTCTGTCACTCACACGCAGAGTAACAGAGCAGTCAAAAGAGCCAATGGGATCATAATGAAGGGGTGAAATGCTGAGTGTTCGACCAGTTAACACAATGGTCAGGAGCTTGGGTTCAAGAACTTTCTTCTATACTATGGGCTGTTCGACCAGTTAACACAACGACTAGTTGTGCGACCGGTGAAACACCATTTTTTCTCATTTACGGTGCTAAAGCCATGCTTCCTTCAAAACTGAAAATGAGCTCTGCTCGAACTGATTGTTACAACGAGAACGATCAAGAAGAATGACGACTCGACGATATCAATGTTCTTAAGGAACGACGAAACCAAACCCTAATACGATTAGCGATTTACCAACAAGCCATGAGAAGGTATCACAGTCGTAAGGTGTAACCTCGCAGCCTAGCTGTAGGTGATCTAATTTTCAGAAAAATTCAGAGTTAGGCTAATCGCAACAAACTTTCTCCCAAATGAGAAGGTCTGTACACTATAGTCGAAGTCACCAGACCTGGTTCGGTACTACTAGCTATGTCAGACGAGCGTATTTTGTCAAACTCCAGGAATATTAAACAATTGCGTAGGTTCTTTGTATAATTGTATTTTTACATTATGTCAAATTTTAATTTATCATTTCTTTATTTTATTCGATGAGTGATATTGTTTATATATTTGTACCATACTCTGGTTGCCTACTATTGTTGTTTACACTGGTCGGAGAAGACGAACTTCTCTCTGATATCCTTTAAAAGGATCTCTGTTACTCTCTACCTCAGACTTCTAAGTCAAATGCCACAAGGATCCTAGTCGTGACCATTACGTCAATAGTTCTCACGCGCGACCACACTCTTTTCTTAAAGAAACATACGAGTACAAAGAGCATAACACAAACAACTACACATAGTGATTTACATGCTTAAGATTTCAGAGACTACATTTCTTCACTTCAAAATTCTGTTTTACTCTTGTTTGGCTACTAGTCGAGACGTGGAAAGCCTCCTAATCGAAGTCTCTCCTCTCCGCACGTGGTCCTACCCACTGGAAGGAGCTTCCTAGCGACGATTCTTTTCCAATGATCTTCGCTACCAGTTGAACTTGAGCATGAGCACATTTCGCAGGGTGTTTCTCACGTCTTAAATTCTTAGCAATCATTACGACCAGTTTGGATACTACATATAAATAAAATAACATATCGTTTATTGCATATTTTCTTTCTTATCAAGACAAGTCTTATCTTCCAACCATGTAATCTATTATTTGTTATTTCGATTATGGAAAACAGATCTACAACTACTTGAAGTCACACACTGGTTCCAACCACAGTTGATTTCCTAGTATTAATACGATCAATTTTTATTATATAATCAGCACAAACTATCAACAGTGGCCGTGACTTTTACTCTTATTCTTGGCTTACTGCTGCAGGATCGCGGGAACTCGTGACCTATATGAATTCGGATCACTATTCAAAATAAATCCTAGCCCTTTAAGTGTGTGACTCTATAGGTTCATGGGTAATCGGTCGTGACTTGAAAACTATTTTTCGACTACGAATCGTCAATGGTACCTAGCAGCACATAACGATTCCCGAACACACATAGAATATATCGGACGAACCTTAATGCAATATGATCTACAACCAGATCCATATCACTAGCGACCAGCTCATATCTCTATACGACCAGTTCATATTTGGTCTCGACCAATTCGTAACTCCTTATGACCAAGTTTCGACCACTTAGTGACCATGTTCGACCAACCTAGACGCAAGTTGTGATGTAGTGTTGGGTTTGGCCAAATAGTTGTCTTGCACCTCCTTTTATAAGCCACGGGGTTGGCATGGTGTGGTTAAATCTTATCTTTTTGCAGATAGAAGCCATGTACCATTTTTAAGAGTGTTGTCACGTCCTACTTTGCAGAGTGATGTCATTTCGACCAAAAGTCAAAAAGTGGCGGCGGTGTTGTCACGTCCTACTTTGCAGAGTGCAGTCATTTCGGTCAGAAAAGCTGGCGAGGCATGGTGTTGTCAAGTCCTACTTTGCAGAGTGTTGTCATTTTGGTCTAAAAAGCTGTCATTGCGTGGGTGTAAGTATTATAAAGTTGTCTGCAACCTTACAGATTTAGGTCTCCAAAATTTAGAATGTAGTATTTCGAAATTAGGGTTTGATTAATTCGCACGCAAAGTATTCATAACGGAGTTAGACAGAGGCATACAAGATACAAAGGAGTACAACAACGTCGCAAAAGCATATATCACGTAGTGCAGCGATACATAGATAAAGAGTGGATATTACAATCTGACTAGAACTGAACTTCTACTTTGCAAGAACAAGAAATAATAGAAGCAAAACTGCAAAACTAGCCATGTTAACTAATTTCTGAAGCATTTTCTCAACCCTTTCCATCCTTTCATCCAATCTTTTAAGCCCATTATCTTTATTTTTCGTCTGTTGATCACAGGCTCGAGGCACTTGACAAAATGCAGCAACAGCATGGGTGTCTTCTTGCAAAGCAGCAATTTGCATTACAATGTCTCGAACCTCCAGCACTGCTTCATCAGCCCACAGCCAGAACCGACAAGTTGTGTTCTGTAATAAGAATTACAACTGCAAGTAAAAAAATCTACTGTCTCCATAGAAGTTCATTGGGGATGATCAGGCACAAGTTACCGTATGATTTGAACACTTCATGAATACTCAGGATGGATTGGTTGGCATATGGGAGGTGAACACATTCACCGGATCCCTGCAACGAGGGCAAACCAAGTGCTGCCGTAGTGTTTCTAATTGCCTGCTCACTCAGAAGTTTGATGAAGCCGTACACATCTCGTTTAAGACTGGAAGAAAGGAGAAGAGGAAGTGAAGAGTGAGGGGAATGGCAACCAAAATATCCATATATATAGCCTGCGGGTAAATTGCAATTGGGTTGAACAAAATTCGCGTCCGCGAGGCAGCGGGGCCGAGGAGGTATTGCGGGCCAGCATTGCGTTATGTCTTTACGGTTTAGTAAGTTAAAATCGGGAGGTAGAGTTGTCGTTTGTACTGAATATTTTGGAGAACATTTTGTGTACATAAATCACAGTATCATAATGAAAACAGACATTACATAAATCACAAAGGCAGAATGCACAATGACATTACATAACAAGTTTTTCACGGCCACGACATTAGCTAGGGTGCATCGTCGTGTCGCTTGCTCGGACGGTGTAGTTGATCCTCAGGGAATGTGAACCATCCGGGGAGTGGCGCACGTCTCGAAGGCCGTAGTAGGGGTGTTGCCTGGGAGGCGAAGCTGGGGTGATCTCAGCATGGGGGTCCGGCTCAGGCCTGAGCTAATACTATATTGCAAGTATGCCTCTTCTAGTGGAATTCCAGAAATAACCATTCACATCGATATCGATTCTTCTAAGTTTTAGGGTATCTTCGTAATCACAACGTTCTCAGCCCCTTCAGTTAAGTTCTCAGCATCTTCAAAAATATGATCAATAACCATAGCGACCAAAAGTAGTCATGTGGTAGTAAACTTCACACATTTCAAGTCACATCAAATCATGAAACCCTAATTTCCGAAACGTCTCATCCTAATTTTCCAAACATAAACCCTGAATTTATCAAGATACTTTCGGAGCATATAAAATTATCTAAAATTTACAAAATAAAGTCCTCTATGTAGGGACTCTGAAAAAAAATTCATAATGTTTGGACCTCAGTTTCTATATTAAAAAATTCCTACAAATATTATATTTTAAAGAATTTTGCAGAGAAAATAAAAATGGATAAAATTGTGAAACAATTACACAAGTAATAACACTATGCCAGGAGGCTCCACAAAATATTTCATAATTTTTGGAGCTCATTTATTATATTTAAAAATGTCTCAAACAAATATTATTAAATAGATTTTTTTAGAAAATAAATAATTTAAACAGTGATCCACCTGCTTTGGAAAATAAGTCACATAAATAATTTTTGGCAGCAGGTTGGCTGATGCCATCCCCGGCCGCAGCAGGTGGGTACGGGGGGCTAAATCGGGAATTTCAGAGATATAGGGGCCAGTTTTGGAATTTTGTTTCGCTATACGGCCAAATCAGTCCAGATTTCAAAGAAATGTTTGGACGGCAGAGGTAGAAAACTTACTTGTAGCTCTATTTATAGCTACAAGAGAGACACCACACTTGTTTCGGATACTTACAATCAAACTTTCATAAAATTAATTAAAGGCTCCTATAAACACATCTACGAAATACTCTCTCCGGTCACTAATACATGTTGTTTTGAGATACGTGCAATCAAACATTCAAAACTTTGGTTATCGATATCTTTTAAAATATTTAGATTAGATACATAAAAAAACATATGTATAGACTTGTCACGAAAAGCAATTTCATAATATTATAATTTTATTGGGTGTTATAACTACGTTACAATATGAATTATTGGTCAAAATTTCGTTTTGGGTGTTGGGATTTTAATCTTGTACAAGATTATGAAAGATTGAGACTAAGTCGTACGTAGAGTTGTTTTTGATTAGTATTCATTTTAGTCTTTTGTTGTGCCTATATAAAGCACTAGCTGCTTGTAAGAGTTGTGACGCGGACATCCTTAGCTACGTTGTTTCATATAATGTTTTCAATTCATTAAATACCTCCGAACAACATGAGCTTACTAAGAGAGTTGAAAAATAAGAGAAGCTTATCCAACAGGTGAATCTGTTCACTGAATTTCCTTTTAAATTAGTTGATAATTGCATACTACCTAAAACAAGTGTTTTGCTTGTGCTCAGATTGGAAGATTCAATAATGAACGGAGATAAAGGATATAAGGTTGTTCTTGAAGAAAGGCCGTCACAATGGAGGAGAAGCTCGTGGGAGACAAGCAAGGGGAGAGAAGCCCAAGAATCCAAGTCAAATTCTAAACTTCCACAAGCCTAACCAAATTCAAACTCAGAATCAACTCAGAATTCAATTCGGATTCGGAATCAGCCTCAAATTCGGATTCGGATTCAGCAGGACAGTCTGGAGTAAAAAGGTCATAAATTTCTCATACGAAGTCCGATTTGAGTGTTTGTGGGCTTGTTGGAAAGCTAACTTGAAGGCCGATCCAACGGATCCTACCTCACTCCGAAATTCCTACTGGATCAAAAGATATGATCGAATCAATATAATGGTTGTAAAATCAGAGTTTCTTTTTTTGTTTTGGAATGTATCGGAATTGGAGTAGGACTCCAAATCCGAATTAGAATAGGAGTAGGGCCTCTTGGCCAGCCATGAGTAGGAGATGGGGCACTATATATAGAGGGGTAGACCCCCATTGTAACCTCAGACCACGTTTAATATATTTTCAAAGCTTTTGCTTGATTCTCCTGTTGTGCTTATAGCCAATACAGAGGGAATTGGGCGTTGAGAACAAGGGGTTCTTGCTTTTTTTGGGAATTGAGGGTTCGACGATCTTCGCTTGTGGTCAGCGAGGATCCAATCAAGTGTGTGTTTGGGCGAATTTTCCATAGAGTTGCAAGTCCGTGCATTGTCGCGGGGGATCAGCTGGCGGTTTGTCAGGATACACAAGTTATCGAGAGGTTCTACGTCGAGAAGATTGGGTACCCCGCATCAGGTGGTATCAGAGCGTCAGGTGCACTCGGTAGAATCTTTAGTTGACTTTGATGTTGGGAAGGTTAAATTTTATCATATGAGTCAGTTAGGCAATTTGAAATATGATTTTGAGCTATCGATTGTGCAAAACAACAAGAAGAACACAATAATTGATTCATACATATACCATGCATATACGTTGTTTTCTTCGTCTAGCATATTTTCAAGCTATCAAAAGCCGAGGACGGATTTTTTGAACAAAGGGAGGATGATGCGGACATCCTTAGCTACGTTGTTTCATATAATATTTTCAATTCATTAAATACCTCCGAACAACATGAGCTTACTAAGAGAGTTGAAAAACAAGAGAAGCTTATCTAACAGGTGAATCTGTTCACTGAATTTCCTTTTAAATTAGTTGAGAATTTCATACTACCTAAAACTAGTGTTTTGCTTGTGCTCAGATTGGATGATTCAATAATGAACGGAGATGAAGGATATGAGGTTATTCTTGAGGAAAGGCCGTCACAATGGAGGAGAAGCTCGTGGGAGACAAGCAAGGGGAGAGAAACCCAAGAATCCAAGTCAAATTCTAAACTTCCATAAGCCCAACCAAATTCAAACTCGGAATCAATTCAGAATTCAATTCGGATTCGGATTCAGCAGGACAGTCCGGAGTAAAAAGGTCATAACTTTCTCATACGAAGTCCGATTTGAGTGTTTTTGGGCTTGTTAGAAACCTAACTTCAATACCGATCCAACAGATCCTCCCTCACTGCGAAATGCCTTCTGGATCAAAAGATATGATCGAATCAATGTAACAGTTGTAAAATCAGAGTTTCTTTTTTTGTTTTGGAATGTATCGGAATTGGAGTAGGACTCTAAATCCATGTTAGAATAGGAGTAGGGCCTCTTGGCCAGCCATGAGGAGGAGGAGGGGCACTATATATAGAGGAGTAGACCCCCACTGTAACCTCAGACCACGTTTAATATATTTTCAAAGCTTTTGCTTGATTCTCCTGTTGTGCTTATAGCCAATACAGAGGGAATTGGGCGTTGAGAACAAGGGGTTGTTCTTTCTTTTCCACTGGGAATTGAGGGTTCGACGATCTTCGCTTGTGGTCAGCTAGGATCCAATCAAGTGTGTGTTTGGGCGAATTTTCCAAAGAGTTGCAAATACGTGCATTGGCGCGGGGGATCAGCTGTTGGTTCGTCAGGATACACAAGTTATCGAGAGGTTCTACGTCGAGAAGATCGGGCACCCCGCATCAGGTGGTATCAGAGCGTCAGGTGCACTCGGTAGAATCTTTATCCAGTTATCTAGTTTTTTTTTCTATACACGAAAAAGCCATACAAAAAAAATTCTTTCCACCGTAGTATTTAATTTGTAATTCTAGTGAGTTTTGTTAAGTTTTTGTCCATTAGAATCAAGTTTAGTTTGCTGATCTTGAATTCTTTTGTGTTGCTTTTTATTTGAGCCTAGTTTGATTTTTTAGTCGTGTTTATTAAAAAACACAAAAAGAAGTGAGACATCAATTTATCCTTTGTGAACCTTTCAATCCTTTGTGAATACTTTGAACCTATTTAAGACTAGCTAAATCGTTGCTTAGGGCTGCATATTAATATTTGTATTCTTGCAATTGTTCAAAGATCAAAAGGTGGGAAAGAATTTTTGCTCATTTTTTGTAGAACGAGAATTTTTGCCCGGTTTGGTAGAACGAGAATTTTTTCCCAGGGGTGGCATGTAGTTGGTGCAGAAGGTGCAGCAAGCGGAGCCTCGGGAGGTCCAGAGAGCGTGAAGGCGCTATGGGGGGCGCTGAGTCCCACGCTCATGAATTTTCTGCTGGATGCGGTCGATCTAGGGGTTCTGATGGTGGAGCCCACAAGCATGCAATGGCAGCAGGGGCTGCTGGTGCAGGAGGTGCACGCCCACACTCAGGAGGCCAAAAAAATAGTAGCCCATGTAGTCAAGGCGGTAGGGCCCAGGCGTATACCGGCACAAGAACCAGCGGCTCGGGTCAATCCCATGGACCCCACCATGCAAGCACAGCAGGAGGGAGAGGCAGTGTAGCCTTAGCTGAGATGTACGCGGGAAAGCGAGTAGACTTGGTTCAAGAGAGAGGAGCGAGAGGCTCAGGTAATGGCGAAGCCCGGGCAGTCGTGGGAGCAGGTGGCCCAGCCCAGGCAGGTGTGCAAGGAATGACGAGTTCAGTTCAGGTGCGAGACGCGGCAAGTGTTGGTTTGTGAATGGCTTAGGATGGAGCAAGTGCAGGAGGTAGAGCGGTATCAGCCAAGAAAGGAACGATGCATGGAGTGCAGGTAAAGAGGAAGACTTGAAAGTTCAAATGTGTGAGAAGATCGAGATAATCAAGATAGAGTAATTACTAGTTTTTGTTTAAATCTTGTTACAAGATTAGGGAATGAATGTTGGGATTTTAATCTTGTACAAGATTAGGAAAGATTGAGTCCGAGTCGTACATAGAGTTGTTTCCGATTAGTATTTGTTTTAGTCTTTTGTTATGCCTATATAAAGCACTAGCTGCTTGTAAGAGTTGTGTCGAGAAGAAGTTGTGAGTTAAGAAAACCAATAGAAACACAAAAGGATGAGCAGTTGCTCTCGAAACTAATCGTTTGTTATTTGGCACTATAAAATTCCTCTGTTCGCTGTTTTTAGTTTCGAGTATTGTTCATCGTTTCGAGTACTTTTCATCGTTTCGACTTTACGTGGTCGAAAGGAGGTTCCACTATATCGGAGACTATGTAATTGTTCAAAATGACACTGTAGTATGACGGAAGGGAGTATAAGTGTATAACGCCTAATTTTCCGCGACGGCCGACCCGAGTTCAACAACCATGACGCGCACGATCCAAATCCATGGGAGCTGACAAATGTCTCGGGGACTAGCTGATTCCAATCGAAATCAAACTCTGCATTGTCGTGTGGTTGATCATCGTTTGTGCTTAAACTAATCGTCTCTTCGTAAGCCCAAGGAGAATACGCCGACAGCTGTTGCTTTCCAAGACAAAAAAAAAAACAGAGGTCGCTTTCCAAGACGACGACGACGACGACGATGACGACGTTAAGTTAAAGTACTATGTGGATGCTGACCGACACACCAACGAATGAATGATAGCTTAGGACTGCTCTAATGGAGAAGAAAACTTTTGATGGCCCCATGACCCAACAGGAAAGGTTTTTAGCAAAGAAGAGAAAATGTGCCATGGAGTTTCAAGCGTCTAAGGGTTGGCTAAAGCAGTTACCTTAATGTCTAGAAACGGTCTATATCATCAGCTAACAAAATGCTTATAATAAACTCCGGAATAACATATACTTGGCCTTGGGGTTTCAACCCTGCTCTTACTAAAAAAAACTAATGCATCCTGACTAGTTAGGGTTCATTTGAAAGGCAGGAATTTCGCAAAAATTTTATAGAAAACAGAACAATTCCTCCAAAACATGTGTAGATTTACTTATTTATTTTTCCAACAAAGGCTTGGAGAGACAGCACCTGTAACACCTCGGCCCAACACAGAGCCCAAAATATCACAAACATATGCAAATTCAAAATTTAAACATTAATTTATAATCAATTCCAGTAAGCATATCAAGATTAAAACCCGTCTACAGGTCACAAGATGAACGTTTAAAATAATACTAATCAACTAAAGAATTTACCAATTAGTCTCAAGAATTATTCTAGGCAATAAATAAATCTATGAATAACGATCTAAAGGAAATAACTAATGTCTCTAGATTTATATGGAATCACTGCAAATAAATATTAAATGTGTAGTTGTTTCGCATATGGCACTTGATGAACCCGAAGGTCCTTGTTTGTTGGCACGATATTTCGATGAGAACGATAAGTTCGTAGTCGTCGCTCAACTCTCACGATCCTGGCTACGAACATGCAAGGCTCGAAACCACGCAATCGCTGAACTGATTGACAAGTCGTTATCAACCGTGCATAAAATACCCGGATGACCTGACCACAAAGGTTGATTCCTGCATACACCAAAGAAGCACGCAAAAACAAGATAAAGCAATCTAAAATTGCAAATAGGAATTGAAGTATTGAATTGAATTGGGATTTTGAGTGCAATACCTCATAAATCCAGCTAGGTTGTACCGTTTCGAATGTCTGGGAATATTATTCGAAAACGAGATTTAAAACTTTCCGGAACCGAATCGGTAAAAAGAAAGAAGTCGGAGAGGAGTAAAAGAATCGGCCATCGAATTTTCCAATCAGCGGAGGGTAATTGTTATTTCCCGTCAACCTGGGCCGCTGTCCGCGACCCAGGAGGCCCAAGAGGGGGGCCGGCCAGCCGATGAAGAGGCCGGCCAAAAAGGGGAGGGCGCCACTCCCCCCCCAAAACCCTAGCCGCCACTCATTCTTTCCCCCCCCCCTTGGCCGCCACCTTCCCTCCCCAAGGCCGGCTCCCTTGCTGCTCCTTGGCACCTCCTCGCAGTGGTGGTGCCATCTCCGGTGATCCCCGTCGCTCCTCCTCAAGATCCCCTCCAACAACTCCGTTTCCCTCGGCGACGCCGACGGCCGTTAATCGCCTTCTTCGGTGGCCGGCCCTAGAAGAGAGAAGAGAGGGGAAGGGAGGAAGACCCGTGTGCAGCGGATCTTCGTCGTCTTACTGGTCTACAAGGGTAATTAGACCTCCGATTCGTTGTTTGATTCCATTAGAGTTGAGGATCCGATTGGATTTGTAGTTTCGTTTTGATTCTGTTAATAGATTGATTCTGTCCAGTACGTTGTACCTCAGTTTTGGGCGTCGTAGAGGCCGAATTGGACATCTGTGTCTTATAGAGAATTGTTCCTGGTTTCATTAGCTTTCTTTTGGCACCTGGATCACGAATTTGCACCCAGTAGTTTAAAAGTTATAACTGTTTTACCACGTACTGCTCTGTCTGTCAGAAATTCTGGGTATAGCCGGTTGCACCTAGGTTTTGATCTAGTTAGATTCAGAACCAGGTCGGCCACCCAGCTAGGTTTATGAAGATAATTTCACCATGTTTCCAGGCTGATAAAGATCACTTTATTTGGATCAGTGGTTTAAAAGTTAGAGCCTTTTCTTTAGGGCTGTTCTGAATTCTGGGCAGACTGCAGTTATAGTTTTTCATTGGATGGTTAGACCTCTGTTTTGGCCGAATTAGAGTTTACCATCAACTAGAGTTTCGTAGCCAGATAAGTTAAGAAAAGATGAGCACTGGTTTCAGGTCTTTTGGACTTACGGTTTTTTATTGGTGAATTTTCTAGTAAAACTGCCAGATTAGGGATATTTGGAATGTTTGGGTAAATTGATCAAATTGAACCTTTTGTTTGGTTGGTTTGGCTAGAGATTGTGGGAGGTCACGTGTAGTATTGCCTTACTCGTTTGTCTTCATTTCGATTATTTTATATTGTAGGCGGTGAAGCGGTGAGTGGAGGGGTATCTCAAGTACCTCCCAACCCGTTGCAGCGCGGCAGGCAAGTAACTTGCATACTATGATTGATGCATTATGTGATGTGTGAATGAATGAATATATTTGTTCATACTTGTAGATGAATGCCATGTGTATCCTTTCATTTATGATTACTATTCAATCTTGCCATGGATTCACATCATGACATGCATAAATCACTTTTGTAAGACCCATCAATTCCAGTATGGGCACTTGAAAATCCCATCAATTCCAGAATGGGTACGTGAGTCCACTATTCCAATGTGGGCCACGTTACGTGAGTCCACCGTTCCAATGTGGGCCACGTTGGACGGCCGTATGAAACGTTTTTCATACGGTTACTTTAAGTGAACACCGACGGGTGCTTCACTCGCTATACCGGTATATGCTACAATATGTCCAATTCCTTCAATGCATCATTCCATTACATCCATTCATAAGAATTGTTTCCAATAAATGTTCAATCTGTGATAATGTATAAGTTTCATTGGATGTTGATTGTTACTTTCAAGTACTTGCTGAGTCTATGGCTCGTTCTTGCTTTGTTGTTTTATTTAGGTAAATGACAAGGAAGAACGGTTTCATGAAGGGTAGATCAACACGATGCACTCACTACCATAATCCAAAACATTTGAGAACTCATTATTGTCTTCTATTTATACCTTGTGTTGAATTGTAATAAGCCAACTTGGCCTTATTTACCATATCTTTCTGAATTGTTTATTTCCATTCCGTTGATTAAACTTGATGATGAATACTTGTTTCCTCATAATCTTATTACTTGCTTCACCTTATCATGCGTTTTGATGTTATTCTTTTAAGGAGTAGAGGTTGTAGGTGACATCTTGACTTCCTTATAGTCAGGGTGTTACATTGAATAAGGATCTTAATTGAGTGGTCTAGTCGACACACGCAAAAGATACACGTTGCAACGAAGGCAAACTAAACATAAACAAAATCCAAAGAAACTAGAGGGGGTGCGTTCGTCTTAAATAGGGGATGAGGAGCCACAAATCTAAAAGAAATAGCGGGGTGGGACTAAACTCGTGGATTACTATTCACATGAACAGTAATCGCGCCCCAGGTGCGTCGCCGGCATATGGGCCAAGTTGACTTTGATTACAAAGTCCAATTTGGCCCAAAAAGGAGATATGATATCTTGTTTTGATGATTACGGTCAGTCCAGAAGGAATTTGGAGGTGAGGCTGGATCCGTTCGGAAGAGGACGAAATAAAATTTCTATCAAGAACTCATGGACCTCCAACGGACTCCTTATGTGAAAGTTATGCCTGTTTTAAGTTGGTGCTGTCAGGCTGATTCCGAAGGCCAAACTGGATTCCAAAACGGGTCCGGCTCAAACTGCTTGCTTGTCTTGGACCAAAAGTGACATGGTACTACACATATATATATTTCATCATTAGGTAGTATCATAGAGTTCATATAATATAAAGACACTCCTAAAAACAAGCTCACCTGGTAATTTAAGTGAAGCGTACGAGCTCTTGTACTTGGAACATCAAGCATAGCAAATATGGTTGTATCCATAGGGGTCATGTCCTCATCATCCTCCCTTTCTTGAAAACAAAGCCATCCTCGGCTTTTGATAAACTGAAAATAGGGTAACAAAGAAGCCAAGGTGTATGCATGGTATATGTATATGTCATCTGTTTTAACGGTTCTTCGTTGCTGCACAATTAATGTTAGAATACAGCAGCGATCATAAAAAATCATTGTATTATTAACCCAAGAGTAATCATATATGCGAATGATAAAAACAAAATTTCTCACACAATAATTGTTATCCAAAACAGCAAGCTTTAACATCACATGAAGTACTCACAACAGCAGGCAATTCAATTATTTCATCACATGGTGTACTCAAGTAAACAGGTAAATCAACAATGTTATCACATGGTGCACTCAAGTCAGCAGGCAAATCAATCAAATTATCACATGATTCATGCAGATTATTAATAATATCAGATTCTGTAGATAGGGAATTAATATTTGCCTTCTCAACACTAGGTTCCTTCACTTCATGTGATTCAATGGTTTCTACTACAATCTGATTTTTTCTTTGTTCAATGATACTAGGAATAAAATAAGAGATATTGATCTCAGATTGAGTATTCAAATCAGTACCTTTGGTATTACCTTGTAGTCTCGACTCAAATGATGCTGGTACTGGAGGCAGTGAATTGTCACAAGCTTTCCCTTTTTCTTCTTGCTCTAGCTCAATTACCAATGAGCGAGCTTCAATTGCCAATGAGCGAGCCAATGATGTAAGGCTTTGAGATCTGATGGCGCTCACGGAGGCGGCAATCATAGTAGGAGCAGCAGTTGAAGGAGCAACCGAAGATGATCTTAAAGCCGAGGTGTGTATCATGCGCTTGTTTGTGTCATGTACATGTGAAGGTGTAGTGAAAGTCGATGAAAGTGCATGACTAGTTTTAGATTATCGTCCCTGTACTTCCTTTTCAACAGTGCAAGCAAGACGAAATAAGCGAGTGACAGTTGGAGGTTTATAAATAAGTTTATCCTGAATGTGACGGTTTAATCCTCCTAAAAATCTAGTTATTTTAGCATCTTCAGTTTCTTCCAAGCCACAACGAGACCAGGCAGTTTGCAATTCTTGATAGTACTCTTCTACAGTGTTACTACCTTGGTGTAAACGTTGTATCTTATTCAGCAAATCACGAGAATAATATAAAGGCACAAATCTAGCTCTCATAGCTCTCTTCATAGCATCCCAAGTTCTAGGTATGTTCTGATTAGTACGACAGTATTCACTCCACCAAATAGATGCAAAATCATAAAACGCACAGGTAACAGCCCTAACTTTTAGATGATCAGGAAATTTATGGCATGTAAATAATTGTTGTACATCTAATTCCCATGTAAGATAAGCATCAGGATCATAATTTCCAACAAAAGAAGGCACGGCGAGTTTAATTTTACGAGACGTACTATCACAATCATATACCTCTCGTGGTGGAGAAAATTGTCTCAAGCGTGCATCTTCCTCGTTCACTTTCTTGCACTCCCGTCCAACGGTTCGAAGAAGATGTGGATATATCTTGCAATCATCCCATGAACCTGCCATAGTTAGTAGAAAACAAGGAAACAAATCACAAATATATGTCCCTATCAACTACTAAGTTCTGGAGACTCAACCAAGTCACTCACACTCAAGCTTATACCCAGTTCTTATAAGTTCTTACCAATGCAGTAAAGAAGTGGTACAACCGGTGGCTAGTTCGTGATACTCTCACTTGCGATCAGCCCAACGATTGCGAGGGATGGCACCTGCTGAGTTAATAGGAAGTGGAGCTCGGAGGCTAATATGTAGCAAGGGGGTAGCAATTATTCATATCAGTATTTAAAGTTGAAAAATTATTCAAAGTACTAGTCAATGTTGCTGATCCTAGCCTAATCAAAGTTATCTAATCAAAGCCCCACTAAGAGATGTGTATGTACGCACACACAAAGATAAATATGACTTGATGTAAGCAATGGAAAACCTCACAACAAGTGCTAGGAGAGATTCTAACCAACTACTCAAACTTCTTTGTAGGGCAAAAGATTGTTCACACGATGTCGAGTACAAAAACAGAATAACGTGCAGCATAAACAACCCTTTAATTCAAGCAGAAAATAACATTTAGTCTCGAGAGATGAAAAATCAAAGTTTTCTATGGCTTATATATACTTGTTTGAAAGGTTTTGACGAGATATGCAACTTTGCAGTTGAGGCAAAACCCAAATTCTGAAGGAAAGACGGAAAGAAATGGCAAAAACAGAAACCGGAAAATTACGACGCAAATTCGGGGCTGAAGATGGCCGATTTTGGGGTCCCTGGAGGATGACTATGGTCTTAGTTCGAAATTATGCGCCTCGTTGTTAGGTTTTCAATGAGTATAAGAACGTCCAAAACGGACACCGTATGCAAAAGTTATGCCCGTTTTACTGAAGGTGTCTCGGAAACGGAATCGTACTCGGACTCGAAACCGACTCGGTTTCAATCTTGAAACTGCTTTATCTTTTGATTCAGTGGGCTAAACTTGCTGAAATGTTTTGTGCAAGCTTGTGGCTATATGTAGAAGGACTCCTCCAATTTTTACTGATTTTTGGTGTAAGATTGTTTTTCTTCTTTTTTTATACCATGGCTTTTGTTCTGTGTGGCGGCCTCTTTCTCTTTCTATTATTTGCCGTCCCTATTGTTTTTTATAAGTCACAAATAACAGCAAAGTGTTCTCTCTTTTTTTCGTGCAGATTAGAGGATTTTTAACCCACGAATTTTCTGTTTTACATGCAAGAACTAATAACACCAAAAGAACGATCAAGCAACGCGAAGGAAAAACACGAGAATGAATCTAAACAATGACCAACTAGATAATAAGTAGAACTAAAGATCAGCAACTAGACACGACAATGCAACCAAAGATTCAACAAGTAAACTGAAAAGAAAAAATTGCAAAGGCTCAAAGGGCTCGGTATGGATAATAGATTCGAATTTTTTTGGACAATTTTCTGGACTCCAGGTATGAAAAACAAATCTACTACTAGAAAACTGGAAACTCTCACCGATTAACTGTAGCTCTTATACCACTTGATGAACCTGAAGGTCCTTGTTTGTTGGCCCCATCTTTCGATGAGAACGATAAGTTCGGTAGTCGTCGCTCAACTCTCACGATCCTGACTATGAACACGCAAGGCTCGAAACCACACAATCGCTGAACTGATTGACAAGTCATTATCAACTGTGCACGAATACGCGGATGACCTGACCACGAAGGTCGATTCCTGCATACAACGAAGAAGCACACAAGAACAAGATAAAGCAATCTGAAATTGCAAATAGGAATTGAAGTATTTAATTGAATTGGGATTTTGAATAAGGATCTTAATTGGGTGGCCTAGTCAACACACGTAAAAGATACAAGTTGCAACGAAGGCAAACTAAACAAAAACAAAATCCAAAGAAACTAGAGGGGGTGCATCCTCGTTAAATAGGGGATGAGGAGCCACAAATCTAAAAGAAATAGCGGGGTGGGACTAAACTCATAAGTTACTGTTCATGTGAACAGTAATCGCACCCCAGGTGGGCCACCGGCATATGGGCCAAGTTGAGTATGATTACAAAGCCCAATTTGGTCCAAAAAGGAGATATGACATCTTCTTTTGATGATTGTGGTCAGTCCAGAATGAATTTGGAGGTGAGGATAGATCCGTTGGAAAGAGAACGAAATAAGCTTTCCATCAAGTACTCGTGGACTTCCAACGGACTCCGTATGTGAAAGTTATGCCTGTTTTAAGTTGGTGTTGTCACTCTGATTCCGTAGGCCGAACTGGATTCCAAAACGGGTCCAGCTCGAACTGCTTTGTTGTCTTGGAACAAAAGTGACATGGTGCTACACATATATATATATTTCATCATTAGGTAGCATCATAGAGTTCATATAATATAAAGACACTCCTAAAAACAAGCTCACCTGATAATTTAAGTGAAGCGTACGAGCTCTTGTACTTAGAACAGCAAGCATAGTAAATATGGTTGTATCCATAGGGGTCATGTCCTCATCAGCGCTTGTGACATATTCTCGCCCATGTATGTTGCCATCAACGGCCACCTAAAAACAACAAAAAGCAAGAGTGGGTCTAAGACTCAGCAAATACATAATAAAGTCACAAACAATAGTTTATCAATCATAATCAAGGCTATTACCATCATCTATCTATTTAATGTCATTCTCATACTCAAATAAATAAGTCACATTCCATTTAGATAAATTTGCGTAATTTAACAATTTACTCATATATGCGAATGCACCATCATGCTTATGCTCATATAAATCTCATCAGCTAATACCGGCATAGCGAAGTGTTCACCTGTCGATGACACATTCTTTCCCCATCTTCGTTCGGATGGGGTCCCTACATTGTAGGACTTTAACTAGTCCCTACAAATGTAAGAGTTTATCTAGAGCACTTCCGACTAGTCATATATCTCTCACCAACCTCACCGAAATAGTTACATAACTTTCTCACCAATTTGGCTCATGCACTCTATCATGATGAATGTAAATGATGCAACATCATAATTAATCATTTGCACAACTCACCTTATTAACTCAATACCTCATTCTCATTCACTCAATGTCATCAATATCATGTATAAGAATTAACTTAACGAAAGCATAATAAATAGCATGATAAGTAATATCAATGACAATGGCGAACAACCCGTTGTTTAGCACTCTACCATGCACTTGCATCTTAACCTTTAGAAGTCGGGTAATGAAATTGTGGCATAACGCATGAGGCCACAGTTCCCGAACAAGCAAGTTAAAACAATCTCAAAACTACATCATCACAGTACAAAAATATTACACTAATCGTCCTTGCATGTCTACGCCAAGCCGACACAATTAACCTAATTCTATTGGACGCACTACCCGCTGTCCCAGTAGTAAAAACTCTCTAACTTATTCATCTGAACTCCAAATTCAACCAACCAAGACTTTCTAGAATTCTTACAAAAAAAATACTACAACTTCCTGGTTATGACGAACTTCTGATTTTACTGTTTTCTTCCCCGTTTTGTTTCCCGAATACTGTCTTAGAATATGTCAGGATAGACCACTTCACAATTTCATAACTTTAATTCTAAAACTTGAAAAGATATGAACGATACCAGTTCTGAAATCTACTCAAAATTTCATATCTTATTGAATTTATCACCAAAATTAAATTATTTAATTTACTAGGCAAAAACAATCCATCTTCACAGTAGCTGCCAACAACGTCCATTATTTGGGCAACGACTTTCCCGAGGCCATAAATTCTCGCTCGCAACTCCAAATATAGTGTTATAGATCTTCCTAGAAAGATGACAAAATTCTCTAGATATTTTATAGTTGTACAAAACCCTGAACCTGAACTTAAACACCTCTAATTGCCCCCGAAACGTTCTCCGTCATCACTCGACAAACTAGGGCTTACAGAAAATTACACTTTTTATAGACCAATCGATCTACCAATCTAGGGATTATTAGATGTTACCCACAAGAAAAACATCGCCGATCACAAAATCCCGCGCAAATCCTTTTCTTTCTCTCTCTCTCCTTTCCTTCTTCCTTCCTAGATCTTCTCTTGCGTTCTTGCTTCCTTATTGGCAGCCCTTACGTAACAGCAGTAACTTTCTCTCTCTCACTCTCCCTCTCCCTCTCTGGATGCTAGCTAACCTGCTTCTATGCAAAGCAAGGCAGTAGCATCTTCCTCATCTTCTGTCATTGTTCTCTCTCTCTCTCTCTCTGCCCTTAAACTAGCTAGCAGCGGCTGCTCTGCGTGCATGCAAGCACACACGCACGCGTTAGCATAGCATGCACACGCAGACAATGGCGACCAGCGGCTGCAGCAGCTCAGGATGCAAGGTAGCCAGCGCGCGACAGCAGTGGCACGTAGCAGTAGCAGCACGGTGCGTTTGAGAAAAGCAGCGAGGAAGATGGCGGCTTCACGGCGGCAGCGGCGGCTGTGCAGGCAGCACATCATGTAGCAGTGCAGCACCAACCAAATGCAGCGCATGCCGCATGCACGCGCAGGGGCGATTGCGGGGCTTCATCATGTTTCAGCCTACCCTCCTTCTGCCGGCATCGGAAACAACCCCTCTCCACCGGCCAAAACCAACATCTGCGTGTCTGGCGGCCATGGTCGAGTACCCTCCAGGCAGAGCCACGTCCATTTTTGCAGAAGGAGGAAGAAAAATAAATGTGGGCCTTTGCCGAAGCCCAGAAGGCCCAATTGCCCTCACATCCATCCCAGTATCCCACATCCCCACATCTACAAACTACAGCTTACGTTCCCATTCCCAAATTTCCTCAATCCAAAATTCCAATCGGGGGGATTTCATGAGAGAAAGCACGCAGCCGAGGGATGAGGCGGCTAGCTATAGCACTGCGACGAGGGTGATGGGGTGGGGGAGACGTCGCGGCGCCAGCGGTAGCCGGAGGAGGCAGGGGAGACCGGGAGCCGCCAAGGAGGGAACTGGCTGGGGGAGTGGCCGTCGGATCCCGGAGGACTTGAGGGAGTCCAACCAGAGGCTGGGGGAGGCTGAGAGCCGCCAAGCACTGATGCCAAGGCGTCGAGTCTTGAGGGCGGTAGGGGGAGGCGGCGAGTCCTGAGGGAGGCGGGGGAGGCATCGACGCTAAGGACTGCCGAGGTGGCAAGGCCAGGAGGCGGGAGCTGCCTATGTCCTGAGGAGGAGCAGAGGACAGGAGGAGCTAGCTAGGAGGCGAGGGAGGCTCTGGCCTCTGGCGGCTCGGGGCTGGGGGCTTGCCGAGGAGAAGAGTAGAAGAAAATTGATGAGCTAAGGACTGAGGGCTTTATCTAAATCTAATATGTTGACTACTTGATTGTTGTGTCTTCGCTAGTATGATCTCGTTACTCAATTAGCAATTTGTTCATGTGTTAGAGTATACTACTACAAAACCGGCTATATTGGACGCTTCATCACAGACGGTTCCTTTGGAACTGTCTGTGTTGTACTTATCACAAAAGGTTTGTAAATAGAATTTGATAATTCACAGATGGTTCTTAAGAATAATCATCTATAATAATCGCATATGTCACATACAGTTATTGTTAAAAACCGTCTATGAATTATCATAGACGATTCTCAACAATAACTGTTTGTGATAGTGCAAACGTCACAGAGGTTCTTAATAAGGACCGTCTGTGATATGCATGCATTAAATACCTGGTCATTCCAACAGACCCCCTGCCCCTGGTGCCTCCACCCCCTTCCTGTTTGAGCCGACACCCCTATTGCCTCCTCCCCATTGCACCACCTTAGAGAAGAGAAGGAAGGGGAGGAAGGGGGCATGGATGAGAAGGAATTAAAGGAGGAAGCTAAAGAGAGGAGAAGGGATGGAGGAAGGGAGAAGAAGGAGAGGAGGAAGAAAGAGAGGAGGATCTCACAGGATATTTGGGTGTTTCACTGTGAGCTCCGAGGGTAACGATCATTAACCCTTTATATTTGTCCTAGGTTAATCGCTAATCAATTTTAGTATGTTTGGTCAAAAGGAAGAGTACTTGCAGCTTATTAATCTAATTTAACACTAATTTGCTACGTGCGTAGCGTAGATGGACAAAAACTGGATTTACGGTGAGAACCGTGTGAGTGAAGAATACATTAATAGCGTGTCTGCTTTTAAAAGAGCCTCCGTGCAGGATATGTTGAAGAAGCGTGTAAAATTTGTGTATTGTCCAAGCATTGATTGCGGTAATCTGAAGATGTTTAAAAACCCAACGTAGATCGAAGCGCACATGATTTGAAGGGGTTTCAAAAAGGGGAATACATGTTGGATCAGTCACGATGAAGAGCAGATTATACAAGTTAATAATAACGACATCATCGAGAAAGTCAACGATATGTCGGATGTGGATTGTGCTTTTAATAAGGATAGGTCGGACGATGACAATCTGGATCAGATGCTACGTGATGCAGAAAGGAACTATAGTGAGAGAGAGTTTGGTAAATTCGAGGGCTTAATGGAAGACTCGGGGAAACCTTTGGTCCCTAGCTGCAAGCCAGAATACACAAGGTTATCATCTGTGCTTGAACTGCTGAAATTGAAGGCAAACAATGTTTGGTCCGATAAGAGTTTCACAACATTGTTAGGTCTCCTAGCGGACATCCTTCCGGATGGAAACGTGTTTCCCAACACCACCTACCAAGCCAAGAAGGCTCTTTGTCCATTGGGAATGGAAGTAGAAAGAATACATGCATCTCCAAATAATTCTATCCTCTACCGTAAAGAGTATGCAGATATGCACGTATGTCCTGTGTGCAAAGCATCCTGATACAAGCGTAAGAATCCTGCTAAAGTGAAGCAAGGAACTCCTGCTAAGGTGTTGTGGTATTTACCTACAATCTCACGTTTGAAGCATTTATTTACGAACCGAAAGGAGGCAAGATTGATGCGCTGGCACTCGGAGGAGCGTAAGAAAGATGAAAAGCTAAGACACCCTGCTGATTCTGCCCAGTGGAGAAACATCAATCGGAGCTTCGAAGAGTTCGGTGCGGAACCGAGGAACATAAGGTTAGGGTTGAGTACAAATAGAACGAATTCTTTGGGTAACTTGAGCAGCCAACATAGCACCTGACCCATGAATATATGTTTGCGCTACCTTCCAGCTTGGTTATGTATGAAGCGGAAGAACATTTTGTTGTCACTACTTATCCAAGGGCCGAAGCAACCTACGAATGATATTGATGTGAACCTAGCACTATTGCTAGAAGATCTTGTGACACTGTAGAACGAAGAGGTACAAGTATGGGATGCGTACAAACGTGAGAACTTCACTTTACGTGCCATATTGTTCTGCACCATCAATAATTTTCTTGCCCTTGGTAACTTGTCAGGGTTCAGTACAAAAGGAGCTAAAGCCTGTCTGCACTGCTTAGATGGTACCGAGAGTGTATGGCTCAACAACTCGTGTAAAACTGTGTACACACAACACCGTAGGTTCTTTCCTAGGATTCACCCATACCACAAGATGAAGAAATAATTTAACAGAAATAGGGAGTATGGTTCAGCTCCAAGGGCTTTTAGAGGGAAAGAGGTCTCTGATATGGTTAAGCATGTCGGTGTTGTACTTGGAAAGGGATGTAAATTGAGAACTCGTCAGAAGAACATCTGGAAGAAGCAGTCAATTTTTTGGGACTTGCCTTATTAGGAACACGTAGAAGTTTGCCACTACATCAACACCATGCACGTGGAGAAGAATGTATGTGATAGCTTGATTGGTCTGTTACTGAACATTAGTGGCAAAACAAAGGATGGTGTCAACGCACAGTGTGACTTGGTTGATATGAACATAAGGACCGAGCTAGCACCGAAAGAGACCGATAAAGGCCGAATGTACCTTCCCCCAGCTTGCTATACTATGTCCAAGTCCGAGATAAATGAACTGTGCGAGAGCTTGTATGGTGTGAAAGTTTCATCCGGATACTCCACTAGCATCAAGAAACTTGTTTCTATGGAAGATTTGAAATTAATTGGTATGAAGTCTCATGATTGTCATATGCTGATGACACAAATGATTACTGTTGTACTTATAAGTATCTTGCCAAACATGGTCTGAGTGGTAATCTTGAGGCTCTGTTATTTCTTTAATTCAATTGCTCAAAAGGTCATCGATCCCGAAGGACTAGATGCTCTATAGGCCGAGGTGGTGATGACTCTGTGTGATCTTGAGATGTATTTTCCTCCATCATTTTTCGATATCATAGTCCATCTCATTGCTCATCTTGTGAAAGAGATAAAGATTTGCGGCCCTTTGTTCCTACGTCATATGTACCCGTTCGAGAGGTACATTGGAATTCTCAAGTCCTACGTACGGAATCGATCTCAACCGGAGGATAGCATCATCGAAGGTTATGCAACCGAAGAGGTCATTGAGTTTTGCGTCGACTACATGGCTCAGGTGGAACCGATAGATGTGCCTCTATCTCGTCATGAGGGGAGACTAGAGGGTATCGGGACCATCGGAAGGAAAGCAATCACTCCTGATCTGGATACGTACGCTCAAGCCTATTTCACGGACTTGCAACACATGACCCAACTGTCCCCGTACATCGACGAGCACAAAGACATGGTACACCAACAGAATCCAGACCGGTCGAAGGTTTGGATCACGAGAGAGCGCAACCGTCAGTTCAACGAATGGTTAAAGGTGTGATTCACTAGGAGATCATCAAGTGATGATACGCTGTTATGGTTGGCAAAAGGGCCAAAATTTACAATTATGACATGGCAAGGATACCACATAAATGGGTACAGATTTTATACGACAGCTCAGGATAGGAAGAGCATAGTCCAGAACAGCGGTGTCTGCATAGATGCGTTTCACAAGCAGTTCAATACCACCGGGCCATGTGGGTCAAACTCTTATTATGGGTTCGTAGAGGAGATTTGGGAGCTCGAGGAAGAACCCAGTGAGGAAGCTAGCTATATGTGCGTCGATCATCATGAAGGGCTATATTTTAATTAAGAATTTATTCCATTGTAATTTATACCATAACATGAGACATGATCTGTGTTTTCTACTCTTGGTTATTATTTCGCTGTCAATGTGGACTTACCATGTGTTATGGACTTGTAATCTCTTGTTTTAATGTCAATGTGGAATTGTTATGTGTTAATGTGTTATGGATTTGTCATCTTTGATTTTGCTGTCAATGTGGACTTCATTGTAATGTGGAATGGTAATATTATGCACTTGTACAACCTATTTGTCTCATGTCCTAATATGTCAAATATGATGGACTTAATGTCTCCCTGCTCTTGTATGGCTTATAAAGGTTCATGTACTCTCATACCAAATTATGGATTTCTATTGTTATGAACTAGTATGCTATAGAATACTTGTTGCACATATCTCTTAATTATTTTTAATTTGGCCCCGTGCTAGCCAAAAAACATAGTAACTATAGAATGAACTATCACATAGTAGCATATCATAGACAGTTCTATTATGGAACCGTCTGTGATTACTTATCACAAACGGTTCCATAACCGAACCGTTAGTGATATCCATTTATTAGTAGGAAACCACTAGGGTTTGCGCCCTTATTCTCGTCACTCGCCTGTTCCCCTATCTAGCGCCCTTACTCTCGCCTGTTCCCCTCCCCACCCGAGCGCTGCCGTTGCCACCGCCACCTGAAGCCACCTCCTCGATGGCCTCCTACCCCAAGCCGCGGCACTCGGCCTCCTCCAGGCCGGAACCACGTCGCTCGGCCTCCTCCTCCACGCGTCCTCCACGCCGTTTAGCCTCCTCCTCCATGCCGGAGCCGCGCCGCTCGGCCTCCTCCTCCACGCCGCTCGGCCTCCTCCACGCCGAAGAACAAGCCTTGTCTTATACTGAAATTGGTATGATAACTTGATTAGATTGAGCTCTAATAGAACTTCTTGCTACTAGCATATTACTCTCTAGAGGTTATGTTACCTTGTTGTGCTTAACTTGATCACTTGGATAGTTTGGTTGCTGCTGGTTTTTCTAACCAAAGGTCTTTGGTTGAACTCTGCGAGTTCTGTGATATATTTTTGGCTGCCTATTGAATTCATTAATAATCTATTGGCTTATAGATTGGAGTAGTGAATTGTGTGATCTGTTTATGGTCTTCTATTGCACTCTTTGCATCAGGTTTCTTTTGTCAGTTAGGCAAGGTTTATTTAGAGCTCAAATCTGACAGCCTGTTATCTTATTCAATTTATGGAGAGTATAATCTAAAGGGCTGAGATGACAAAGGTTAATTCTTTTGCAACTCGCCTTCTGAGAGCACTCCTCATCTTATATCTAAGCTTTATGCTGATTTTTGATGTTCTCTTGATGAATGTGTTAAGCATACCATTCTCTTTAGATGAGTTGGAAGAATTACTTTGAGTTTATTAGTGTTTTGAGCCTTGGGATGATCTTCTGTTGGCCGAAAGCATAAGTTGAGATGTTATATTCTGCATTATTATACTTTAGTTCATTGGTTGGGTAACTTATATTTGTTTATATAGTTAATCTGTTTACAAGGCAATTTTAGTTCATTGGTCGGATTACTTCTATTTTTCTATATAAAATATGTTTCCAAGGGAAATTATCTTCAAAAATACCTAATGGATATCAACTTGCAATCCATTTTATTTAAACTCTTAGCGTTTTGAATTCTAAAATTTTAGTTCATTGCGTATGTAACTTATATAGATAGCAAGTAAGCGAGATAGAGTCCGCACCATCTTCGCCGCCGTCATCGACATCACCGAATGCGTCTGGATCTCCGAGGAAAGTGGTGCGTAAGCGAGATGGCAAAGGAATATTGAAATTGCCTGCGGAACGAATGACCATCACAGAGGTTAGTACCGCTGAGGTCCCTCTGAGTCACAAGAAAGTAGCGGCAAAATTCTGGACCATCTACAGGATACTTGGAAGGGAACGGATCCCCATCACCACACCAAGCTGGAAGTCTCTAACGGACGTAGAGAGAGGCTAGCTATGCACTGATATTTCAAGCTCATTCACTATCCCAGAAGCAGACCAGGCACGCGTGGAACGGTAGGCGTTGTTCACGATGGGATACGCGTGGAAGACCTTCAACAGCACGCTTATCACAAAGTACGTGAACACGGGTCGCATGCCCTTCACGAAGTACAAATTCTTGTTGCGGGATATATGGGATGCCTTTGTGCGGATGAAGATGACGGCCGAATTTCAGGATCAAAGTCCAGCGCACAAGGCTCTCCAAGCACAAAACACTCACCCCCACAAACTCGACACCACTGGGTACGCGGGTAAATCCACGTAATGGACGGCGGAGGACGAAAATGCAACCGGGCCATTTGCTGGGATCACAGACGAGCACACCCAAAATTGGTTAAGAGTGAGTTCATCAGCCACGTCTTCGGGCAGCATATCTTTCACAAACCCGACAGACGAGGAAGTATCTTAACGTCTGGTAAATATGTCGAACTACCTAGTTGTTAATAAGTCCATAACTTCATAATATCTCAAATAACATGATGGTCTCTTGCAATACGCATTGAATATCGAATCTTCCCAAGGCTCCTTCGAAGCAGTCAGAGAGAAGGATATACTATCTATGACCCTGGGAAACAACGAGCACCCAGGTCACATGCGAGGCCTTGGGGTTCACGTACTTTGGAGGGAAGGATTCCCAGACGACTCCGAGACATATAGGAGTAGGAAGATATCCAAGGCTAGGCGTGATGACCGGTTGATAAAGGAGATTAATGCGAAGCTTACTACAAAATTTCAAGGACAGATAACAAGATTGCAGGATCAAATGAATCAACTCCTCAACTAATCGCAAGCCGCCCCCATTATTTTGGGAGCTAGTTCTCCTCAACATCAGAGTAGCGTCGCGTCCACGCAAAATTCTGAACATGGCAATGTCCAATTACCTATTGATGACATCAAGGTAATGTACATCTCTAGAATGCTCCAAAGATAGACCTATAGGACACCTTAGCTAATTGTGTATCGTTTTGTAGGAGCTGACGCCCTGTAAGCTCCAAGTGAGGCTAGTTGGGTCCATTTCTATCGAGGCTAGGCCGGGGATGGCGTACCCATGCTAGGAAGGGATTGTGCTCCACAGTGCCCAGGTGGCGCAGGGTTACGCCAGGGTCCAGGTGGACATGGTACATGACAATTTCATGACCATCCCACTGGAGATTCGCCCGAATGAAGACATCCGAACACTAAGGGATGCCATGTATACTTTTATCCAGTGGCCCAAGAAGGACATCACACTGGACCCTACAGTGCCGCGATCTTGACACGATCATGCCTCTCCAATAGGACCCTCGATGATTCCACCTCATCCTTCACTTCAGAAAGTCGCCTCATCGGTTCAAGTGGAGAAGACGCCAAAGGAACAAGAAAAGTGTGTCGCCGTATCAGTTCCTGAGTCATCTCACGGGAAGATGTGTAGCGGGCGAGTCATTAAGGCCAAATCAAAATCGAAGGACATTAAGGCCCTTCCCAAGCCCGAGAAATACTCCCTCGTAAGTCCGTTGGCCCCCGCCACAGTATTAGCCCACGCTGGAGTAGATTGCCAGCCTTGGCATGTCTGGTACATGTGGAAGACCAAAGAGAAGGGGTGCGATACTGGAATCACCGTTAGATACACAAAGGAACATTTCTTCCACGAGCTGGGCCACTTTGTCGTGGGCTTCGTCGACTTATTCAACCTATTCAACCTCAATGCCCTAGACACCTCGCTTCTACGATGCTGGACACTCTAAGTGTGTACAATGAAGTTCTACGTTCACATAATATCGATAAATGCCACAACTCATTGCTTATGTATAGATACATGATGAAAAAAGCCCGGCGATGGCGAGAACCGGTGGGTTTCCTCGACCCACACTTAGTCTTTGAGCACTGCATCACCCAAGACACATCCTATGTCGTAAAATACATAACGACAGGATTGCTTACTCAGGGCGACAAGGACTACATATTGGTGTCCTACAACCAGAAGTAAGTGCTTCACTACTTGCTATACAAATTTCATTTGTACTTTATACGCAGTACGAACTTAGGTTTAATGACTATAGCGACATACATGAGTAGGTTCCACTGGATCTTTTCAGTCAATGTACCAAAGAGGAACAAGGTAATATACCTTGATTCCCTACTCAACAAAAACCACGACTTCACCCTTGTGCAAGGAATACTCAACAGGTATGCTCATTTTCTCCATACATAACTCTATTGTAGTCTTTCTTCGTTTGAAATGGTCGAGGATGAATTTTTGTAATCACGTAGATTGTCCAGCGCCTATGTTGCCTATGGAGGGACACACAAGGAATCGAGCACCAGACTGCAACACATGACACAATTTCTGGTATGTGTTACAACATAATAATCCTATATCACACTTTTGTAATAATGCTTCTTGAACTAACTATACCTATATATGTAATTCTATTTTTGTAGTGCCATCAACAAAAACAAGATCACCTATGTGTATTCTATGTTTGATGTCATACGTGCTAAGACGAATGATCCAGAGGTTTGTCAATCTCGCAATAATTATTTTCTAATTATAAACTTAAATATATACGCTTACTACTTTACTCCTGCTAGAGACAAGGCATCATACTCGATTTAGAAGCATTCGTTATGACCGAAATCTCGGAGGTTCGAGGGTTGCTCTACGGCTTCATCAAGACGAAGATCATTAACGCCAGCGGAGAGTTTCACTCCGTCGACACCGCTTAATGACCTTGAAACAATTGATTCAATTATAATTCACTTTGAGTAGTTGTAATTCAATTGTAACTCTAGTGACAACACTTGAGCATCTTATTTTGTAATTGATTTTGAGTTGTAAATGATCACTTTGAGTTGTCAACAATTGATTCATATATGATTTATCTGTTTTCTTCTTGCTTGTTTTTAGATAGCATGGCTAGCAATTCCTGAGGCTAGACGAAAATGAGAAGAAGAAAAAATAGTTAGGTATAACGAACTATCATATATGATTTTTTTGGGTCGAAGACGTCTCTGAAGGCATACTATCACAAATAGTTTCCACCAACAACCGTCTGTGGTATCCGACATATCACAGATAGTTGTTAGCAGAAATCGTATGTGATAGTAGGTCTTTACAGACGGTTTCAACAAAAAATAGTCTGTGTTGTGACTTACACTACTACAGAGAGGGTCATCACAGACGACTCCAAACCGTCATCACAGACAGTTTTTGAACCGTCTTAATCTATGTGTCTGTAATAACAGGCGGTTACCACAGACAGTTTGTGAGCCGTCTGTGAAAAGTCATATCACAGACGGCTTTTTGTGGAAACAGTTTGTGATAGTATGCATTCACAGATAGAAACCGTCTATGAAGTCCTACTATCCAGATGATTTTCACAAAAAACCATCTATGCTATTTGGGATATCACAGACGGTTTTGTGTGAAAACCGTCTATGAATGTCTACTATCACAGACGATTTATATTAAAAACCATCTATGATAGTTCGTTCTATACATAAATATATTTTGATTTTTTACC
Organism: Hsuehochloa calcarea; assembly: GCA_036346395.1. Lineage (NCBI taxonomy): Eukaryota > Viridiplantae > Streptophyta > Magnoliopsida > Poales > Poaceae > Hsuehochloa > Hsuehochloa calcarea. Next base: position 44,036,988 of record CM070609.1, on the reverse strand, counting down.
TAGCCTCAGGTAATGCTAGCCATACCCTCTGAAAGCAAGCAAGGAGAAAACAGATATATCACAATTGATTTGAAAACTCAATATCAATTACAAAGTCACTTTAATGGTCTAATTACAAAGTGATTTGATTACAACTCAAAGTGAATTACAATAAATCAGAGTCGCCGGGGTGAAACTCTCCACTCTCTTTAATGATCTCCCCTGTGATGAAGGTGGCGAGCCGTCCTCGAACTTACACGAGTAAGTCTAGATCGAAGCTACTTTGTGGTATTTTCATGCCCTGTCGCTAGCAAGAGTAAAGTAGTAAGCATATGTATGTAAATTCATAATTACGAAACAATTATTAAGAGATTGACCTCTGGGTCTTTCGGCTTAGCATTCGTGATTTCCATCATATGACGACAAACATAGAATGCACATATATTGCCTTGGCGTAGTTGCTGGTGGCACTACAAAAATAGAAGTGTGATATAGGATATAGGTATAGTTAGTTCGAGAGGCCAAGTTACGAAGTGCGAGTAGGTACCGAAAATCGCATCATGTCTCGCAGTTTGGCGCCCGATTCATTATGTGTCCCTCCCTTGGCAACATAGGTGGTGAACGACCTGCGTGATTCCAAAAAGTTATCATTGGACATTTCAAACGAACAAAGACTACAATGGAGTTACGTATGAAGGAAATGATCATACATGTCAAGTACTTTTTGTACAAGGGTGAAGTCGTGCTTGTTATTGACTAGAGAATCAAGGTATATTACCTCGTTCCACTTTGGTACAATGACTAGAAGGACTCAGTGCCACCTACTCATGTATGTCACTTTAGTCATTAAACCTAAGTTCATGTTGCATATAAAGAACAAATGAAATTTGTATAGCAAGTAGTGAAACACTTACCCCCTGGTTGTAGGGCAACAGTATCTAGTCCTTGTCGCTATGAGTATGCAATCCCTTCGTTATGTACTTCTCGATGTAGTTTGCTTCTTCGCGGATGCATTGCTCGGAGATCAAATGTGGGTCGGGGAAACCCACCGGTTGTTGCCATCGCCAGCATTGTTGCATCACGTATCTATACATAAGCAATAAGTTATGATATTTATCGATATTACATAAATGTAGAACTTAATTGTACACACTTACAGTGTCCAACATCATAGAAGTGAGACGTCGAGGTTGAATAGATCAAATAAGTATTTGAAGCACACCACGAAGTAGCCCGGCTTGTGGTAGAAATGGTTCTCATTGTAGCTGACAGTAAATTCGGCAGGCCGGTCTTCCCTCGCATCGTCGGTCTACCGCATATACCAGTCATGCAAAGTCTGGAAGCCAAACCAATGTTGCATAATGTTGTGTGGGAGACCAACGGCATTCCAAGGGAGAACGTCCTGGGCTTGTGATGTGTCTTAATCTTCTTCGATTTGGCCTTAGCGCCTCGCGTGCTAGTTGTCTTCCTGAAAAATGACTCGACAACCTTTTCTTGTTTCTTTAGCACCATCTCGACGGGCGCCATATCCACGGTATAGAATACATAGGCTTTCTGAAGCGGCACTGTAGGGTCCAGGGCAATGTTCCTCTTGGGCCACTGGACAAAAGTGTGCATGGCATCCCCTAGTGTTATGTTGTCTTCGTTCGAGCGCTTCTCCAGCAGGATAGACATCAAATTATCATGTATCATGTCCACCTAGACCTTGGCATAATCTTGCGCCAGCTGGGCACCGTGCACCACTATCTCTTCGTGGCATGGAAACACCCCCGTCCAGCCTCAACATGAATTGACCCAACCAACACCTGAAGGCTGTAGGGCGTGGGCACCTACAAAATGATACACAATTAGCTAAGGCGTCCTACTGGTCTATCTTTGGAGTATTCCAGATATGTATATTACTTGGATGAGGTCAATAGGTAATTGGGCGTCGCCAAGTTCAGGAAGTGTAGGCGTGGACGCGATGCTACTCTGATGTTGAGGGGGACTGGCTACCAAAATCACGGGGGCGTCTTGCAGACGGTTATCTGTGCTTGAAATTGTCGATGTCTGTTCTTTAAATTACGCTTTCCTTGTTCTTGGCTCGGTCTTGGATCTCTTGACTCCTATCGCCTCAGTAGTCGGTGGGAATCCATGCTTCAAAATACGTAAACCCCAAGCCCCGAGTACGACCCGAGTGCTCCTTGTTTCCCAAGGCTGTGGATAGTATATCCGTCTCCCTGACTGGTTCGAAGGAGCCTTGGGATGATTCGGTACTCAATGTTTGCTGCAAGAGGCCATCTTGTTATATTAGACACTACGAAGTTTTGGACTTATTAAAAACTAGGCAGTTCGACATAACTTACCATTCGTTGGCACACTTCCTCATCTGCTGGGTTTGTGAAAGAGATGGCGCCTGACGACGTGGCTTTGGCCCTCGCTCTTAACCAGTTTCAGGCGTGCTCGTCTGTGATCTCGGTAAATGGCAGGGAGACCTCCAACTGGATTGCCAGATCATCCTCACGCATCCATTATGGGATTTTCCCCTTGTACCCAGCGGTGCCGAGTCTGTGGGGGTGAATGTTTCGTGCCTGGATAGCATTGTGCATATTACTTTGCTGCAAAAACTCATCCGTTGTCTTAATCTGCACAAAGGCGCCCATGTATCCGACAACACACAACTATACTTCGCGCAAGGTGTCTGATACTTGTTCACGTACTCGATTGCAAGCTTGCTCTTGAAGGCCTTTCATGTGTGTGCCATCGTGAGGAATGCATGCCGTCGCACGAGTTCGTAGAATTCTTGTGGGATTTCGAACGACGTTGTAATTTCAGTCCACAGCTGCGCTTTCTCTTCATCTGTCACATCCTTCCATTTATGTGTGGTGATGGGGACCCGTTCCCTTGCAAGTATACCGCAGGTGGTCCAGAATACTACCGCTGCTTTCTGGGGAAGCGGAGGGACCCTAGAGGGACTGACAGCCGTGATGGTCATTCGAACTATAGGCTTTTTTAATATTCCTCTGGCATGTCGCTTTGGTACCAATTTCCTCGGAGATGCTGACGCATTTGGCGACGTCGATAACGGCGGGGAAGACGGTGCAGACGCTATCTCGTTTACTTGCTATCTCGCAAGATTAAGAAAGTAATATCTTCTTAGGGTCAATCAAAACAACACAATTTGAAACTTCTTCTAGCACAATCCAAAGCGGTGATCGTACCTTGACAGGAGGTGTGGACGAAGAGGTAGTCGAGGTCGGGGGAGCGAGGCGTCGTCAAGGTCAGGGGCGGCGGCGTCGAGGTCGCAGAGGGATGACACCGGTGAGGGGGAGGAGCTCGATCGGAGGTCGCATAGTAGCTTTGAGGAGTAATGACGTAAACCCGGAGAGTAGCTCTGAGGAGTAAGGACGCAAACCCTAGCGGAGCCCCCTATTTATAAATGTATATCACAGACGGTTCTCTAAAAGAACCGTCTGTGATATCATATATCACAGAAAGTTATATTAAGGAACCGTATGTGATATGCTTACGAGCAAGCAGTGGGTGGTCGTAGTAAAGTAGCTTATCACAGACGGTTCTATTATAGAACCATATGTGATAAGCTTTATGGTCGTAGGCAAGCTACGACCATGCCCTGGTCATAGGCATATCACACACGGTTCTATTCTAGGATAGTCTGCAATAAGCGACCATATCCTAAATAGTTATGTTTAAGAACCATGTGTGATAAGTATCACAAATAGTTCAATTACGGAACCGTCTGTGATGCTCAACGCGGGAATTTTTTTGGACGCATGAGCGCGAGGTGAATTTTTTTGGCTCCGTAATTAGGAATCGTTGTGCTACATATGTCACAGATGGTGTATTACACTAAACCACCTGTGATAGTTCATTCTATTTCTGAAAAATTACTATTCTATTTTTCGACTAGCCTCATAAAATGCTAGTAATGCCCTCTGAAAACAAGAAAGCAGATACAATCACAGATGGAATAATTTCTTAATTAGTGAATCAATTACAATGGAATAATTCCTTAATTACATGCGCCGAGATTCTTAATTACAATAGAACAATTTTTCGAATAGGTGTTCATTACACTTGGTTATTTCGTTTTAAAAAATAGCCATCACGATGATCGAAGCGCATATAGCTAGCTTCATCACTCGGTTCTTCCTCGAGCCTGATGCTGTCTCCAAAAGGAGGCAACTCATTGATGTGACGGTGGCCCGATCTTCCGAAAGGTACTGATATGTCGATTGTGGAGAACTCAACGTTGATGATCCAAAGGCTCCGACCAGAACAGATCAAACCCCTCGCAATCACTACACCACTGCTCCGATGGTTATCAATAGTGCCTAACGCGATTGACCTCGCCAAGAAGGCTATCTCCTGCATGCAAATCGAGAACACAAGCAAGAGAGTAGAAGATGCAATCTGATATTGTATTACGAATATAGATGAAGCACACAATGTGGCGTTCCTCAACCGAACGTGCGGCGAGACTACTAAGCAGAATAATCTCAAAGAAAAACCCACCTTAAACTGTGACGTCTACTTTATATATATAGGGGGACGTGATGAGGTCGACCTAGGGTTGTGCGGTCGTGGGAAGAGGCGTACACAACCTGGACTCCTACCTCGACACTCTTACAAGACCCTATTAGGCCAAACGGTGACGCAGCACCTTATTCACTATTCAGGTCGCGTATCTCTGGTCGAAGACCTGGTCGTAGGACTGGTCCTGGGGTGGCCTTGAGGAGTTCGAGCTATCTCTGGTCGTAGATTGTGTCCAACGAGTATTGGGCTCGCCGAGTACTGGTGAAGCTGGTCATAGGCCTTCTTGAAGTGATCGTAGACCCTGTGGAACTAGTCGTAGACCTTCTTGAACTGGTCGTAGTCCTAGATTCCTAAGTACAAGTAAATCATCTCCGTTAGGCAGCAACATAGAGTTCTCAGATAATACACTCAGCCCTAGAAATGAATTTACCTGATAAATAAGTTGACGAGCACGTGCCCGAGTAATTGGACCTTGCACATGAGGAGTGTTCATATCAGTAGAAGTGATGTCTTCATCATCCTCCCCTTCTTGAATTGGAGTCGTCCTCGACTCAAGATCATCCTCCGCGCCCAAGAAAGGCTGCAAATCTGCAATGTTAAAGCTGGAGCTAACCCCGAAATCTGCAGGCAAGTCTAACTTGTATGCATTATCATTAATACGTTCAAGAACTTTAAAAGGACCATCTGCTCGTTGCATGAGTTTAGACTTTCTCAATTCAGGGAATCGTTCTTTACGCAAGTGTAACCACACAATATCACCAGGTTCAAAATAAACATACTTGCATCCCTGACTACCAGCAATTTTATATTTAGCATTCATAATCTCAATATTCTCTTTCGTTGTCTCATGCATCTTTAGTATCAACTCAGCACGTTGTTGAGCATCAAAATTTAATTTCTCCGAAGCTGGAAGAGGTAACAAGTCGATAGGTGCACGAGGGATGAATCCATAAACAATCTCAAAAGGACACTTCTTTGTGGTAGAATCAATGACGATTATAAGCAAACTCCACATGAGGCAAGCAGTCCTCCCACATTTTTAAGTTCTATTTAAGCACAGCCCTAAGCATAGTGGACAAAGTTCTATTGACAACCTCAGTTTGTCCATCGGTTTGGGGGTGACAAGTAGTGAAAAATAACAGCTTAGCCCCCAACTTACCCCATAAGGTTCTCCAAAAATGACTAAGAAATTTAGCATCACGATCTGAAACTATCGTATTCGGAATACCATGCAAGCGAACCATTTCCTTAAAGAACAAATCAGCAACATTTGAAGCATCATCACTTTTATGACATGGTATAAAATGAGCCATCTTAGAGTATCTATCCAGGACAACAAAAATACTATCCCTCCCCTTCTTTGTTCTAGAAAGCCCTAAAACAAAGTCCATATAAATATCTTCCCAGTGTATGCTTAGAACAGGAAGAGGTATGTATAAACCATGGGGATTAAATCGTGACTTAGCTTTTTGGCACGTGGTGCAGCGGGCAATGAAGCGTTCGAAGTCACACCTCATCTTTGGCCAATAAAAGTGGTGAGTCGGAATGTCCTTGGTCTTCTTCACGCCGAAGTGACCCATCAATCCTCCTCCATGCGCCTCCTGTAACAACAAAAGACGAACGGAGCTAGCGGGAATGCATAGCTTGTTAGCACGGTACACCAACCCATCATGCACCACAAATTTATTCCAACTCCTTCCCTCTTAACAATTTAGCAACACATCTTTAAAATCAACATCATACACATATTGCTCCTTTATTGTCTCTAATCCAAAGATTTTAAAGTCAAGTTGTGAAAGCATGGTATACCTCCTAGACAAAGCATCATCTATCACATTTTCTTTTCCCTTTTTATATTTAATGACGTAGCGGAAAGACTGAATAAACTCAACCCACTTAGCATGTCTGCGGTTCAGGTTGGTTTGACTTCGAATATGCTTCAAAGATTCATGATCAGAATGTATTACAAACTCTTTGGGCCATAAATAATGTTGCCATGTTTCCAAAGTTTGAACTAGAGCATATAATTCTTTATCATAGGTAGAATAGTTCAAACTAGGACCACTTAATTTTTCACCAAAGTAAGCAACAGGTTTTCCTTCTTGAATTAACACACCACCAAGACCTATGCCACTAGCATCACATTCTAATTCAAAAGTCTTGCTGAAATCGGGAAGTTGAAGCAAAGGGGCGTGTGTTAGCTTATCTTTGAGAGCGTCGAAAGCTTGTTGTTGTATGGTGGCCCAAGTAAAAGGAACTCCCTTCTTTGTAAGCTCATTCAGCGGTGCAGCGAGGGTGCTGAAATCCCAAACAAAACGTCGATAGAAACCAGCGAGCCCTAGAAAACTCCGCACTTGTGTGACCGTTTTAGGAGGCGGCCAACTCTGGATAGCGACGATCTTGGCTTGATCAATTTCGATGCCCTGTGGAGTAACAACATAGCCAAGAAAAGAGACTCGATCCGTGCAAAAGGTGCACTTCTCAAGGTTACCAAACAAACGTGCACCTCTCAAAATATTAAAAATAACACGTAAATGATCCATGTGTTCTTCATATGACTTGCTATAGATTAGAATATCATCAAAATAAACCACCACAAATTTTCCAATGAAAACACGCAAAACTTCGTTCATCAAACGTATGAAAGTGCTAGGTGCATTAGTTAAACCAAAAGGCATTACTAACCGCTCATATAGTCTGAACGTAGTTTTAAATGCAGTTTTCCATTCATCTCCCAATTTCATTCTAATCTGTGGTACCCGCTACGCAAGTCAATCTTTGTGAAAAGAGTAGAACCACTCAACTCATCAAGCATATCGTCTAACCTAGGAATGGGATGACGATACCATATGGTAATATTATTAATGGCTCTACAGTCAACACACATACGCCAACTACCGTCTTTTTTAGGAACCAAAAGAACAAGAACAGCACAAGGACTAAGGCTTTCTCTTACGTACCCATGGTCCAAAAGATCTTGGACTTGTCGCTGAATTTCCTTAGTCTCCTCCGGATTGGTCCTATATGCAGCACGGTTTGGCAAAGTCGCTCCTGGGATCAAATCAATTTGAGGCTTAATCCCTCGAATAGGTGGTAATCCCGGGGGTATCTCAGCTGCAAATACATCCATATACTCCTGCAAAAGGTTAGCAATAGCAGGAGGCAAAGAGCTGGATATATCCTCAAGTGAATATAAAGCATTTTTGCATATCAAAGCATAGCATGGCAGCTCATTATCAAAAATTTCTGCAAGATCAGATTTGGTTGTAAGCATGACACAACCCTTTAATTTAATTCCCTCGGTCTTAGAACTAGGTGACAACCGCTCTTTCTTAGGTGGAAAAATATTCTTCACTACTTGCTGATTTTCAGATTCATGTTCAAGTTCTTTCTTCTCATTTTCAGCTAGCTCTTTATTACAATTCACAATTTCAGGAGGCGTCAAAGGTAGAAAAGTTATTTTCTTTCCTTTGTGCATAAAAGAGTATTTATTACTTCTACCATGATGAGTTGCATCGGTATCAAATTCCCATGGACGACCTAATAAAAGAGAACAGGCTTGCATAGGTACTACGCTGAAATCAGCAACATCATGATAGGAACCAATGGAAAAATATACTCTCGTAGATTGTGTTATCTTCACCTTACCACTGTTGTTGAACCACTGAATGTGGTATGGGTGAGGATGCGCACGTGTGGTCAAGCCAAGCTTCTTGACCAATCCTGAATTCACCAAGTTATTGCAGCTTCCGCCATCAATTATGATACGAACACGGCAATCCTTAACGATGAGGAACATCTGAAACAAATTATGACGTTGTCGCGTCTCCTCTTGCTCTCTTTGAGTGCTTAATACTCGTTGCACAATTATGGTCCTATAATTCGCCGTAGCAGCGGCACCTAAAATTTCCTCACCATTGCTATCTGCCTCATGATCATCATCATTGCCTGCAAGGTTAGCTGCAAGAGCATATTCATGCTCAACATCACTAGCACTTACATAACCACCATTTTCTGTCGCAATGTACGCCCGCTAACTTGGGCAATCTATCATGAAGTGGTCCATCCCTTTACAACGGTGGCACACAATGCCTGTTGTACGGCCTGTGGAAGCAATCGATGAAGAGCTCTGTGCTGGTGCCTGCACACTAGTAGATTTGCTTGTCTCGGGTGCGCGTGACGGTGGTGGCGATCTTCTTTGAGCGCGCTCTACTCGCAGGGGGCAGCAGATCAAAAGCGTGAGGTGGGGTCATCTTGGTTTGTCCCGGCATTGATCTCGATGTAAACGTACTGCCAAAGTTGCTCCTAGTCTTTTGTTGTCTACCCTGCAATTCCTTTTCTGCCAAACAAGAAAGCTGGAACAACCTACTAATATCATTATAGTCTTTGCAATCAACTATGTCCTGAATCTCACGCCTTAAACCACCATAAAAATGAGCCATCTTATCCTCCTCATCCTCAACAATATTACAATGCAGCATGCCTATTTATAGTTCTTGATAATATTCCTCGACAGATTTATTACTTTGGTCTAAGCGCTGTAATTTCTTATGCATGTCATGTTTAAAAGCAGGAGGAACAAATCTAGCACGCATAGCTACTGTAACATCCCAAAGTTCTGTTACCAAAATAAAAATAAATAAAGTTATTATTTTATTGGATTTTCTGACTGTCGAAGATTTTCTCGATTTACTGTAACCTAAAAAGAGTTCTCACTGTTAAAAGTAAAAATTAATAATTATTATTTAATTTCTTGTTTTTAATGTCAAAAATAAAGTTTATTAAGTTTATTTGATTTTATGTGATTTTATTGGATTTAAATTGAAAAATAAAATTTTAATTAATTTACGTATTTAAAAGGGTTTTCCTATTTTCTAGAAAATAAAATCAAAAATAAAAGCCAACTTTCAGTTGGAATTATTTTTATTAAGTTCAAAATAATTTTAGGAATTTTTATGAATTTTTCTAAAATTTTTGGACTCTATTTACTATATTCTAAAAGTGCATTTAATTTGAGGCATAAAGGAATTTCGAATTTTTTTAAAAAAATGCTCTTCCCGAAGGTCACCCATCCACCAAATCTCCATGCATGTGCTCACTTAACCCACGTGTGCTAACATGTGGCCAATTGCTAGTTATTGATTAAAGCCCTCCCCTCTTCTTTTTATTCCTCTTCCACTTCATCTTCTTCCTCCAACCAAGACTAATTTTCTCTCAGAACTTTGCATCTCTCACTTGGATAGCAAATGGCAGCAGCCCTTGCCGCCACCGACCCTACCACCGCCAGCCCTCACCTTGCCGCCCCTCCCTGGCCGGCCACCCCACCGCCGCCACCGCCGCTTGCCGCATAGCGAAGCTCAAATCTGCCATTAATGGTGCGGTCACCATTTCTCCGTTTCTCCTCACTCAATGCACCAAATTGAATGCCGTCTGTGCCCACACGTCCGTAGTAACGTCGCCTACATCACTACACCATCATTTGGCCGTTTCTTCTTGTGAATTGAATGCAGTTTTCCGTTTACTCCCTCTCATTATTTCACCCAAAACCAAGCTTTTACTCGCGTTTTCAAGCCAATCCGCCACCACCTCCCTATATAAAGTGCCCTCCAGAGCTCCTCTACACCCTCAACACACCCCAAAACATCTCCTCCCCTCTCCCCATAGTTTGGCCAAACCATCCGGTTGAAGTTTTTCGCCGATTGTCGCTTTTGCGCGTGCATCGCCTCCGGTGGAGCCGCCACTTCGTCACCACCGTTGGCACCGCGACGTCGTACTCTCACGCGTCCATGCCTTCGTTTCGCCGAAAACTCGCGGAGCTTCCGCCCACCTTCCATGGCCGACGGCTTCTGGCGCCTCCGCCGCCGTCGCCGGCCACCCCGACCGCGCCGCCTCCTCCATTGGCTCCGTCTCGGCGTCGGCAATCCGCTTTGGTAACTTTCGACCCTCTTTCCTCTTCCCCACCCGCGCCATGGCCATTGCTTGCTCTCTGTCCATTAATTTGAAGCAAAGAACGAAGAACAGTGCATGTGCTTATTAGTCCGCCTCATGTAGCTTTTCTTTTTCTTGTGAATTTTGCTTCCAAAATTATTGCTCCCAATTGCAAACTCCGAATCCGATAATTCTTGCTCGTAAAATCATCTAAATTCATCCTGTATTTTGTAGTATTTATTTTATAATTATGAGTTTTATTATATTTTAGATGTTTTTCTAATTGCGCTTCTTCACGACCAACTCATCATCGCGCCGAATCGCTACCGTTGGGTAGAGTACATCGCCGAGGTTCCATATTCGTTGTCCGCCGGCCAACTCTCCATTCCTATCGCCTGCACGGCCAGTTCTTCCGCTCATTACACTATTCACGTAAGTTGCATGAAAATGAATAGTGCCATGCAAACTACTATTCACCCTCCTTTCGAATTTCGTTTCTCCTCATACGAACTCCGATTCCATCGATTCAAATTCCTATATTCATATAAAGTCGATATCTTACTTCCAGTATTTATTTCTTAATTTTGGATTTTATTTGGATTTCATTTGAATGCTATTTGAATTTGGATCGTTTACGCGTATAGATTTGACGACTTGGACAATAGAATTCGACACCGTTTGAGAATAACATATAACCAAGCAAGGCAAGTTATACCTTTGATCATATTTGATCCCATTATTTTCAAATTATTTAAATTATGTTTTAAATTATTATTGCATGCGTATTTATATTCAAGTAATTTAAATTCCTGTTTTAAAGTTATAGCTATTCCCCATTCCATTGTATAGCCAATTTTGTTATTGAAACAATCATACCTTGACACCTTAGATGAAAATCTAGTTTATACAATAGTATGACTAGCTAGAACATTTTGGGAAAAATTATGCAAAGACATGCTTAGACCAAAAATGTTTAGTTTGGGAAATTTTAGCCAAATGATTAACTATTGTTTAAAACCCTATGGCATTGGTTTGTCATTGAAGATTTTGCAAATGTCTTTGAAAAGCAAAAATGAAAAGTTGGTTTGTACTTGGGCGGAATGGATGCTTGGTGGGTGCAGGTTTATGCACGGGCTCAATCTGGGTAGGATTGAGGCCCAGGGGTTATTTTGAAAGCCGCCCAAGTCAGTTAAGGACCGGTCTTCGAGCCGCATCTTGCAAAGCTCCACCGTACTACCACAAGTCTGGAATGGGACAGGCTAGGCCGAATAATTTGCAACGTTCCATTGTTAGTTGTGCCATTTTGGTGTGTGGGTGTCGGTTAGACAGTATTCCCACTTGGTGCAAGAGGGGTTTCCGTGGTGGTTAACCCAATGGAAGTGAAACCTTAGCGGCGCAAGAGGGGGCTTCTAGCGGATGGTTAATCCAAAGGAAGTGAAACCTTAGCGGGCATGACTACTTTGGAATGACGCATTGTAAAGGTCTCGTGATAATCACTTAGTCGCACACCTACGGAAGTGTGTCAGACGGACATTAAAAGTTGATTATCTCTTGTGGGTAAAGTTGTACAACCTCTGCAGTGTAAAACTATTGAATAGCCGTGTCCACGGTCATGGACATGCTGAGCAAAGCCACTCAAAGTTAAACTTTGATTTTGTTTTAAAAATGATTTTTTTGCAAATGATTTGAGGATGGTTAATCCTTGTGGTAAAATTGGGCGGTTAGCCATGTGATAGGAGGGTATCCATCACCATATTTCATATGGAGGTTATCCTACTATAAAACTTGGGAATTTATAAAAAATGAATTTTAGTTATAGAATAACTGCTTTGGAACTTAATATCAAATATTTAAAGAAAACATTGCTTTATGCAAATTCAACCAATAAGCCTTCCTTTGATATATCCATGCATGCATTAACTCTGTTATTGGGTGTAACTTGCGAGCACGGTAGTTGTGCTCACCCTTGCTTCATGCAAATAAATTTCAGAGGAGAAGAACTTCGGATCTCGACGACTAGGACGCTACCCCAGTCGATTGCCTATGGCAGATCAGCTGGACTCCACTACTTCTTCGTTTTCCGCTGTGTTTGTTTAATGTTGGCTTGTAAGCCTTTCTTGTAATCAACTCTGATATTTATTAATAAAGTTGTGCGATTTATGGATGTTACCATATCTGTTTACTGTGTGAACTAGCTACTGATCACGGGACTAGTTCAGAAATGCACAGAGGATTCTGAGGTGTTACTCCCGGGTCCGACAGCTACTTTCAATCTATCCCATGTATCAGGTGTTAAACCAGAATTAACTACTTGATTCCACCAAATGATAGCAAACTATTTAATTTCACCAGTAGCTTGTCTGACTCTATGCACTTCAGAAACTAGATGGGCATTATATTTTTATTCAACTGTCATCTCCCAATCTAGATAAATTTCAGCATCATAAACACCCGCAAAAGATAGTATGGTAAACTTAACTTTAGCAAATGGGTCATCATTAGCACGAGCATTGTGGTGCTGAAAATTATTACCTCCCATACCATACCGGTTGTGATGTGGGCGGTGTGGCGGACGTGCATCTTGGTCAGCAAATACAGCGCCGGATCGCGGTTTCTCCTCTCATTATCCTCTCCCTCAAGATCTTGGGCGGCATCGTGATCATACTCACGTCTAATGTTTGGAGGCCGGTTTACCATTCTTTCAAGGCGTGTAGTGAGCGCTGCAATACTATCGTTGATTGAGCGCTGCAATGTGATCGTGGTAGCTTGAAGCCTCCTGTCGATGTCCTCATGAATGGTAGTGCGTTGTTCATTCAAAAGCATCATGAGCTCTCCCTTTATAACACACTCTTTCTCATCAGACGTCTCACCTGCCATGGTTAGCAGAAAACAAAAGACAATACAAAGGTATTATCCCTATCAACTACTAGGTGATGGAAGGTGGAAACACACACTCTCAAGCTTCTTACCACACTCTTACAAGTGTTCTTACCAACGCAGCAGGTGGTACGACCGGTGGCTGGTTAATGACACCTTGTCGAGAGTGGGTGTGATTGCAAGAAGGAACCTGTTCTGATCAAGAGTAGGTGGAGCTCGGAAGGCACAATATGTAGCAAGGAGTAGCAAAAACCGTAATCTGATTAGCAAAGTTGAATAAGGGTCCAAACTACCTGTCACGATTGCTGGTCTAAAAAGTGCCCCTAGCCCTAGCGCAACACTGGTCGATAACAAGGACTGGATACAAAGAATTCAAAGGATGCAAGGCTGGGAGTGGTCGTAGACCAACTGGGGGTGGTCGATTTGCTTCTTCTTCTTCTTCTTCTTCTTCTCTCTCTTTTTTTTGATTGCCAATATCCAACCTAGGGCTCCCTCTTTTTTTTTGACTGCCGAAACCCAATCTAGTTTCCCTTTTTTGCGAATGTGACCTTGACTCAACTATTCAAAACCCTCTTCTGGGTCTATGGATATATATGGGTCACAAACTTTTCGTAGAAGGCAGGGGTATACAGGTAATTAAAAGATACTCTCTCTCTCTCTGTGAACTTTGGCTATGGAAATTCTTCTCGGACTTTGTGTGGCAGGCACAATATGATGAGTACGTGGGGTGTCTGAGAGCAGCAAGAAACAAATAGGGTGGTCGGGGCGGAAACGAGTAGGTGGTCGACCCCGAGTAGGTGGTCGAATCCGACTAGGTGGTCGAACGTGAGTAGGTGACAAATAGAGTGGTCGGGGCGGAAACGAGTAGGTGGTCGACCCCGAGTAGGTGGTAGAATCCGACTAGGTGGTCGAACACGAGGAGGTGGTCGAACTCGAGGAGGTGGTCGAAAGGGGGTTGTTCGAGTAGGCGGTGGCACGACCAGGATGGGTGGTGGCACGACGAGTGACGGTGTCGATTAGAGACTAAGAACACGACTCTAAACCAGCAACACGACTTAGACAAAGGACACTAATTCAACAACGCGAAACAAAGAACGAAAATTGCAAAGGCACAATGGGTGATGGGACAGCGGAAGAACATGACGAACAAAAATATTATGTGGCGCAATTTTCTGGAGTTTTAGTACGATGGAAAACAACTAATCTAACAGGAGGGAAATGTGATTACCTAACGAGCAACTTTTGCTCTGATACAAACTAATGTGACGGTGGCCCGATCTTCCGAAAGGTACTGATAAGTCGATTGTGGAGAACTCTACGTTGATGATCCGAAGGCTTCGACCAGAACAGATCAAACCCCTCGCAATCACTACACCACTGCTCCGATGGTTATCAACCGTGCCGAACGTGGTTGACCTCGCCAAGAAGGCTATCTCCTGCATCCGAATCGAGAACACAAGCAAGAGAGTAGAAGATGCAATCTGATATAGTATTGCGAATATAGATGAAGCACACAATGCGGGGTTCCTTAACCGAACATGCGGCGAGACAGCTAAGTAGAATAATCTCAAAGAAAAACCCACCTTAAACTATGACGTCTACTGTATATATATAGGGGGATGTGAGGAGGTCGACCTAGGGTTGTCCGGCCGTGGGAAGAGGCGTACACAACCTGGACTCCGACCTCGACACGCTTACAATACCCTATTAGGCCAAACGGTGACGCAACACCTTATTCACTATTCAGGTCGCGTATCTCTGGTCGAAGACCTAGACGTAGGACTAGTCCTGGGGTAGCCTTGAGGAGTTTGAGCTATCTCTGGTCGTAGATTGTGTCCAACGAGTATTGGGCTAGCCGAGTACTGGTGAAGCTGGTCGTAGGCCTTCTTGAAGTGGTCGTAGACCCTGTGAAACTAGTTGTAGACTTTCTTGAACTGGTCGTAGTCCTAGATTCCTAAGTACAAGTAAATCATCTCTGTTAGGCAGCATCATAGAGTTCTCAAATAATACACTCAACCCTAGAAACGAATTTACCTTATAAATAAGTTGACAAGCATGTGGCCGAGTAATTGGACCTTGCACATGAGGAGTGTTCATATCAATAGAAGTGATATCCTCATCACTCATCAAATTGATTGTGCTCTTTCTCATCCGTGGTATTCTCAATTCTAACAATGCTTCTTTTTCTATGAAGAACTATGTGGCAGTTCTTATTTTCCGGGTCATTTACATAAAAAATTTGAACAACTTGCTTAGCGAGTACGAATGGTTCGTCCTTGTATCTGACACATTCGAGGTCCACAGTAGTGACGCTGTACTTGTCGACCTTCACACCCTGTGGAAGTTTGACCCAATGGCATCGAAACCGGGGGATCTTAAAAAATACATAGTCGAGCTCCCAAATCTCCTCTATGAACCCATAGTAGGAGCTCAACCCAGTGGCATTAAACTGCTCGTGAAATGCATCTATGCGGACACTGCTGTTTTGGACTGTGCTCTTCCTATCTTGAGGTATCGTATAAAATGTGTACACATTTATGTCGTATCCTTGCCATGTCACAACTGTAAATTTTGGACATTTTGCCAACCATGGCAGCATATCATCACTTGATGACGGCCTCCCGTGAATCGCGCCTTTAACCATTCGTTGAACCGGCTGTTGTGCTTTCTCATGATTCAAACCTCCGACCGGACTGGATTCTATTGGTGTAGCATATCTTTGTGCTCGTCGATGTATGGGAACACTTGGATCATATGTTGCAAGACCGTGAAATAGGCTTGAGCGTATGTATCGAAATCGGGAGTGATTGCTTTCTGTATCATGTAAGTAGTGCGGGAATGCTTTGGCTCCTTTTGTACTGTACCCCGACAGATTACCAAGGGCAAGAAAATCATTGATGGTGTAGAACATGGTGCATAAAGTGAAGTTCTTTCATTTGTACGCATCCCATACCTGTACCCCTTTGTTCCACAGGGTCACAGGACCTTCCAGCAATGGTGCTAGGTACACATCAATATCGTTCCCAGGTTGTTTCAGCCCTTAGATAAGTAGTGACATCAAAATGTACTTCCGCTTCATACACAGCCGAGGAGGAAGGTTGTACATACATAGATTCACGGGCCAAGTGCTATGTCGGCTGCTCATGTTACCAAAAGGATTCATTCCATCTGTACTCAACTCAAACCTTATATTCCTCGGTTCTGCACCGAAGTCTTCGAAGCTCCTATCAAAGTTTCTCCATTGGACAGAATCAGCAGTGTGTCTTATCTTTTCATCTTTCTTACGCTCCTCCGAGTGCCAACGTAGCAATCTTGCGTCCTTTCGGTTCGCAAATAAACGCTTCAAACGGGAAATTATAGGTAGATACCAAAACACCTTAGCAAGAGGTCCTTGCTTCACCTCAATGCCCTCGTCATCTGATGAGGCCCTAGGTGCATCTACTACGACAGTCAATATCCCTAAGTTGCAAGTGTGTACTAAACCTCGAGTTGAACCTATTATGAATCAATGGAGAAAGAAACAAGAACAAAGTTCGACAAAGAGCAAGAAGAGGGAGGTAGGCCGAACGGGGAGCTTGAGCGGACATGGAAAGACACAAGAACCAAGGGCTTTGCATGTTGCAAAGTTTACAAGAGAATTCGGCCAAGAAAAAACAAAAGAACCAAATTCAAACTCAATTCCGAAATCAATACATTTCCAGCCTAAGAATCCAAAATGGGTTTGGATTGGAGCAATTCCAATTCGGATCTTTCTTTAAAAGAAGTTAATTCTAAATTACTTGTAATAGGATAGTTTTATCTATTTTCAGCAATTAGTGTAGTTTAAATTTCGAATTAAAGGAGTTTACAATAGGGATTACTATTTTGTATTTACTATTCATGGCACTATTCATAACTCCAATTACTGTTCACGAGTTGGATTACTGTTCATGCTACATGTGAGACCCCAGTTTATCGGGCTTGTAATGCTTAACCATCCACTTGGTCCTAGCATCACAAATCAGATAATCCGAGACTCGAGACATGTATACTTCCCAGAAATGCAGTATACACACCTCATTACAAAGTTCATGCATCAATTCCATTCATTCACATAGAACCGAAGCAAAACAGAACAGGAATAACATTAATAAAGGATAGTTATTACAAAAGAGAGGCCAACCGGCCAATAATAAAAGAGACCACAATAATTAAGCAGTGAAGCAAAAGTGCCATAAGATGGCTACAACAAAGAGCCAATCGGTGTGCCTTTAACCCACAAGGCAACCGAGGACCGCCAAGCTAGTCGTGAATCCACAAAGACAACTCACAAAAGTGAGGCCCTTGGGGCTCACCTTAGTCCTCTGCAGAACAAAAGCGACCAAACAAAAGCGGGTGAGTACTTTGAATGTACTACAAGATATATAAGAATGATAACAGATCTATACAATAACTATATGCAAGCTTATTTAAGTGGAGCAGGTTAGGACTCAAATTTTTAAGCATAAAGCAAGTTTCATTTGCAATAATGTAATAGATCAAAGGCAATTTTTGCAATTTGATTTTATTTGGTAAAAACAGTAGTAATCAAGTAGCAACAACAAGAAAGCAGTCCCGAAGTGACTAAACCATTAGTCACCACAACAATAACATGAATTACCCATTCATGCCAACCATGTCAAATTTTAATTTTTAAAAGGTTGTAGTCTAGTTCTTGCACGACCTTACCAAGCATGTCCATAACCTAGGACGAGGCTATTCGAATAGTTTTATCCCTGCAGGGGTGTACCAATGTACCCACACGCTAACCGCCTTTTGCCACTAGATTAAGCACACTTCCTTAGGTATGCCTAAGCACGGCTAAGTCCTCTGAGACATTTCCCATATTGTGAATTATTCACGAGCCGCCGTATGGATAGAAACCCATACGTTGTGTCGAGTCATTGTAAAGCCTCGGTCAACTACCCGTCGCAGTAAAGCCTTGACAACTACAATGCTCCTCGAGGTGGAGAGCCTACCCGGAATCTCCACCACCGCACACCCAACACAAGAACACCGAGAACACATATCATGTTTCACACAACACACACAACCCCCTCCTGCGACTCGGAGATAACCCACGCCAAGGTACTAAGTCAAGAGAGGTCCCATATCCCTCTCGCGTGGTTAGCACGCATAAGCGCTTGGCTTAGTGACACAAGTAACTCGGTCCTTGATGACCTAGGCACCATTCCAATCACACCAACGGATCACACCAACATACCATTGTGCCCAAGTCTAAAACAATTTTATTTTTAGTTTTTGACTTAACAAAGTAACTAAGCACAAATGCTGGACATAATGGAATAATAAATAAATGTGTGATCAAGATCATCGACTAAAATCGATGATCGCCCAATACTACCGATATCTAAGCATTTCTAAGCATGACATCGAAAAGATAATAAAAGAGCATAATTAAATCACCGGACACTAATTCACCAGCGATATTAATAACTTATGGTTGTGGCAGGGGATAACAATTTAATGGCAACAATGCATTAGGAATAACTACCTCTAAACAGGACAAAAATAATTGGACACAAAAGCAATGCATACATATAATTTGTAAACAAGATATTAGACTTTGAAAGTAATGGGACATTTATGATCAAATATCTTGCACGCTTGCTTTGTGGGTCGAGGTGCTCTTGTGGATCAACAAGATTATCAATGTGCTCTTCGGATCCTATCGAAAGAACCAAAAAGAACCAATAAGGCAAAAAGAAACCGAAAAGATTCAACAGTCAACTTCAACAAAAAGCTCTCAAATTTTTACAGTAGAAAGAGCATGATTTTTATGAACTAATGCAACAAGAACCAATTGATTTGGATTCTCAATGCAAAAGTTATGCTAAAAACAATTTTGCTCAGCTCTAATATTGAAACAGTACCTAAGCAATGATTTTAGTGAAATTTTCTAGAAATGTAGAGCTACTGAAGTTTTTACAAAAAAACAAGCACCTCATAAGATGAACAACCCCACAGGATTCATCTCATTTGGAGCTTTCAATAATTAGTTATGAATTTTCCAAGTTAAATCCATTTTACAGTTGTACAGATAATCAGTTTAATGCTTTCGTTCAAAATCTAAATTTTCGGCTGCAGAAACATAGTTGAAACCTATTTTAGAATAATGTTCATTAGAAATGAAAAATAACAAAAGTGGTTTGACCGATTTTGGAGTTAAAATGAATTAGTTATGCATTTTCAAAGATAAAACTATTTTTCAGTTGATAAATAAATCCTCTCGGGAAATTCAGAAATTAAATCGACGTGGGCGAGCGAGGCGTCGATCACGATCCGACGGTCGCGTTCACGAACGCGCGGCGCGCGGGATTCACAAACCCTAAACGTTCACCGTTGGATGCGGATCCAACGGTTCACGGGATCGGGGCGTCCGCCGTCCGAACGTTCACACGCATAGAGCCGTGGATCTTGGATCCAACGGTCCACACGGATCGAACCTTTCGGACGGTGCGAGCGTTCACTCGAACCGGGACCGTCAATCTTGGATCCAACGGTCCAAACTCCGGCTGACGCTTGCAAGCGCGCGGCGCTGAAACCCTAAACGTCAACCGTTGGATCGGATCCAGCGGTTCACGATGAATCGGCTTGCGGTACGTATCGAACGCGCCACGCATACGCGAGCCGTTGATTCGGGATCAACGTCCCCGCGGACCGAATCGATCGAACGCTCTCGCGCTGGGCCGTCGATCGAAGATCGATACGATCGATTCATCGACAAAAGACGACCCGCGCTCGTCCGGACAAAATTATCAGAGAGGATCTCGGCTAATCGCCGGCGATCTAGAGCACGCGCTAAGCTAACCAAGAGCACCAACAAGATCCTAATACTAATGCGCATCTACAAGAAGAAAGAATTGAGCAATGGACGACTTACCCGAGCCGAGACGAAATTGAAGGTTTCGGCCGAATTTGGGGAAACCGAAATTGATCTCGCTCTCTGCAAGCAAACGAAATTGAGTGAGGGTTATTGCTCACAGAGAGGAGAGGAAGCGAGGCGACAAAGAATTTGAGTGAGAGAAAGGAGCACCACTTTCAGAAGAACTTTGAAGCTCGTGAATGGCGATAATGGCGACCAAGGTGCAAACTCGAAATTGAGCTCAAACAATGCACTAACGGTGGCTCTGGAGCTCAAGGGTGACCGAAAGAAGCTAGGAAGCCAGGAGGAGTTTTATAGCCGAAGGAGCAAGGAAGAAGCAACGGGAGGGAAAATGGTGGGGCTCGTGTTGAGGTCGGCCGAGGCGATGGGAGCAAGTGCACTCGAGGAGGACGAAGACTTGAGGCGGCGGGGACGGAAGCATTAAATGCGGAAGAGCCGTTGGCGAAAGGAGAAGTGACCCGACGCCACGCTCTGAAATTTTCACCCACTATTGTTGACCACGGCGAGCGCGAGCTGACGGAGGTAGACGATAGCCGCCAGCCGTTGGATTTAATCGGACGGCAAAAAAGAACGGGTCGATTATAACGATTCAAACGCTCACTTAATCCTGGACCGTTGATTTGGATCCTACGGTTCACGTTGCGCGAGGCGTTCGGACGGTCCGAACGTTCACGCGATCGTGAGCCGTTGATTTAGAATCCAACGGTTCAAATGGATCAGCGCGCTCGGATGGTCCGAACGTTCACGCGATCGTGGGCCGTTCGATGCCGATCCAACGACTCGCAAATCCCGCGCCCGACTGCGTCGCGGTGCGCGTTAGTTGATCGAACCAAATCAAGTGGCTCGAGCCCGAGTCTGACCCGAACCCGAGGAACAGTGAAACCAGTTAGGGTTTGAATTTGAATCACTGATTTTTGGGGAATTATTTGGGATAGCAAACAAACTCCAAAAATTATGAAATTTTAACTGGAGCTTGCTGACAGAAGAACGAACCTTATATAAAATTTTCAGAGACTTTTATGCACTGCATTTTTCTCTAAAAATTCCAGAATGCTATTTTAGGAGTTTGACTAATGTTTGACTTGTCTCAAAAATTATCAAATAATTTCTGAAAATTATGAAATAATTCTGAGGTGTTAAACATCACTCCTAGGTCCAATAAAAATTATTTCCAAAGGTTGGGCACAAGATTTTCATGAAGGAGATTTGTGTTGGTGTCCAAATGGCAATTTGATTTTTGATTTCACATAATTCCTTTACAAAAATTATGGATGATTACAAAAATCAAGATCAGAGAAAAAGTTTTAATTTCTCCTCATTTTTATTACATTTGAAACACAAACCAATTTTGGGATGTTACACTACAGTACCCGAGATGGTTAATGTTCATAGGCTATATATATCAAGGGGTAGAGCCCCATTGTAAGCAAGTGAGAGTTGAAAAAAATACAGAAAAGTCACAGGTTCATGTGGCGCAAAATGAATACATGTTTTTTTAAAATTCCCATCTAGGGTTTTGTGATTGCGTGAATATTGGAGAGAGGTTGTTCTTCCAAGATCCGTGATTCCTTGTGGATCATCTCGCCAATTCGCAGCGTCCTCAATTGCTCACGGTTTGGTGTTGTTCTTCTGGTTTGATTTTGTTTCTCTCTTCAGATTTATTCAACATCAACCAAGTATTACTTGCTTTGAAGATACACTTGTTCTTCCATTTTGCCGAATCAAGAAAGAGGAAAGCGAGAGTTTTGCTTCAATCAGAATTGAAATACAAGTACCGTGAAAGATTGGGCCACATTATGCATCAACACACGTTGATCCGTATCATCATCATTGGAGTGATTCTTATGCTTGTACTGAGATGCTTTGCACACCGGACATACATGCATGTCTGCATACTCTTTACGGTACAGGATACAATCGTTCGGGCATGCATGTATTCTTTCTACTTTCATTCCCAATGGACAAAGAACCTTCTTAGCTTGGTAGGTGGTTCTGGGCAACATGTTTCCTTCTGGAAGGATGTCCGCTAGGAGACCTAGTAACGTCGTGAAACTCTTGTCGGACCAACCATTGCTTGCCTTCAATTTCAGCAGTTCAAGCACGGGTGACAACCTTGTGTATTCCGACTTACAGCACGGGAACAAAGGTTTCGCCGTGTCATCTATTAAGCCCTCAAATTTACCAAACTTTCTCTCACTATAGTCCCCTTCTGCATCGCATAGCATCTGATCTAGATTGTCATCGTGCGACCTACCCTCATCGAAAGCACAATCCATATCCGACGGCATATCGTTGTCTCCCTCGACGATGTTACTACCTTGTGGTATAATCTTCCCTTCACTGTGACTAGTCCAACATATATACTTCTTTTTGAAACCCCTTCGAATCAAGTACCCTTTGATCTGCGCCGGGTTGGTAAACATCTTGAGATTATCGCAATCAATGCATAGAATACATAAATTTTATCCCCTTCTTTAGTATATCCTACTCGGCGGCTCTTCTAAAAGCAGACATGATATCAATGTACTCTTTACTCACATGGTTCTCAACGTACATCCAGTTTCAGTCCATCTGCATGTAACAAATTATAGATTAATGCACGCAACTACACAATACAGGGCAAGTCAATGTATATATACATGTTGCTCGATCATTGTTCTATATATTGTAAATCTTAACTGCCAATTAATAACCTCTCCTTGGATGATGAAACTAGATTATATAATACATATAATTAGAAGTAAATACTAACCTTAGATCACCAAGAATAAATAGATCTATAAGCTACACACACTTGCAAATCTACTGTATTTAATTCTTTCACCGAACGCCTCAGCGCCGGTCGCCTCCTTCAAAGCAGCCACGCGCGCAGACGGTTCTGTCTGGAGTCAATATAAACAGATTTGTCTAGAGTCGATCGGGACGACTAGATATTTAATTGTGCATGTCACAGATCGTTCTGAAAAAAAATATGTGATACGTATCACATACGGTTTTAAATAACAACCGTCTGTGATAATCGTAGACCTCACAGACGGTTCTTAACAATAACCGTCTGTGATACACATCACAAACGGTTCCAATTAAAAAATATATGTGATAAGTAAACATCACAGGCGGTTGTTGTTAATGACCGTCTGTGAAACTGTATACATATCACAGATGGTTCTTAACAAGAAACCGTCTGTGATATGCGTCTTTATATATCTGGTCGTCCACTCAGATCTAGATCTATATGTAGTGAGAAATATCTCTGATATATATGCGGCTACTTTGAAGGAGGCGGCGACCGGCTCTGGGGCGCGTTTGGTGAAAGAAATACCATAGATTTTCAAGTGTGCTTGTAGATCTATTTATTCTTGGTGATCTAAGGTTAGTATTCTTTTGTCTCTGATGTGTTTGCTTTGAAGAAGACGACGAGTACACCTAAGAAAGCAACCAAGTCCACCACTAAGTATGATCTTTTTTCGGTTGTCATCCACCCAGTATGAGGTGATGAGATGGTAGCCACGACCTATTTCATCGATCCTGACTCACTCTCCTAGCATGTTCACCAAGACCAGGACCAGTACCAAGATCTATTCCAAGAGAATGCTAATGAAGTAAGAGTGTGCTAAGCTGGAATACAATCATGGTATGACCAGCCCCTGCAAGTTTAAGAAGCATGCATGGCTACCAGTAGAGTGTGTCAGGTTCGATGAAGTAGGTCGTGGCTACTAGGTGGACTCATGACAACCGAAAAAAAAGATAATGCTTCGTGGTGGGCTTGGTTGCTTTCTTAGTGTACTCGTCGTCTTCTTCAAAGTTGTCGTGCTTATCATAGATAGTTCTTGTTAATAACCGTCTGTGATACACATCACAGACAGTTCCAATTACAAACTGTATGTGATAAGTAAATATCACATATGGTTCTTGTTAATAACCATTTGTGATAATTATATATCACATACTGTTGTAGTTTATAATCGACTGTGATACGTATCACAGATGCTTTATCCCACTAAACCGCCTGTGATATGCGCTTTTAAATATCTGGTCATCCACTCAGATCTAGATCTATATGTAGTGAGAAATGTCTGTGACATTCCAAGACCGTCGGTTCAAACCTGTTACCTGTACATATCACATACAGTTTATCCCACTAAACCACCTATGATATGAACCATTAAATATCTGGTCGTCCCCTCACAACTAGATCTATCTGTAGTGAGAAATGTGATATATATACAGCTACTTTTTGAAGGAGGCGGCCAGCTCTGGGGCACGTTGGTGAAAGAAATACCTTATATTTTTAAGTGTGCTAGATCTACAATTTATTCTTAGTGATCTAAGGTTAGTATTCCTTTGTCTCTGATGCGATTGCTTTTTTTCGGTGGTCGTCCGCGCAGCATGAGGAGGATGAGATAGCAGCCAAGCTAACTTCATCGATCAAGCATGCAAGTTCAAGAAGCATGGCTGCCAGGAGAGTGCATGAAGAGGCTACTTCGCTAGCATTCCTCCAGACATAACTGTAGGTCTCGGATGCGCCATGCACGCAGCATGTAGAATCCTCCTCCTCATGCTGCTTGGGCACCTCTAAGGCCTGCAGTTGTGTTTGGAGGAATACCAACGAAATAGCCTCTTCATGCGATCTCCTAGCAGCCATACTTTGTGAACTTGCAGGCTTGATGAAGTTGGTGTAGCTGTTGTCTCATACTCTTCATGCTGCGTGGACGACAGCTGAAAAAATGATTATCAGAGATGGTTCTTGTTAATAACCATCTGTGATAAATATACATCACAGATTGTTGTAGTTTATAACCGCCTATGATATGTATCATAGATGTTTTATCCCACTAAATCGTGTGTGATAGTTCCTTCCATATGTAAACATCGTTCTGTTTTTCGGCCGCTAGCATCAGGAGTATTACTAAAAAACTGATAATTTTACAAGTAGTTCAACATATGTGCAAAGAACTTGGCATACTTATGCCTAATCCTACAGTCGTCGCTGCAGAAGACGACATAGTCGTCCCACCCTTTCGTCACTCTGCAGGCGGTGCTCATGAACTGGTGGGCGTCCTCCGACAGTGCCCACACCCGACGCGGCGGCCTGTCCATCTTCCACATCGCCACCTAGACCGCATCCACAGTGAGCCTTCGGTACCACTTGCACTCCCGGTTGGTCCTCTTGGCCGTCTCGCACCCGCCCATCGGCTCGTCCTCGACATGGCTGATGTATTGCTTCCAAACGTCGCGTGCCTCACCGTCCGTATAGAGGAAGAGGCCGAGCACGTAGGCCGCAGCTTTGTGGCCGCCGCCGACCCCCCATTCGAGGAACACGAGGTTGCGCTTCATGTCCTGGTACGCGAAGACGAGCATGAGGCCGATGATGAAGCAGGTCTCTGGGTTGCCAGCACTAGCCAGGTGGTTGACAACAGCGAGGTAGCGGTCGTTGTCCAGTCGCTTCATCGCCTCCTCTCATTCCAGCACCACGTGCCTCCCCACGGTGCGCTCGTTGGACGCCTTGTACATGGCCTTGCAGCTACAATATACATACACAATTCAAGACGTCAGAATTACTCCGCAAAACAAAATTAAAAGAAAGGCCAAATTAAGGGCGTTGTTGCTAGTCAGATTAGTGATATGTTTCTTTAGTCAAATTAAAAGGCTAACATGTATGCATGCATGGATGGATTGCCACAACAAACAGTATAGTATGTGGCTCGTAGGCTGCAGAGGTCAGTCATGGGCTGAGGCGAGCTCGCGGCCACGAGGCCGACGAGACACCCCCCGAGGAAAAGCGACATCGATCGCCTTGGTACTCACCGTCATGGTCTGTGTGCTCACTATAGCGTGCGACGTACGGTCTATGAGTTTTCAATACTGTATGATCAAGTTTTTTTTTAACTCCGCTGGTTGTTGATGGAGGGTGCGAAAGACATCACAGAGACTAATCGTAATGTCGGTGTGCAAGACAAAGAGACGCATCATAACGTTCGCGTGCGAGACAAAGAGACGTCGTCGGCGCGTGAGACGAAGAGAGACATCGCGCGGGAACCAAAAAGCTTAAACATCACAAACGGTACCAATTACAAACCATTTGTCATAAAACATCATAGATGGTTTTAATTACAAACTGTCTGTGTTAAATACACATCACTGACGGTTCCAATTACAAACCGTCTGTGATAAATACAAATCACAAACTGTTCTTGTTAATAACCGTTTGTGATACTATTTATCACAAACGGTTATTATTGAGAATCGTCTATGAAGTTTGCACTATCACAGACGATTATTGTTGAGAATCGTCTGTGGTAATGTACAAACGATTTTATTTAATAACTGTATGTGACATATGCGATTTTCACAGACGGTTATGAATAAGAACCGTCTGTGATATTAATCGTCTGTGGTAATGTACAAACGATTTTATTTAATAACCGTCTGTGACATATGCGATTTTCACAGACGGTTATGAATAAGAACCGTTTGTGATAATATCACAGACGGTTAATGTTGATAACTGTCTGTGATAATGTACATACAGATTTATATAATAACCATATTTGACGTATGTGATTTTCACAGACGGTTATGAATAAGAACCGTCTGTGATAATATCACAGACGGTTCTATTTACAAACTGTCTCTGATACATAAGTATCACAAACAGTATCACAGACGGTTACTTTGTAACCATCTGTGATGAGTAAAACACATACGGCTCACAAACCGTCTGTGATAACTGCTTGTTATCACATACACATAAATTCAGATGGTTTAAAAACCGTATGTGATGACGGTTTGGAGCCGTCTGTGATGACCCTCTCTATAGTAGTGGTAGTGTGGTATATACTTAATTAGCATTTTGTTCGTAGGTTTGCATTAATTGATAAATGAACTTTGCGTAATTATTTCACAAGCAATTCATGTAGTACTCCCCCAACCAATGAGAGTGCAACTAAACCAAAGAAGGCTCGACTAGAATTGAATCCAAATGAAATTATTACCGATCCAACGCATCACTTACCAATAGAAGATTTTGCTAATGAAATTAGAGAAGAAGTGAGCAGGGCATATTTGTTGAATAGTCGAACTCGAGCAGTTGGACATTTCTTTCCAAAGACATTGGATGACAAAGTGTGGAGATCCTTTCAAGAATCATGGTTTAATAAGTTCGATTAATTGTAATATAGTGTGGAAAAGGATCATGGTTCAACTCGAGCAATCATGATTTGCCTTAGTGGTATGGTTCATTTATTTTGTGTATTCATGATCATTTAAGTACAATTTGCTATTGTATCATTAATTTTTCTAATTTTGATGTACATATCGTTACCCACTGGACCATATTTATATGTTTTAGAGATACACTTTCCATTAGCGAGGTGCTTTCATTGTATTTTTTTATTATTTTACTTTGCTTTTATTCATGTATGAATTTAATTACACAAGAATACAAGACTATATTTTTTTTAAATTAATTTGACACCTTTCATTTACCTCCTAGCTCAGCCACTGTGCATACGCACGGCAAGGCAGAGCTAGTGGAGGGAGGCGACGGCTGCTGTGGTTTAGGGAGATGAGGCTGAGGGCTAGGGTGCCGCACCTCCTTTTCCTTTTATGCGGTGCACATGCCCCCTCGCCGAGTTGGATTCGGTTGGGCATGGCACCCAGTCGTATTTAATCTCTTTTTTAATTCTATTTAATTAAACAAGGTATTACAGCACCGGCCATCTGGTAACCTAGAAGGTCACTCCGCCCGACCAATCACGCTGACACCTTTGAACAACAACACACAGACACATTTAACGATGGAATCTGGGGTCAAATTGCTGATGGTGTCATTTGGCGTTAAGAAACAGCAGGCTCAGCTGCAAAACTTTTACTCCCTCACATCAAAGTCTCACACACTTTTCTTCCATTGTGCCATTACAAAAGGAGAGGAAGAACACAAGAACTGCACCAAGAACAATTCTTCGCAACATCAAACAAAGCACCGGAAAGGAAGGAGGAGATGAACGCCGACTTGGGCGCGCCAAGGGATCTCGCCGGGCTGCAGCGGAGGAGGGCGCTGTACCAGCCGGAGCTGCCTCCCTGCCTTGAGGTTAATTTGCAAAGCTCCTCCCTCTTTCTCCTGCATGCTGCTGCATCCTTCAGAGTTCAGACACTGCTAATGGTTTCTGATGGTCTGTGCGGGTTATATTTTGACTTATTTCCATGCAGTTAACACCTTTGGTTTTTTGAGTAATTACGGCAATTCCTTACTCATGAGTGATTACACCTTTCTTCCCGCTTGATGCGCAGCTCTCCTGCGTATTCTTGAGATAGAGAAAAAAGTAATGACGGCAATTTGCAAGTTTTGATTTTTGATGTTTTTCATGTAGGCTGTAGCAGTAGCAGTGTAGCACCCTTACTTTGTTATAATTTAGGAAAGTTAAAATAGCTTAGTTTTGGATCTACCTATGGACTTTTGACATCTTTTATATGCAACTCTGCGATGCATTACATGTCGAATAAACCATTGCCTTAATCAAACTACCTTGCAAGGTGTTATGGATTGAGAGAACCAGCCAGACTATTCCTGACATGGGCAATGGAAAATCTAATATGTTTTTAGGATATGAGTACTAAAATATAGCATAA
The DNA here is from genome assembly GCA_036346395.1 of Hsuehochloa calcarea. NCBI lineage: Eukaryota > Viridiplantae > Streptophyta > Magnoliopsida > Poales > Poaceae > Hsuehochloa > Hsuehochloa calcarea. The sequence goes on along the minus strand of CM070609.1, from coordinate 44,008,112 downwards.
AGTTTAGTGACAAATCCCAAATTTCTATGTCTTTCAGTGGCACATATATAACAAAGTTTTCCTAGTAATTTTAATGATACCTTGTTCTGTTCCCTTGGAAGCCTTGGTGTTTTGCCGAGAGTCACGAGTCGATGACTCGATGGATCGTTTAGTCGTTTGCGAAGTCCTGTTGTATTTAACACCTTTCTGCCCAGGGTATGACAATTTGCACAACTGTGACCAAACTGCTTCTAGAGGAGCAGAATTTTTTGGTTTAGAGAACACTTTCTTGAAGCAGAACTACAATTCTGCCCTCTTAAGTTCTTAATTTGTCTGACACCCCATTTTATTGAACAACAGAATGGTAGGAAGCTTCTGTTACTGTTGGTTTTTCGTTTGCAGATATCCATATGTCATCTGAAAATATTCTTGTCTTGTGTCTCTAAGAGGTGTATGTTGCGAAATTTCAACAGGAAAGGAGAATAAGAGTGGACTTTGGTGACTCAACAACGACCATTGACCCGACATGTGCACACATAGTCGCGCATGCATTCCCACGAACCTTCGGTCAGCCGTTGGTGCATTTTCTGAAGCCAAACACAACGGTCCCTGTGGCGCAACTCATCGAAGAACATCCGCCAATCAGGTTCCATTTTAAGGCGAATTCAGTATGATTTTCATTGTGTTATTGGCATAGTGTGAAGATATTTATATGCGAGCTTTCATTCGTAGCATCCTGTAAAGGTGCCTTTTGGATATAGTTCTCAAACTGTCTTTTCACTTGTGTGTAGGGTTGGTGTTGTGTTCTCTGGAAGACAGTCACCAGGAGGACACAACGTCGTATGGGGAATCCATGATGCTATGAAAGCTCAGAATCCACAAAGTGTTTTGCTTGGATTTGTTGGTAAGCTCGTTTCCAATTTCTTGATGTTGTTTGGAGGTAGAACCTTGGAAGCAACAGTGTGCTATTTCTATTGGACTGATCACTGGGTTAGAAATTTCAATCTGTTCTTCAACAAGCATGTATGTCATGTTCAGGGACGCAACGTTCAGGAATTGCCAGAATCTAGAAATTTCAGGAGTGTTGCAAAAATCCACTGAGAAGTAGTTGTCTAGATTCCAACCATCACTGCTACAAGAAGAATCGTAATCAAAGCAGAACCTGAAAATTCTTCAAAGTGGCACCTTAAGAAGCTTCTGAAAATAGTCGTATACATTAAATTCTTGATGTGCAACTACCTAATAATTGAGCTAAATTTGTGCTGATTTCACATTAGATGTTGATATTTACACATTTTTCTGGCTTATGACATAGCTGCATGATACCTGAGTCATCCAGATGGATCCTTGCAGATTATATAGTTTATTTTCATAAACTATGAAGTGATAAGAACATTAGTTGCTTTAAGAAATGTGTAATTGTGTGTAGGTGGCACAGAAGGCCTATTTGCAAAGAAGACATTGGAGATCACAGATGATGTTCTTTCTTCATACAAAAATCAAGGTTTAGAAAATTTATTGACCTATATTGTTGAATGTCTACTGTTACTCTTGTTGCTAACATGAAAGTTTTTACATTCTTGAAGGTGGTTTTGATTTGCTCGGCAGGACTGTTGATCAAATCCGCACGACTGAGCAAGTGAATGCCGCAATGTCAACATGTTGTGATCTAAACTTGGATGGCCTGGTCATCATTGGAGGTACTAATAGGATATACCAAAAAATTTGCTCATTTAAGTGTTTGATTAAAAACGAAACCGACATTTGGTCACACTTGGTAATTATTTATAGAGGTGCTCTTCCATGTCATTCCAAATTAAACTAGCAGGAATTATGAATTCTGAAGCAATTGTGGTTAGACCAAGACAAGGACTAATCAAGCAAGTTCAAAATACTCACTTCATCAAAATATTGTTTTCTTGTAGGAATCATGTAGTTCTTTTTTTCTCAGGAATCATGTGGTGCCTAATGCTTTCTTATCTCCAGGGGTGACCTCCAATTCAGATGCTGCTCAGCTTGCAGAAAACTTTGCGGAGCATAACTGTAAGACAAAGGTATAAAATCATAACTAACTTGATATGCTCATGCTCTTACAATACCACATAAATTTTCAGATATCTCCCCTTTTTAACAGGTTGTAGGTGTTCCTGTTTCGTTAAATGGTGATCTCAAGAATCAGTTTGTGGAAGCTAATGTTGGTTTTGACACGGTGTGCAAGGTAAATCTCTTAGCGTGCCCATTGCAATTTTCAAGTTGAAATTATGATGGTTTCTACAAAAAAAAAAATCCAAATCTAGTATATAAATGTTAGTTCTGACAAGTTAATATGATAATTTCCTTTCAGGTGAATTCTCAGCTTGTAAGCAATGTTTGCCTCGACGCAATCTCAGCTGGGAAGGTAAATTCTAATATCTTTATTCATATTGAATTGAAAATATTGGAATAACTGATCAATTATTAACAGTGCATTTACTTGGCTTATCTTTTCTCCCCGTCAGTACTACTATTTCGTTCGATTGATGGGTCATAAAGCATCTCATGTTGCCTTGGAATGTGCACTTCAGTCACACCCAAACATGGTCTTATTTGGTCAAATGAAACTCTATCTTAAGTCAAAATTGTCAGCATTAGTATTTCTTTGATAAACAGTTCCATGCAGGCTATCTTAGGAGAGGAGGTGGCACTGTCAAAGCTTACACTGATGGAAATTACAAACAAGATATGTGATGGAGTGCAAGCAAGAGCAGCACAAGGTCTGTACAGTTCATTGACTGTTTAAGTTGAATAATCAATTAAAGAATGGCATGCACATAATTCAAACAATGAAAACATTTAGCACTTTGTGGTAAACTGATGTATCGATATTAATTTTCAGGGAAGTACCATGGAGTGCTACTTATTCCGGAGGGGCTCATTGAAAGCATTCCAGAAATGTATGCACTCATTCAGGTAGTAATTCTTACGACTATATGATTGGTTGGACAATTTGATTTCTTTTAAATCTTATCGGTTTTCCTTCTGACTATTGTAGGAAATTAATATTCTCTACAGCAATAAAGTTCCTAAGAATGATATTCCATCGCAACTTTCCCCATGGGCTGCAGCCTTGTTTAAATTCTTGCCACCTTTCATCGGAACAGAGGTCTTGCATTACTTACGCATTTGAGTCTTATTAATATTTTACTTAAATATTTTTTTATCTGAAGATCTGGAACCTTTTGTGTTCAGTTGCTCCTGCATCAAGAATCTGATAACTCAGCACAGTTGTCCCAGGTTTGCACTTTGGAAAGCTTAACTCTTCGTCAAAATTTATCTTGTGCAATTATTGATGTCAAACTTTTATTTCAGATTGATACAGAGAAACTCTTAGCTCATTTAGTAGAAGCAGAAATGAACAAGCGAACAGTAAGTTTAGTTACAATCTAGTTCTACAGACAACCTTTTTCATAATTCAGTTCTTTCTGAATTCTGATTGTTTTGCTTGATTTTCAGAAAGAAGGAAAATACAAGGGAAGGAAGTTCAGTTCAGTGTGCCATTTCTTTGGATATCAAGTTCGAGGATCCCTACCATCAAACTTCGACTGCAATTATGCTTATGTAAGAAGCAAATCTAAATAAACTCATTAGTTACAATTCAAACAATCTTTGTGGCGTGCCTCTAAATGTTAAAGAATGCAGGTTCTTGGCCATCTCTCTTTGCATATTCTAGCATCTGGGTTGAATGGTTACATGGCTACTGTAACAAGTCTGAAGGACCCAACAAACAAGTGGCGATGCGCTGCTGTGCCTCTTACAGTATGCTATTTCAGTCGATGCTTTGCATTCTTTAGAATTGCTGTGAGATTCATTATGTTCAAGTCAAATCATTGTTGAGTCCGTAACGTAATGTACTATTCTTACCAGGCAATGATGAGTGTAAGGAGACACTTGCGCGGTCCTGGGGTGGTTCCTATTGGAAAGCCAGCTATTCATCCCGCTCCGATTGACCTGAAAGGGGAGGCATATGCGTAAGTCATAGTTTACAGTTAAAGCCTATTAAATTAGCTTCCAAAAACACAAAGCTGCATTTTGTTTTAGTGCTTTAACAATAAGACTGAACACCGAAATGCTTGAATCACATTGAAGGATTTTACATCCAAATTTTGTAATGTTCAATCCTCCTATAAAATAGTGAAAATCACACTGACATAAAAAAATTTGCTCTGTGGTTACTTAAGAAGTACCTTGATAAAGAAACTTAAATTTGCTTAATTTGAAGAATCACCAAACATGCAACCACATCGGATTGTGTTAAAACCATAGTCACTAGGAACATGGGTCGACCGGGTCGAGGAACGAGGTCGCGGATCGAGGAACACTACTTTTCCTTCTAAATTACATAGGAGTGGTTTACCCGGGTCGAGGAACAGGGTCGCGGGTCGATGAATCCGGTACATGGAATGTGGCATTGACCCGCGATCCCTATGGCTATGGTTAAAACTATTTATCATTTCACAGTGACTCTGCACTTCATTCAGACAAGGTCAAGTATGAACTGATTTTTCTTCTTATATCACTCAGGGTGCTGAGAGAGAAAGCCTCAAGCTTTCTGTTAGATGACTTCTACAGAACTCCAGGGGGCATTCAATTTGATGGGCCTGGAGCTGACGCCAAGCCTATTACATTGACTGTTGAAGATCAGAATTATCTGGGCGATGTTGAGATACTGCAAGACTACTTGGACAAGGTTTGTGCATAAAACCAGCATCTGATATGTATCTAGTATGACAGTATGTACCTTCAGAAGAACAGAAAAATCAGTGCCTGTGGTTGAAACTTGTCAAGCTGATATCCCAGGTGAGGGCCATTGTGAAGCCTGGATGCTCGCGGGATATTCTGAAGGCGGCAATAAGCTCGATGGCGTCAGTAAACAATGTGCTGAAGGTGATGTCTGCTCCCCTCAGTGCTGAGCTTCCTCTCTACCATTTCAGCTGACTGTAATCTTCGCCAGATATGCGGCTTTTGTCAGTAAGCGTCAAGCTTGTCATATGACATCAGTCCAGTTTGTAGAACTGGTTCAGAATTCTGAGTGGCTACTGATCATTGGTAGTTTGTTTTGTTTCCTGTTCTTTTTGGCCTGTGATAAGCATCGAACCCTATCGTTCATGCCAATAAACATTGCAATGCAGTGCATATCAGCAGCTAGTGGATATGGATAAATACAAATTGCAGTGGCTTCTGCCTAACTACCTTGCATATCTGACAATTTAGGGAATATTACCTGCAGAATTGCCAATGCCTGGGTGGACAAAATGTTTTTCCTATGCTATTAGCCACTATCAGCCACTGTAAATGTGGTCGAACAAAATGAGTGTTGAGTGAAACAAACTTTTTAAATATAACCTGTACAATGATTTCATAATTCAGATGTTTGTCTGATAGATTGGTGGGGTGCAAAAGAACTTTTGCTTCTCATTTTAATGGGCAATGCATGGAGCATTAAGGCAGCAAAGAGAAATGGAAATAAACACAGGATGCTGAAGTCTGACCACACAAAAGGATATAATTATACATATCAAGATATCCAAATTCCAAACGCAGTTTTCAGACTCAACAACACCTCTAGAACATTTGCTCATACTAGTAACAGGAAAATGGTGCCTTAAGTGGCACTGTTTTATTCTTTTGATGATATCCTCCCGAGTTGATGCAGAGCTTGGTGAACTTGCAGCATGGAAACCGACCATTGCATGAAAGGAGACTACTTGATGTGCCTTGGGGATCACCGTAGGCTGCAAACCAACCTACAGTGTAACATAATCAATTAAAATAACAGTTGTAAAATATTGTTCCACTTATAAGAAATAAAAACATGTAGCATGTAGGCTTCCAACTAGAATGCTGCATTGTTCCCTTTCAGTTATCTCAATTTCAGCATTAGTTGAGAAAGTGCAATATTTCCTTGTTATGAATATTGTGTGTATATTTAAGAGGCCCAGTAGGTAATATATATAGGGTACAAAGGGACACAAGTCTAAACCCTAATACAAATAGGAAATACCACTAATACCCTTATATCATTAACACTCCCCTTCAAATGCAAGGCGTATGAAATAGCATTGCATTTGGAAAGGGTTAACACTAAAATATGATAAATCCAAAATCCAAGTCTTGATAATGTCATCGTAGCATGTAGCTCTTGGAAAATATGTCGACAAAAGATCTCTCATCCGATATCGTGCGACAGCCCATAAAGCACAAGGTGCGGGCCCATAAAGCACAGAAAGGGTGCCTCTTCCTATCAGATCGCCTCCACGCTCCTCTTCGCCGTCCTAAACCAAATCCGCACGCAAGTGCACACGATCCGCCGAGCCACATGGGAGCAACCATGGCCGTCAAAGACGCCGAAGAAATGGTGCTTGCCAGAGGAGACGGGTAGGAAATCCGGCCTGATGGACACGGCGTCCTCCATCTCGCGCCGATGGCCACAGACGGAGGTGACGTCGTACCTTGGCCACCGCTGGATCCGAACCCCGCCGCGGCCCTCGGGCGCAGGGACGGACGATGTCGTGCCGCCACCTGCCGCTTGCCAATACCCTTATATCCTTAACATTCCTGATGGTACAGGTCTCAATGTTTGTTTTAGAAAGTTGCCAATGATAATCTAGGATGCACTGATACGAGATACCGGTACGGCGATACGGATACGTCGATACGGTGATACCCTATTTCTCCGAAAAACCCGATACGGATGTGTGTGCGCTATAAAAATGGTTAAAATATAAAATAAGATGCTTGGTAAGTTTGAGACTTTGAGTCAACGGTTTACCAATGTATGTAAATTATGGCAGTATGTATGTCAAGAATCAACATGAAATGAACAATAGAAGACTTAACTTCTGCATGACTAATGATAGAACATAGATAGATAGTTCATATTACATAATTCAAGCACACCCAGTCACAAACCATAAGGGTCCATACTCCATAACATAGTTCAACAATGTTCATAAAGCAACAAAACATAATCAATACCACTTCTATTCATCACACTCATCCATAGTAGTTTCAACATCATCATCTCTTGTTGCATTTTCACATAATTCCATTTCCAACTTTGGTTCATCAAGTGAGAGATTAGCAATCTCAAAGATGCCCACACCACTAGTAAAACTTTCATGGTTAGTATCTTCTGTGATGGGCTTGTGCTTGGGCTAGGAACAGTAGTTTTTTGTCTTGGGTTGGGCTTCTTTCTGGGCCGTATCGGTGTATCGGGCCGTATCGGGGTGTATTTCTTTTTTTTGAATGAAAATAATTTCTGATACTTCCCGATACATATTGGTCATGCCGCACCGACACGTGTCGGATCTGCAGACGTGGCACGGGAGGCGATCGGGCGCATCAGTGTCATAATGATTGGGCATAAAGTGAGCATTTCATCATGCTCTATGTTCTTGCTTTTAGATAGGAACCATTATATGTCCCCACTAGCTTTGGATTCTATCAGTATCATCAATCATAAATTCATAAAGAAGATAGTATATACTATTTGTGAAATATATTGATATAAGAGGCAGGGCAATGATTGCCATATATGAAAAAAAAAATTACCCACTCAAGTAAAGCATAAATATGTGACCATCCAGCTACCTAGCTACATTCTGGCATTAAGTAGTGCAGTTGATCCATTTATGATAGAATGCTTGGTAAAAAATTGAAAAAAGATTATGTTCCAATTTCTTGGTGACGTCCAAATGCTGTAAGAAGCACCAAGATAAGAAAGTTTGGTTTTTATGGGAGAGGGAACCTTATATACATGGTGGTGAAGATTGCCCTTATATGACTGTTCCACTGGGAATTAAGGCATCCTTAATCACAGTGACAATGCCACTTTTGATAAAGTATCCATCTGTCTCCCTTGAAGCTTCTTGGACATTGTCAGCATTTATTATCTGTAAAAGCAGCAAACCATTTAGGAATCATTACTAACACAATAAACATTTCATATTATTTTGGTGTGTCATCTCTGGAAAAGTGAGATAAACATTTATAAAACAATACATATGGTTTGCCTGGACTGGATATTTCATTTTTTTTCTTCAGAATTGCTTGCATATTTCAATTTATTCTTTAGTAAGTAAAGACCTACAACTCAACATGGTAAAACTCTTTTGGCCACATGGGGAGGCAATGCATGATGAGGTTATTTAGCATTTGACAAGAAAGGTTACTTGGGAACAGGAGCAGGATAACATATCTGTATTTGGTAACGATAAAGGGCTATGAAATCAGCGATGCAGGGCACATACTTGCACACATGGCTATCTTTCACAAAAAGGACGAAAAAGACCAGAGTAATGAATATTTGGACATTGAATATAGAAAAAATGCAGCTGATTGACAGGAGGTAGAGATATATATGAAATACCTTCACGTTTTCTCCAATACGAGCATTCTTGTCGATTATTGCTTTTTTTATGTGTGCATTCTTTCCAATACCGATGGGAATGCCGCCAGTTTCAGAAAGGACTTTCTTGTCAATTTCCGTCTGAACAAAAAGCTTAATACGTTCTCACATTACTTTCATGGCACTATATTACAGTTCTGTTTAACTTTATTTTACCTCATAATAGTCTGCACCCATTAGTAGAGAGTCCTCTATCAATGCACCTTCAAATATGCAGGAACGGAGTCCAACCACAGAATGGTTGATTGTGCAATGCTAGACAAAAGGAAGATAACAAATTTAGGAAGTCCATGTATTGAAGCATGAGAAACTAGACTAAAGCAATGACAAAGATATCCAGTGAATAACTTAAACGGTCCTAATATGTTATGATCTACTCCCTCCGTTTTGTTATATTTGTCCATGTCCTTGGGAACATCCGTTTCAATATATTTGTCCATTGAAGGAATCTAAAGTATAGTTATTGCAACTTTTCCACTCTCTACCTCTACTTAAATACTTTGAAAAAGGTTAAGTAGTTGTGGTATGCCATTTAATAGGGATATGTATGGTAATTTATAATTAAGTATTTCTTCAATTTAGTTCTTACCTGGTTTGTGCGTATAGTGGGTTGTGGACAAATATAGCGAAACAGAGTAGAAGTCTCTAAACACAATAGAAGGCAACACAAGGATAAGTCAAGGGAAAAGGCTACTTACTTTAATAATACAACCTTCACCAATAACACTGTCTGTCAAATCAGCATCAAGAACCTTTGAAGGAGGCAAGTATCGAGGTTGTGTATAAATTGGAGCAGAACGGTCATAAAAGCTGCATACAAGAATGTTTGATCAAAAGAAGTAGGTAAAATATGTAGTGAATCTAGCAATATGTACCTCGTAACTTTTTTGCTGTACAAATGTGTAAACCCTACCTAAAATCTGGTACAGGCTTCTTGGTTATTCCCAAGTTTGCATTATAAAATGCCTCAATAGTACCAATGTCTTCCCAGTAACCGTCATATAAGTGAGCTTGCACCTGTCAAACACAATACCAGCATAAGCGAACATAATATATGGAAAACGAATATAGGAACCAAGTTAAATAACTATAAATTATACAAGTAACGTCTCTCAAAAGATGATGTAACTTCAATTTATTGATTGATCAAATATCAAAGTTCATAAAAGCTACAGCAATGAACTGAAAATAACAAAAATAAAGGTGCTACATGTTTCAAGAGCATAGCATACCCTCATTCCAATTTCTGTTGCACCAGGAATAACCTCACTGCCAAAGTCATTTGCTGCAGGAAATTTTTCACGGAGAAGCCGAAGCATCACATCTTTGCTAAAAACATAGATTCCCATGCTAGCAATATAAGGCATTTCCTTGGCCCTCTCAGAATCAAGGCCCAGTATGGTGGTGTCAACCTGCAAGATCAAAACATGCAGAAAATTAACTGAAAAGGACTAATTGCCGAAGTACACATGCTTTCAACTGCTTACGGTGCATGTCTTAAATTACATGAAAAAGGCTCACAATATGTGTACCATCATTGATTTCAACTTCTCTCCTTTTGGTTTTTCTGCAAACTCAACTATCCTCCCTTCATCATCAATTTTCATAAGGCCAAATGCAGTTGCGCGTTGTTCATCCATTGGCAGAGCAGCAACAGTTATATCAGCATCGGTTTCTCTGTGGGCTTGAATGAACTTTTGGTAGTCCATACGGTACAGGTGATCTCCAGCCAGAATAAGGAACTCCATAACATTGTGCTCCTCAAACAGCCACAAGTACTGTCGCACAGCATCTGCAGTACCCTGAGATGGGAAGAAGCAAAAATAAATCAACACACCAATTCATGAAGTGGCTTGGGGAATATCAACACAGAAAGAACAAAACATGTAAGGGCCTAAGGGGGCAACAGAAGAGACAACATTTGCAGCATCTATTTTTATGCATCATTGTTAACTTTATTTTCCAATTCCAATGCAACTACAGGAACACCCCAGACCAAAAAAACATAAGACATCCAAGAGACCAATAATACACACAAGCAGAAGCATGCAGTGACCTGCTTGGTACAAAAGATTAGCACTTCTGATGTCAACACAAACTAATACCTTGAGATTGATATATCAAAGACAAATAGACCAGCATACCTGAAACCAGTTAGGATTCTCCGGGCTTTGCTGCGCAGCAAGAACTTCAACGAACCCCTCATTCTTGTACCCACCAATGTTGTTTCCGTAGGCCCTCGAGAGGTGGCGGTTGAGCGATGCGGAGTTGAACTGCGTCAGAACATAGATCTTCGACACATTGCTGTTCAGACAATTGCTGACCGGGATATCTATGAGCCTGTAGTTGGCACCCAACGGCACTGCAGGCTTCGCCCTTTTCTTCGTCAGAGGATACAGCCTTGTCCCGGCGCCACCCCCAAGGATGATTCCAAGGACACTCTGCAGGGATAAATGAATCACATCAATTGGATGTGACAAATTTGTGCCAAAACATTAACTGACTAACTAAATACAGATGAACTGCTCTGGCATCCCAGGTTCTATACTTGTACCACAGAATCTAATAAATTAGACTGCAAAGTACAATCTTCAGATCTTGAACCGATTAGTTAATGCAAACCATGGACCACGCTAGATCCTTGACTAATTAATTATAGGCCTCGCGCCAACTATCACTATGATAGTAGTGTACCCAATGCAACAGTCGATAGAACCATCCAGAAATCGACATAAAAACTCATTAAAAAACGGCCATATGAACAAGAAAAATATCACACATTCAGTCATCCAATTGCATCAAGTAAAATAACGGAGCAATATCGAATTCCAAGAACGCCCCTTTGAAATCCCAACCTTGCACACCAAACCACCCAAAAAAAGGTCCGACTTTTCCCACGTAAACGAGCAAAGGACACGTCAAAATTGCATCAAGTACTAAAAGGATCAAGGAACAACGAAAAATCGAATCTTGGAAGCCCATCGGAACCCCGAGATCGCATTTTGATCGGCAGGCGGCGGCGAGATCACGTACCGTGCTGGCGTCCGGATCGAGGCACGTCTGGGAGCTCTGCGAGTCCGACACGGCCCGCGGCGAGAACAAGAGCGACCTCCCCGCCGCCCGCAGCAGCCTCCCGCCGGCGCGCTGCCCGGGCAAGGCCGCGCGGCGACCCAGGCCACCGAAAGAAGAGAATGCGGCGGTCGCCCGCGCCGGCGCCGGGATCGGGGCCCTGGAGGTGGCGGCCGTTGCGCCCATCGCCATCGCCATCGCCATGGGTGAGACTGAGAGTGAGAGTAGGCAGCAACGGCCGAGAGAGAAGGCAGGTGCAGGTGGGGGCACTACACTGCTGACTCCGTGGAGTGGTGTAGGCTTTGGCGGCCGTGGGAATTTCAGAGCCTTTTTTCCTCCTTTTTGTGCTACTGATGATCGCAGGGGATGATTTGTCCGCATTTATAGAAACTGACTGGGTTGTCCTTGTGATGGGAGGCATGGCTGGAGTGGCTAAGATTCCCATGTGAATTTCTCTCTGAATTTTTTTCTGCTGCAAATATGGGGATCAGTGGCGGACCTAGAATTTTACCACAGGGTATGCCAAAAAAAAATTAGCAGGTACTAGTTCAGACAGTGGCGGACCGGCATACTCTGTGGGTCCGCCCCTGCTAGTTCAGCAGGTCCCACCTGTCTTGTCACTTCTTTGATCAACTCAACTGTAGAATTAGTGCAACCAGAAGCGAGGCACATGGGTGTGGTACAATCTATGATCTGAGCAGATTGTGCATCTTTGTGGGCTTAGGTGGTCGATCATAGCGGCGCATGCTGCTTGGGGAGGACGGACAATGACATCAAGAACTCTTTGGAACACGGGCTCAAGAAGAAGCTCTTGACAACTAATCCTCCACCATCATCTGCAATGCAAGCTCTCAAGCTTGCACACCCAAAATAAGTTCTAAGCAGACTAGCTTAACAAGAAAGAGCAGAGAAAGCGCAATCTTTGCCGTAAAGAAGCATCCAAAGCGGTGACTACCAAGAAATGTCGATTCCCTTCTAGAGGGCATTGAAGTTGATGGCGAAAGCGAGAAAGTGAAGCCAACCATTCGAAAGTATGGTCCATCAAGATGTTCCAAGTATGAGGGAGAAATATCACCTTGTGATCCTGCTTGCCTGTTGTAAAATCGAATGGACTAAACATGCAGATCATGTTGTTCAAGGACTGTTTCATCAAGACATCGAAAGCAACAAATTCCTTTGGGAACATCTATAAGCCGAGGTCGCCAATTATTTCTTCACACCTTACAAATAAGGTAATGCAAGCACGACTTCTTGAGAGGCGGGTTCTTTGGGTTTGGTGGGTGAGGAATTGGCTTTTGACTTGTGGTCTCGAATGGTTTGTCGAAATCTTTGGATAGTGGCGGTTGGGGATGTATCAGATAGCCTCCCTTACAATGAACCAGCTGAAAGAGATGGGCCTTGTTGCTGTAGGACCCCAGGGTATGCCGTGGCCCACCTGGCATACCCTGTGGGTCCGCCCCTGATGGGGATGACTTAAGTTAATCATGGATGGGTTTAGGGTTTAGGGTTTATTAGATATGGGTTTTGGGGATAGGAGAGAGCATAGGTGGCACATTAAATTGATTTTTTAAGGCACTAAAAGTTAAAGTAGCGTGAGTTGTTGAGTGATTAGTTGGAGGGATGCCAAGTGTGCCGTGAGAATAATTGTGCATCGTTGTTTAACTATTGTGTGTGTGATCTTTGTTTGCTTTGAGTTTATGTAGAGGGGAGATTGCTAATAGAATTGCCATGCTTAGGCCTCAAAAAAGAAACAAAACAAAAAGGTAAAAAAGTGAAAAGTGGTGATCTTGCACTTGGATTTTGTGTAATGAGTTTGGTGAATTTTTTTGTTTGATTAGTTAATGTATCTCGAGACACATGATTCATTATGATTGAATGTGCATGGTATGTGTTTGCTACGTGTGAACAAACCTATTCCATTTTGTAGGCTTGTAGAAAAGACAAAAGTAAAACATACGAAACTGAAAAGCGATAATCATGCACCATAATTATGTTCAATGAGTAGATGTAATAATTTGTCTTATTGGTTAAGTGATGGCTTGGGATCCATTAATTATGAAAATGGATACAGCTGGTGTTTGTTTGTTTCCATGTTGATAAAAGCTTTGATATATGTGTAGATTTATTGATAGCCAAAAGCCATAAGTAAAAAAAAAAGAGCTAAAAGTTTATGTGGTAGTGTAAGATTCCAAGACAAAGTTGTTCATTTAGTAAGGTGGTGCGAAGGAAGGGGGAAAACGGTTGATTCTGCGTGATAATCGAAAAAACTGGCCGAAATCGGTAGAAAAAAACTGCCAAAAAATTAATTTGAATTTGAATTTATGACTGCATAATGCACTTCCTAGGTTGGTTTGGTTAAATATGCTTGAATTATTGTATAAGCAAGTCAAAGACGGTTTTTTGGACTTGGAAAGCACATTGGATGCCCCCCCCCCCCCTGTTGCGACCTAGATGCCTGGTTGCAGTTGCAGAGGAAGGAAAGGAGGGGAGGAAAAGTAGACAATAGGAAATTTGCTGCATTGTATGTCGATTTTTTAGACTTGGACTTGGAAAGCACATTGATGCCCCCCCCTCTTGCTTTTGCAGTAGCAGCACCTACAAATCTACATTGCATATCGATTTGTTTATTGTGCTTATGTCTGCCTCCATGTTGCTCTGGCTTGTCCAAAGCTAGCCAGCCCTCTTGCTTTTGTAGCAGCAGCTAGTACACTACATTGCATGTCGATTTGCAGCAGCGGTAGCAGGCATGGCAACAGCAGTAGCAGCAGCAAGGATGAAAGGAGAAGAAGAGATGCAGTAGCAAGGAAGGAGAAGAATAGCAGCAACAGTTAGATCTGTGAGTTTCTCTCCATCTCTTTTACTCTTGCAAATAGTTTTAAAAAATCAGTCCCACGAGCTAGAGTGTCATTTCAAAAAGGCTTGCTAGGCTATATTAAGTTTTCTTTTTTTTTCCTTAAAATCAGTTATGGAAAATCAGTCCCATGAGTAGATAAATTTTAAAAACAAATCAGTCGTGATATTGTAAGTAATGGCTCCTAAATCTATCAATGTTTGGGAGCATGGAGAGAGACTAGGAGGTGCTGGTTGGAAGTGCAGATATTGTAATCTTACCAAATCACGCAAAGGTGTCACCCGCCTAAAAGAAATCTTGCTGGAAAACACGGGATCTTATTCCTTGCGGTGGGGTTCCGGTGGAAGTCCGAAGGCTTATGCTGGCAGATTTGAAGAAACGAAGGCAAGAAAGAAATTTATTAAAGTTGAACGACTGTGAATGGAGCAAGCTGCTTCAGAGCCTGTAGCTCGTGGTCCATCATCTCAAAATGTCTTCGATGATGACGAGGAAATGCAGATGGAAGGGGCTCGCCGAGAGTCGTTGGAGTTACACCACCTCCAGCAAATGGCATAAGACAGGGGTGTGACGTTTGAACACGGTGGTGGTGGTGGAAGTAGAAGTGGTAGAGGAAATAGAAGTGGCAGAGGAAGTAGTCCAGGAAGCAATATCTTTTCTAGGATATTTGGCAGGTCACAATCCGTGAGAGTTGATTATGATATTTTGCACAGTCGGGCACCCCTCCAACCCCGCATTAATACAACACTTAATAGAGAATTAAAGTCAAAACTTGGAAAATTTTGGTCTAAGTGATTCCATAGTAATGTCATTGCTGGGAAAAAGGCAGAGTGCCCTTATTTTCGTGTTGCCATCAGAGTTACACAAGAACTTGGTCAAGGCGTTCCATCACCTAGAGGCCATGAAATCGATGGGTCATATCTTGATGCTAATGAATAGGAGATAAAGGAGTATGTACAATAGTTCAAAGATGACTCGGGTACATATAGCATCTCCATCATGTGTGATTCGTGGACATGATGTTCAACAATGAGTATTATTAATTTCATATTGTACTGCAATGGAAGAATATTTTTCATAAGTTAGTAAATGCAACTGGTGACGTACAAAATGTTGACTTTTTGTATCGTTAGATCCGTAATGTTATGGAGGAAATTTAAGTTCAACATATTATGTAGATTGTAACTAACAATGGTGCAAACTACAAGAAAGCATGTGAACTGGTAATTGAACAGTATCCAACTTTAGTCTAGCAACCGTGTGCAGCGCATACCGTCAACCTCATGTTGAAGGATATTGACTAGTTCGAGGAGGTTGCCAGAGTTGTCAAGGCGGCCAATAGGATTTGTAGGTTCTTATACAACCACGGTCGCCTCTATAATGAAATGCGAGAACAAATTGGAAGGGAGATAGTTTGTCCAAACGCCACAAGGTTTGGAATGACATTTGTTTTCTAGAAAAGTTTTGGGATAGAAAAAATTAGTTTATGAAGTGGATGATATCAAATGTGTGGAGATCCAACCATTTGTGCATGATCGAAGGAGAATACATGTATTCCTGTCTCACAAATAGACAATGGTGGTCCATTATGGATTGGATCATTAAAGTGGTAGAACCGATTTATCGACTACTAAGATTTGTAGACTAGTAGAAACCCGCAACAGTGGTAGGAATGCGTGGATATCGTGGGGATATGTGCATGATCTTAGGATGATGAGTCAATTGGCAATGGCATTGTTGGTTTGCAAAATCTCACATTTTCGGGTTTGCTTCAGTTCTGTCAGACCACAGGCGGTCTGACCGGTGGCATTGGCGGTCAAACCGCCAGTGGAGAGGTCCGACCGGCAGTGCTTTCCGGTCCAACCGGCCATGGTTCAAATTGGTTTTTGAAGCTGAGCCAAAAATAGGTTGTGTAGGCAAGTGAGGGGAGTCTCCTGGATGTGGTCACATAATTTTTGGAGCTCCCAGTCAAAAGTTCTATTCATTTGAAAATTCCAGAAGGTTTCGGATTTTCGAGATGAAAATTTGGCTAAGTCTTTTCGGGCGGCCCGACCGCCGTTATGGAATCGGTCCGACCGGCCTGAAATCGGTCAGACTGGCCGTATGGGGCGGTCAGACCGCCAATCACTTGGAGTTTAGCCATTTTGGCATTGATGTGTTTTCGATGTGTTTTATGTATGAATTTCAATACTTTATTATTGCATATTGCATTGTTGAACTAACGTGGGTCAAGTTGTGAAGAACTTGTTCCCGGAGACGATTTGTTTATCTATTCTTTGTGCGGTGGCTTGCGAGTCAACGGCGTCAACGGTGAGGTGGATCGGGACTACGCTTGGAGAGCTGAGGTCCAGAACGATCATGGATACCAGGTGAGGTCGTGTGACTCAAGCATGGTGCAGAATGAGCAAGATGGATCGAACGGACAGTTCGTTGCAGCTGGTTGGATCAGGCGGTGCGGAAGTCGGTGCAAGTCCCTGGGAGGTTCCGATGGGATTCAGACGGGAGAGACTTGCCGACATGATGAGAGCCGCTGATCAACCTACACGTGGTGAAGCAGGCGATTGCTTCAACATTTTGTATGTGTGTGTATCCCAGTTGTGTGTGGGTCTTAATGGGAGCCCATGAGTGAAACCCTAGCTCTCCATATAAATAGAAGGGGTGAGATGTAAAAGACCCCTAAGCATTCATTTGGAATCTCCAAGACTTTTCTAGGGTTTGGAGAGAAGAGGAGAGGAGAGGCTAGGGTTTGGAGAGATTTGTTTGTGTGCTCTTTGATTGAGCTCTTGTCCTCCTTGAGGGAGTGGCTTTGACAAGCATCATATTGAATCAATCAATCCATGAGTGCTTGTTCTTTGATGAAGTCTCATTTGCTTTCTTCTCTGTTTTGATGATTGTGCTGCTTCCTTGATCCGGTTGATTTTGGTTGGTCTCTTGACCTCATTTACCTTGCTTTGATGTGTGGGATTACTCCTAGAACCATCTAAATCTTCAATCCCCCACAATCAAGTTTTGGATCTGTTGGACCGAAAAGGCGACTAGAGGGGAGGTGAATAGGAGCACGCTCACTTTTTCAACCACGATTAGATTCAACACAAATTTCACTCCAATAGCTATAGAAGCTATGAAGATCGATATACCGAAGCAATGGAAGACTAGGATTGAATCAATCAAAACCCCGAAGCAAAACAACCAAAAACAACCGAAACTTAATTTCCTAAGTGTAGGGCGGTCTGACCTCTCCAAGGGGCGGTCCGACCTCTAGCTAGGGCGGTCTGACCTCCAGCCTGATGAACAGTGAAATCAGCCCGAAAAACGAAGTTGCAAATAGGTCTAACTTTTGATCTACAACTCCAAACTTCATGAAACTTGGAACACACCTTCTCTAGGATGTCAGGAACCTATTCCAATCGAAGATCGTGAAGATCCATGGAAAAGTTATGACCTTTTTTAGTTTGAGAGATGGATGGTTCAAAACCGAGTCAAAACGAAAACTAGATCCAAAAACTTGCTCGTGGGTGATTGATGATCAAGATGATCTTAGATGTGTTCCCACATGTCATAGCAAGCTAGATCATATAAAGAAATCAATCAAAAACATGCGAATCAAAGAAAGACTCAAAATCACCAAATAGAGAGAAAGAAGGCAAATGAACTCATCTTAGAGAGAACTCTTCTTTGGATTGATTTGATGATGTATCGATTACAGCCACTCATACAGATACGCATGGACACAAGATCAAAACATCTCTCTCTCTCTAGAACCCTAACCTCCACTAAACCTTCCCTAAGCACCTAAGCCAAAACTAGGGTTTCAACAATAATGAAAGGGTTAGTTAGGGGTGCAGCCACCTCCCTCCTATTTATAGTGGAGGACTAGACCTTCTAGAAGAGTAACTCAAATGGGCTCCCGTTAAGGTCCAAAACAAACGGGTCACACACGCACGCATCTCGAAGCGCCGTCTTCATCTCCTCTTGACCTACTCCGCTTCTCCACGCCATCTTGCGCCGCGAGTCGTCAAAAAGTCACCAAGGCGGTATTTGTATAATTACCAAAATACCCCTTCTCGATCTTTTCGCAAAGACCGAGTCCCATCTTTGTGAAGCACCTCCCATGCTTCGCCACGTGTAGGTTGATCAACGGCTCTCAACATGTCGGCAAGTCTCTCCCATCCGGCTCCTACCAGAACCACCATGGCACTTGCACCGACCCCGCGCGCTTGATCCAACGATCGCCGGCGCCCGTTCGGTCATCCTTGTCTATCTCGCACCACACTTGAGTTCATTGACCTCACCGGCATCGTCGATCGTTACGGACCTCGGCTCTCCAAGTCTAGTCCGATCATCCTCGCCGTTGACCGTCGTTGACCACCAAGCAACACTCGCACAACAATAAACAAGCAAATCGAATCGGGAACAAGTTCTTCACAACTTGACCCACGTTAGTCAAAACATGCATCATGCAACACATATGCACTGAAACCCATGACTTTGACCTAACCAAAACAACATCGCCACGAAGTTGGCCGATGCACAAGTTAGAACCGGTCAGACCGCCCCTCGGGGCGGTCGGCCGCCACTCACGGTCGATCGCCACCACAAGGCCGGTCAGACCGCCCGTAGGGACTTAGCCAATTTTCAACCCCTGAAAATCCGAAACCTACTGGAAACTTTAAATCAATAGAACTTTTGCTAGGAGACTCCAAAAATTATGAGACCAAGTGCATTGGGATCCCCTCACTTGTCTATAACACCTATTTTTGGCCCAGCCCATTCTGACCATTTTGATCACGGCCGGTCTGACCGCCGCACATGGCCGGTCCGACCGATTTGGGACCGGTCGGACCGCCATGCTATGGCCGGTCGGACCGCCATCGAGAATGCTGAGCGATTACGAAACTTTGTCGAAAACCCGTGAAACGACAAACCATTAACGCCATTGCCAATTGTCACATCATCCTAAGATCTGGAGCATATCCCCATGATATCCACAATCTCCCCCTTGATGAACACATTGGCAATAATCCAGAAAATGTAATTTGGAGGTTTGAAAAGTAAAAAACTTTCGTTTTCGCACAAAGGCACAACTTGGTCCATAAGCAAGAGAAAGCAATGGAAATGACCAAGATGGCATCAGAATAGCATAGACAAGTGAGATAAGGCAAAAGAAAGCATAAAAACTTTGTGTAGGACCGTAAAGGCGACTATGGGGGGTGAATAGGCGCTTTCACAGCTTTCTCGCCTAAATCAAATTCAACACGAACTTTACTCCTTTAGCTATGAAAGCTAAGAAGATCAGTAAGCACACAGCGGAAGCCTTGTGCTGAATTCGATAACCCCCGACAACCACACGACACAAAAGTGGAGACTTAAACTCAAAGGGCAGATCTGGGCACAGGCGGTCTGACCGGCTACCACGGGCGGTCGGACCGACGGTCAACCAGCGGTCTGACCGGCAACTAACTAGCGGTCGGACCGGTGGATAGCGGTTCGACCCGTGAGCAATGATGCGAATATACGGGCGGTCGGACCGCCGTTCAAACACCGGTCTGACCGGTTCAGTCCAGTACTGAAAAAGAACCCCAAATCCAAAACGAAATTTGATCCAACTTTTGATTCAACCAATGAAACTTGACCAACTTTCGAGCACACCTCCCTATTGATATTGGAGACCTATTTCTAGCGACGATCCTTGGATCCACTTCAGAATCGATCTCTCAAGGATTTAACAAGGAAGTGCACAAACCCTAGAAATGTGAAAATCTTTGATTCAAGACTTGCTTGTGGGGATTGATGGTCTAGATGATTCTAGGAGTATTCCCACACATCAAAGCAAGACAAAATGGGTCAAGAGACCAACCATAAACCCTTGAATCAAGGAAGCACCAAAATCATCCAAAAAGGGAGAAGAACACGAAGGGAGCAAATGATCTTTCAATTAAGCATCACAAGATAGTTTGATCACACTAGATGCTTACAAAGCCTCTCCAACAAGGAGGGCAAGAGCTCACACAAGGAGCACACTCCAAACTCTCAAACCCTAGTTCTCCTCTCCTCTCCTCCAAACCCTAGTTAATGAGGAAGAATGCCAAATGAGTGCTTTTTTTTGGAGGGTTTTCCATCTCCCCCTTTCTATTTATACTAGAGAGCTAGGGTTTCACTTTTGGGACCACTTACACATGGGACCCACACATATAACTATTGAATCAATCGCTGCTTCACCACGTGTAGGTTGATCGGCGGTTCTCATCACGTCGCCAAGCCTCTCTGTGCGAATCCCATCGGAACCTCCCGAGACTACGCACCGATATCCGCACCACTGATCCAACCGGTATGCAGAACCACCCGTTCGATCCATCTTGCCCATTACGCACCATGCTTGAGTCACACGACCTCCCGGTATCCATGATCGTTACGGACCTCGGCTCTCCAAGCGTAGTCGATCCACTCACCGTTGGCGTCGTTGACACGCAAGCCACCGCGCGACAATAGACAAACAAACCGTTTAGGGAACAAGTTCTTCACAACTTGACCCACGTTAGCTCCGCAATGCAATACACATGAATAAAGCATTGATAACCAAACAATAAACACAATCAACACACATCAATGCAAACTTGGCTCATCTCCAAGTCATTGCGGTCTGGCCAGCCCCACAAGGCGGTCAGGCCGATTCAGCGATCGGACCGCTCCCACAGCGGCGGTCGGACCGGTCAAAAGACCAAATTTCAGTGAAATTCGAAACCTTTCGGAAATTTCAAGCGAATAGAACTTTTTTTGGGAGCTCCAAAAATGATGGGACCACATCCAGAGACTCCTCACTTGCCTACACAACCTATTTTGGCCTAGCTCCAAAACCAATATTTGAAATGGCGGTCGGACCGGCCACCATGGCGGTCGGACTCCTCCACGGCGGTCGACCGACCGACCCACCGGTCGAGACCGCTTTGTGGTGCGCGACCTGAAGCAAACCCAAAGCGAGATTTTGCAAACCAACAACGCCATTGCCAATTGACTCATCATCCTGAGATCGTGCACATATCCTCACGATATCCACAATCTCCCCCTTGATGAACACATTGGCAATTTTCAAGAAAATGTGGTTTTTTGAAATGAAAAGTAAAAACTTCGTCGTTTTCGCATAAAGGCACAACTTGGTCCATAAGCAAGAAAAAAACTTAGGAACCGACCAAGCTGGCTTCAGAATGGTATAAGCAAGTGAGATAAGGCAATGAAAGCACCAAAGAATTCAATTTCCAGAAAGTAGCCAAAAATCTCACTTAGGTCCAAATGAAAGACAATTTTTCTATTTGACCTTTGATCATTGTGAGTCTTCTTCAAATGCAAATGAAATCAGGAAAAGGCAATAGAACCAAAAGACTTAACTCACTATGATCAAAAATTTTCAAAAGGTTCAATTTTTTTATTTTATGAAGTTCTTTTATATTAAACCTTAAGTATGAAACCAAAAGCTCCAAACAGCATTTTCTTCACAATCTTTCTCCCCCTTTGACAATGAATTCATCAAGATGCATGAAAAAGAAAGAGCATGAAGGAATGACTTTATTTTTGAACTTTAGTAAAAAGGAGCCATGACCATTATACAAGAAGACAGTACAAGTATTATACCAAGCCATATAAAGAGTAGACGCTATATTCAATCATGGCAAAACATGTACTGCAAAGCTAAAACCAAGATAGCAGCAATCTGAGATTAACAGAATTAAAATCATGAAAGGTTGCTCAATATCATAGATTCACTCAAAGCAACCAAAAATGAGTCAAGCCATGTCTATAAGTAAAAAGAGACTCAAAATAAGAATTGAGGCATTTTGAGCATTAAGAGAATTCTTTTGAAGCAAAGCTCAAGCACTTAGCCCTTTTTGGGCAATTTTTCTTTTTCTTTCTCTCCTTTTTTTTACTGTGCTAGATCTCAAGCCTTGCCGCGACCATCTCAAGCGATAAGCTTAAAAGAGTGGTCTAGGTCATCCAAAACTCCCCCTGAGTTCATGCCTAGTGCAATGGCAAGCCGTCTCATGAGAAAGTATTGGTGAGATCAGTTTTTTTCGCACAGAGAATTTTCTTCTTTAGCTTGACTTAAGTAGTTAAAAAGCTCATTTTTCATCTCAAAATAAGCTCAAGACTCAATTCAACTTATAAGACAAGTCAAGAATCATAAGAGGATCACTAGAGCAAAACTAGTCACAAGATCCAACAAGACATGATTTGATTCAATTTGCTCACAGATATAAAGCTAGCAAGGCAAAAGCTAAGCCAAACACGAAGAGCCATAAAAGAAGTCTAGCAGACTATCACTTGATATGACAAGGTATAGAATATGAAATCAAGTCATACAAGGATAATAATCAAAGCTCCACTAATTTTATTATACAATGCAAGACGAATGAATTGAAACATGCATTATGATACAATGAATGCAAAAAGAGCAACTTCCCCCTCAAAACAGCCCAATAGGACTAATAACCCTAACTCTCCCATAAGCGACAAAGCGAGAAGAATCAAGAGCTTTAGTAAAAATATCATGGTCGTTGCTCGGACTCTACAAAGTGAAGCACAACATCACCTTTCTCAACATGGTCTCTCAGAAAATGAAATCGAATATCAATGTGTTTAGTCCTGGAATGTTGCACTGGGTTTCTATCAATATTAATTGCAGAAGTGTTGTCACAGAAAAGAGGAACACTTCCCAAAGATAACCCATAGTCCCATGGCGTGGATAAAATCCGAGAGAACACGAGAGCGACCATCGGCGGCGACTACATACTCGGCCTCGGTATGGTGTAATGTAAGACTATTTTCTAGAAGACCAAGAAACAAGAGATGTGCCCAAGAAATGACAAGTGCCAGAAGTACTCTTCCTATCCACTCTACACCCCGGCGAAATCAGCATCAGAAAATGCTCGAATTGAAAGAGACGAAGAAGAAGAATACCAGAGTCCAAAGTCAAGCGTATCTTGAAGATACCTGAAGATGCGGCGTACTGCTTGACGATGAGAAGCACGAGGAAGCACGAAGCGAGTGCACGGACATACGGCGAATTGTATGTCAGGCCTCGATCTTTGTAAGATAGAGGAGGGAGCCAATCATACTGCGGTACTCCTTCTGGTCCACGGACTCTCCATCCTCATCAGGGTCCAGCACGGTGGTTGTAGCAATGGGAGTAGACATTGGCCTACTACTTCCCATATTGAAGCGCGTAGAAGAAGGTCCTTTGTATACTTACTCGGTGAGCGAAGGTGCCTTCTTTCGCTTGCTTGATTTGTAGGCCAAGGAAGAATGTCGGCTCTCCCATCATGCTCATCTCAAACTCACCGCTCATCGAATCTGAAAATCTGGACACCAAAGTATGAGAAGAACCACGAAAATAATATCATCCACATAAATCTGAACCAACAAGAAATCAACGCCATGCACGAGAGTGAACAAGGTTTTATCAACCATTCCCATTTTGAAATCATTTTCAAGCAAGAAACTCTTAAGCTGTCATACCAAGCTCTAGGAGCTTGTTTCAATCTATCTGAGGGCTTTAGAGAGTTTAAAAACATGATTTGGGAATTTTTGATTTTCAAAACCAGGAGGTTGCTTGACAAAGACCTCTTCTTCTATGAAGCCATTCAAGAAAGCACTTTTAACATCCATTTGAAAAAGCTTGAAACCCTTGGATGTTGCAAATGCTAAAAGAATGCGAATGGCCTCCAATCTAGCTCTTGGAGCAAAAGTCTCCTCAAAGTCTAAGCCCTCTCACAGGAATAACCTTGAGCTACAAGTCTAGCCTTATTGCGAACAACCAAACCA
Organism: Hsuehochloa calcarea; assembly: GCA_036346395.1. Classification (NCBI taxonomy): domain Eukaryota; kingdom Viridiplantae; phylum Streptophyta; class Magnoliopsida; order Poales; family Poaceae; genus Hsuehochloa; species Hsuehochloa calcarea. The sequence goes on along the minus strand of CM070609.1, from coordinate 43,983,957 downwards.
TCCTCACTTTGCTTATTTTTAAAACCCATTTTGTTCCAATAACATGAGAATCGGAAGGTCGCTCAACTAAAAACCGGACTTTGTTTCTTCGAAATTTTCAAGCTCTTCATGCATGGCATTGACCCAAGAGGCATCAGATAAAGCATGGGTGATATCTCGGGGTTCAAAAGAAGCGACAAAAGCAGAATGTGCATGAGAATCAGGAGAAATAAACCTGGAGCGAGTGACTCGCTCTTGAAGATCCCCAATCATCCGCTTTCGGTGGATGTTGTCATTTGCGAAGAGGTGCTCTGGTGTGCAGTGGCCTCTACCTCATGAGTTGTGGAGGTAGGAGCAGAGCCACTTAGATCGTCGGTGGGGATAGGAGGAGGTCGCTCAATTTGAACCAGCGTAGTAGTGCGGAGCTCTCCACCCTCTCGAGGTAGGCGGAGGATGGTTTGGTTCTTCATCCTCAGAGTCATCATCGACGAAAATGCTTTCTTGAATTTCAGGAACCTGTGTACCTGAAGCATCGGGTCTAGTACCAGGACTAGCCTCATCAAAAGTGACTTCGCAAGTCTCAACAATTTTGTTAGTATCAACATTAAAAACACGATAGCCACGAGAATGAGCAGGATATCCAATAAATATGCCATCAAAACATCTAGACTCAAATTTATCAAGATTGCCATGTTTAAGAATGAAGCACTTGCAACCAAAAATCTTGAAATGAGAGACTTTGGGAGAATGACCAAATCTAAGCTCATAAGAGGTCTTTCCAACCACAGATCTCAAGAAGACCCTATTTGAGATATAACAAGCAGTAGAGATCGCCTGAGTCCAAAATCTCCTAGGAGTAGAATGCTCATCTAGCATGGTCCGAGCCATCTCTACAAGGGTCCTGTTCTTCCTTTCTACAACCCCATTCTGCTGGGGAACTCTAGGAGAAGAAAACTCATGCTCAATTCCCTTATCAGTGCAGAAGGTAGAAAAAGAAGAATTCTTGAACTCTGTCCCATTGTCACTCCTAATGGCTCTCAAAGCTCCAGGTATATCAACAGCAATTCTAAGGACCAAATCTCTAAAGAATCCAGATGCTTCGTCCTTAGAAGCAAGAAAATAAACCCATGAATACAGGGTAATCATCCACAACCACCGGCACATACCATTTCCCACGGTGTTGAACTCTAGAAGGACCAAGCGTATCTAAGTGAAGAAAGCATCACAGTCCATCGGTCATTATCAAAGTAAGAGGTGGGTGGGAAGCAGACACCATCTTACCATGTCTCAGAGGCGAGCACACAAGATCTCTAATGACCTTGACCTAGGCAAACCCTAATCAAGTCCTTGCAAGCGACTCTAGACAAATGATCAAAACCTATATGCCCAAGTCTACGATGCCACAAAACAAGGTCATGAGAAGCAGAGGCTACAAGACACCTAGGATTTGGAAGCAGAAGAGCTCTTGAAATTAGCACAAAAGATCTTCTCAAATCGGAGATCTTAAACACAAGCTCACTGAGGAATCTAGAACACTACACTCTCCACTTTTAAACCTCACTTCTAGACCCTCATCAAGCGGTGAAAGCAGATAGAAGATTATACCTCGACTTACTTACCAAAGCGGCGTCTTTAAGCATGAACTTGTCGTTGGCGCGCGGTGCCCTTTGCGATCACGGTCCGGTAGAAGTATCCCCAAATGTAATCAATTCATTGCCGGATGCACGTGTGATGGAGGAGAACCATCTAGAATCTCCGGTCATATGTCGAGAACACCCGGAGTCAACAAGCCACATGTCCTCCTTCCTCGCACGACGGACCAAAAAAGCACAATCAGAAAACATCCGTGCCTCAGTACTGGGGTTAGTGATAAATGAACGAGGAATCCAGTACTGAGAAGCACGATGTCCGGGAGCAGCGAGAAATAAGCGAAACATGATCGGGAATACAATCATAAGGATGCACATGAGAACCACCTAGACCTCTCAAAGCGATCTACCAAAGATCGATACTCCCCTGTCTAGGTGCTACAGTGGTCTCTCCTCACGATGTCCTAATCCAACATCTTTGCCTAGACCCACCAAAAGAGTCTACCAAGTTCTCTACAAATCTAGGCCTATAAGTGTTGTGATAAACAGGCTGCCTAGCTCTAGAGACTACAGCTGGAGAAGGGACTCCTCTAATGGATCTCAGGACGCTCATCCTCTCTTTTCTCACAAGTTTTGCTCTCCGGAAGCAGAACTCAATAGTATGGCCTTCTTTCTTCTGAGAAGGTGCAATAGTGCTTATGTCGGACCCGGGAGTAACACCCCAGAATCCTCTGTGCATTTCTGAACTAGTCCCATGATCAGTAGCTAGTTCACACCAGGAAACAAGATATGGTAACATCCATAAATCGCACAACTTTATTAATAAATATCGAGTTGATTACAAGAAAGGCTTACAAGCCAACATTAAACAAACACGGAAGGCGAAGAAGTAGTGGAGTCGGTTGATGCGCCACGAGGCAATCGGAGGGGTAGCGGCCTAGTCATCGAGATCCAAGTCCTTCTCCTCTGAAATTTATTTGCATGAAGCAAGGGTGAGCACAACTACAGTGCTCGCAAGTTACACCAATAATGAGTTAATGCATGCATGGATATATCAAAGGAAGGTTTATTGGTTGAATTTGCATAAAGCAATGTTTTCCTTAAATATTTGTTACTAAGTTCCAAAGCAGTTATTCTATAACTAAAATTCATTTTTATAAATTCTCAAGTTTTATAGTAGGATAACCTCCATATGAAACATGGTGATGGATACCCTCCTATCACATGGCTAACCGCCCAATTTTACCACAAGGATTAACCATCCTCAAATCATTTGCTAAAATCATTTTTTTAAAACAAAATCAAAGTCTAACTTTGAGTGGCTTTGCTCAGCATGTCCATGACCGTGGACACGGCTATTCGAATAGTTTTACACTCTGCAGAGGTTGTACAACTTTACCCACAAGACATGAATTCTCTAGTTTGTTTGGCATCAGTCGATCCCACTTTGCTCACTACCTTAGGTAAGCGATCTAGAGCACGTGTAAAGGCTTTTACAATCGTCATCCCACCGTAGCCTTGCCTCGCTAAGGTTTCGCTTCCATTGGGCTAACCACCACGGATTCAAGCCCTCTTGCGCCATGTGGGAATCTTGTCTAGCAAACACCCACACCCAAAATGGCACAACTACGATGGAATGTTACAAATTATTTAGCGAGTCCCGCCCATACAGGACATGTGGTAGTCTGATGTGGCTTAGCAAGATGCGGCTCAAGACCGGTCCTTAAGCGACTTAGGCGACTTCCAAAATAACCCTGGGCCTCAAACCTACGGATTGAGCGGTGCATAAACTGCACCCACCAAGCATCCATTTCGCCCAAGTACAAACCAACTTTTCATTTTTGTTTTTCAAAGTCATTTGTAAAATCTTCCATGACAAACCAATGTCATAGGCTTTTAAACAATATTTGATTATTTGGGCCAAATTCTAAAGCCCGAACATTTTTGTCTAAGCATGTCTAAGCATAATTTTTCCCAAAATGTTACGGTTCATACTCTTTGCATAAACTAGATTTTTAACTAATGTGTCAAGGTATGTTTCATTCAACGACAAAGTTGGATATCAATGGCAATGGGAATAACTATAATTTAAAAACAGGTATTTAAATTACTTGAATAGAAATAGCATGCAATAATAATTTAAAACAGAATTTAAATAATTTGAAATATTGGGATCAAATATGATCAAAGCTATAACTTGCCTTGCTTGGTTATGTGTTGTTCTCAAGCAATGACAATCGACTCAAGAAAGTCGTCGAAATCTATACGCATACATAAGCCAAATTCAAATAAAATCCAAATAAAATCCAAAAATTATAAAATAAATACTATAAGTAAGATATCTACTTTATATGAATATAGGAATTTGAATCGATGGAATCGGAGTTCGTATGAAGAATAACGAATTTCCGAAAGGTTGAAAGTCACATGAAAAGATTAAATTCCGAATTTCAGAATTTAAGAGATTGATTTTCCAAAGATAAAGAGGAAATATACACATGGCATGACATGGCTATTGATTTGGAGAGATAAAGTGAGGTGGCACTTGGGTGACAGCCATGTAGACTATATGGTTATGTGGCGGTGACATGGCAATGATTTGGCGCTACATGGCACGACATAGCGGTGCTGAATTATTGCGAAATTCAAAATTTTGTTTGAATAGAAAGGTAGATAATATTGAAAGGAACATGTAGGTAAAAGGGCTCACGCAATTACCCAACAGATGAAGAGATCGGGCTCGACGGAGTTCTCACCGGACTTGGGGAAGAAGATGTGACCGGTGGTGAAAAAGTTAGTGAATAAAAGTTCCACTTGAATAGAAATATGTAGAATCTCAATAGGAACTCACCAATAAATTTTGGTACAGAGTGGATCAACGGATGAGGAGATCGGGCTCGACGGAGTTCTCGCCGGAGTTGGAGAAGAAGACCGTCGGTACTTTTGTGGCCGAGGTGAAACAATATGTATATCAAAATTTGGCTTGAATAGAAATGTAGATAATCTCTATAGGAACGCATCGGTAAAATTTGGTGCACAACGGAGCTACAGATGGAGAGATCGGGCTCGTCGGAGTTGTCACCGGAGTTAGAGAAGAAGGCAGTCGGTCTTACATGGTGAGAGTGAAGCAATAGGTAAATCAAAATTCGGTTTGAATAGAAATGTAGAGAATCTCGAGATGAACTCACTGGTAAAATTTGATGCACAACGGAGCACCGGATGGGGAGATCGGGCTCGCCGGAGTTATCGCCGGAGTTGGAGAAGAAGAGTTAGCAGAGGGAGCTCCGGGAGGCTTTTCGCAAATCTGAGCGAGTGGGATATGGGGAATGAGGAGGAGGGGCTACGGTTCAATTTATAGGCACAAAGGAGTAATGGTTTGGCGGGAATTGCTCGTCGGAGTTATAACCGAATTTTTGGGCTGAATTTTGGGGGCGGCACTGTAGCAGCCGGAATATTCCGAGGAATATTCTTTTTTTCAAAATTCGAAAAGCATTAATTAATTCCGGAAAAATAGCAAATCAATTTCGAAAAATCCCAAATAAATCACACATATTAAACACTAGATTCTGAACGTAAATAAAATAATAAAAGTAAAAATAATAATTTTATTATTATACAGTAATTATTTTTATATTGCTAAAAATTATTTTTAATCTTGAAAAATAGTAATATAGGTCTAAAAATTCTATAACTTTTTAGAGTAGTTCAATAGGGTATTTTTATCTTAAATAAAATATTTTCAACAAAACTTTATCTTTTCCTTGCGAACAGAAAATCATTTTTAATTGCTAGATAATACAAAAATCAAATAGGGATTTTTGGAAAATAACAAACAGTGTTCAAAAATTCTAGAAAAATTTAGAGAATTTACTTTATTTATTTTGAACTTAATAAAAAATAATTACAAATTAAATTTATATTTTATTTTTGTACAGTAATTATTTTATTTAATGAAATATAGGAAAAGCATTTTTAAATACCAGGAAATTCCATAAATTAATTAAAACTTTATTGTTTTCAATTTAAATCCCATTAAATAGCAGAAAACTCAATAAATTTTATTTTTAACTTTTAGAATTTAGAAAATTCAAGAAAAGCAATAAATCTCTTTTAAATTCCATAAAATCAAATAAAATAATAACTTTATTAATTTTATTTTGGTAACAGAACTTTGGGTTGTTACATACTGGACCTTTTGAGAGGTCTGTACAGAATGAGTGAAAGCACCTTTCTTGCCAGAAGGAGTTTGAGCAAAACCAGCGGATTTGAAAACAACCCTGGATGACTTAGGAGGTTCTAGCTCAAACAGGCCATTCTTCACAACTCTAGCAATCCTAGGTGGGTTTTTCTTGGAATGCTCTAGGGGATTGAAACCTAGACCACTATTTTTCACGCTCACTTTGGATTGATCAAGAATCATGTTGAGTTTCTTTTTCCCACTTGAAAACTTCTCAAGAGTCACCTTGAGGTAATCATTCTCTTTCATTAAACCCTCACATCTAGTGCACTTGCTAGACTTGATTACCTCATTGCGCTTACTCTTAAGAAGGGCCACTTCCACTTTGAAGGCCTCACAAGACACACAATAGGATTCCTTAATCCTATTCAACTGCTCCTTAAACTTGACTCTAAATGCCTCTTGAATCTGATTAATCATGGTTTCTACTTCAGCATTCAAAACACAAGAGTTAGAATCAATGACTTTCTTAGAAGCAGTAAAAGACATGGACTTTTCAAGTTTAGCCTTTTCTTCAATTTTAACTTTCTCTTCAAGTGTCTTGTTTAAGGCTTCAATCTCAATAGTAAGCTTGGGACAATTTTCACAAGAAGCAACTCTAGAGTAAATCAGCATTTCTGTCATCTCTTGCATCTTAATCCTATTATTCTTACAATGAGAGCATGTGTGACTAGCATCAAACTTTTGCAATTCTTTTAAGGAGCTATCCAATTTTAATTCTAGCAAAGCACAATTTGAGCAACTTAAGAGATTCTAGTTCATCGAGAGCATCTTTTAGTTGATTAGTAATAGAGGAATGAGCAGATTTCAAACTTGTCAATTCTTTAAGCAAGCTAGTGCAGGAATCACAAATATCATCAGGATTAATATATTTAAGCCTAACAACTTCTAGGTTCAAATTATCAATCATAATGTCCTGCTTCTTAATCATTTTACTTGCTTATGCAATTTACATTAAGAAGCACCAAAACCCTTTTCATGTCGGCAATAGAAGGGCATACCTCATCGGGATCACTAAAAGGATCCTCATCGTTGGAGGAGTCATTTGTCGTGTTTGTTCTTGGCCATGAAACACATCTTGGGGTGAAGTCATGCGCCTTCTTCTTGCCACGAGTCACTCTCGTCGTCCTCCGTTCAGAGTCCACATCGCTCATGTTAACATTCTCTAGGCGGCAGGACCCGGTGACAAACTGCGATAGTTTGTCTTCTTGGGTTTGCATCCCTCTCCTGGGGATGTCTTCGTGTCTCCTTCTCCTCCTTGCCCTTTAGCTTGGGGCACCTGGAGTGAATGTGGTTTGGCTCACCACATTCGAAGCACGTGATAGGTCCACTTCTCCTCTTATTCCTCACCTTGTTATACGCTCTTGTGAATTTGATGGAAAGGAGGGCTAAGTCATCCTCGGGCAATTTCTCTAGTTGCTCATCACTTAAAGAATGTAAAGCAGATAATGAAAAACCAGATGAGCTACAATCAAGAGACTCTGAAGAACAACCCTTGGATTTGTCGACCACTAATGCCATCGACTCCGTCTTGGGGAGACGCGAGATAAAGTCAATCTCATGCGTCTTCAACCTCGAGTAAAGCTTATCCATGGTAAGCTCACTCATGTGATGTTGTCATTGATGGAAGTGATCTTCATTCCCGGACCTTCACATCAAGAGCACCCAGTGGCGTGCATTCTCGACTTCGAGAAAATACCAAGTCAAGCGTGCGGAGATCATGAAGAATCTTAGAGAATCTTCCCACGGCTCATCCAAAGACTCACGGGCCTTTGCTCGATCTTAGAGTAAACCTTTTGAGTGGTTCTGTCTCACTTCCTTGATCGCGATGGACCCTTCGTGATAGTCACAAAGTGTCGCGGATCTCATGAGCGGACCGCAAGTGAGCAACACGCTCAAACTCGGATCGACTAAGGCCTTGCATCAAGTAATTCCGAGCCTTCTTTGTTGGCCTCCACATCGGAGTGATCATATCGTCATCTACCGCACGACATAAGGGTTTTCACCTTAAGCCAAATAGCGTGCCCTTGAGCCTCGATATATGCTTGCATACGAGCCTTCAAAGTATGCAAAGTCAACTCCTAAAAATGTGTGGCTTGGTTGAGTACTTGTCGATCGCCATGGCTCCAAAGACCGGTTAAGATCTATTGAGAAGAGCTAGCAGGCTCGATACCACTTGTAGGACCGTAAAGGCGACTAGGGGGTGAATAGGCGCTTTCACGACTTTTCGCCTAAATCAAATTCAACATGAACTTTACACCTTTAGCTATGAAAGATAAGAAGATCGATAAGCACCACGGAAGCCTTGTCTTGAATTCGATAACCCCGACAACCACACGATACAAAAGTGGAGACTTAAACTCAAAGGGCGAATCTGAGGCACAGCGGTCGGCCGGCTACCACGAGCGGTCGGACCGACGGTCAACAATGATCGACCGGCAACTAACTAGCGGTCGGACGGTGGGGCGGTTCGACCCGGCGAGCAATGGTCCGAATATCTGGCGGTCGGACCGCCGTTCAAACACCGATCGGCCGGTTGATCCAATCTTGAAAAAGAACCCCAAATCCAAAACGAAATTTGATCCAACTTTTGATTCAACCAATGAAACTTGACTAAATTTCGAGCACACCTCCCTATTGATATTGGAGACCTATTTCTAGCGACGATCCTTCGGATCCACTTTGCAGAATCGATCTCTCAAGGATTTAACAAGGAAGTGCACAAACCCTAGAAATGTGAAAATCTTTGATTCAAGACTTGCTTGTGGGGATTGATGGTCTAGATGATTCTAGGAGTATTCCCACACATCAAAGCAAGACAAAATGGGTCAAGAGACCAACCATAAACCCTTGAATCAAGGAAGCACCAAAATCATCCAAAAAGGAAGAAGAACACAAAGGGAGCAAATGATCTTTCAATTAAGCATCACAAGATAGTTTGATCACACTAGATGCTTACAAAGCCTCTCCAACAAGGAGGGCAAGAGCTCACACAAGGAGCACACTCCAAACTCTCCAAACCCTAGTTCTCCTCTCCTCTCCTCCAAACCCTAGTTAATGAGGAAGAATGCCAAATGAGTGCTTTTTTTTTGGAGGGTTTTCCATCTCCCCCTTTCTATTTATACTAGAGAGCTAGGGTTTCACTTTTGGGACCACTTACACATGGGACCCACACACATATAACTATTGAATCAATCGCCTGCTTCACCACGTGTAGGTTGATCAGCGGTTCTCATCACGTCGCCAAGCCTCTCCTGTCCGAATCCCATCGGAACCTCCCAGAGACTCGCACCGATATCCGCACCACCTGATCCAACCAGCTGTACCGAACCACCCGTTCGATCCATCTTGCCCATTCTGCACCATGCTTGAGTCACACGACCTCACCCGGTATCCATGATCGTTCTGGACCTCAGCTCTCCAAGCGTAGTCCCGATCCACTCACCGTTGACGTCGTTGACCTGCAAGCCACCTGCACAGCAATAGACAAACAAACCGTTTCCGGGAACAAGTTCTTCACAACTTGACCCACGTTAGCTCCGCAATGCAATACACATGAATAAAGCATTGATAACCAAACAATAAACACAATCAACACACATCAATGCAAACTTGGCTCATCTCCAAGTCATTGCCGGTCTGACCGCCCCACAAGGCCGGTCCGACCGATTTCAGGCCGGTCGGACCGCTCCCACAACGGCGGTCGGACCGGTCAAAAAGACTTAGCCAAATTTCCAGCGTGAAATTCCGAAACCTTCTGGAAATTTCAAACGAATAGAACTTTTGACTGGGAGCTCCAAAAATGATGGGACCACATCCAGGAGACTCCCCTCACTTGCCTACACAACCTATTTTTGGCCTAGCTCCAAAAACCAATATTTGAAATGGCGGTCGGACCGGCCACCATGGCCGGTCGGACTCCTCCACGGGCGGTCTAACCGCCCGACCCAACCGGTCAGACCGCCTGTGGTCTGACAGCCCTGGAGCAAACCCGAAAACGCGAGATTTTGCAAACCAACAACGCCATTGCCAATTGACTCATCATCCTGAGATCGTGCACATATCCTCACGATATCCACACTTTGATTTCCAGAAAAAGTCAAAAATCTCACTTAAGGTCCATATGAAAGAACAATTGTTCAATTGACCTTTGATCATTGTGAGGTGTAATAAATGCAATTCAAGTTCGGAAGAGTCAATAAGGCAATAAGAATGCAATTCAAAAACTCCCCCTCACTATGATCCTCAGATTTCAAAAAATTTCAAATTTTCCAACTTTCTCCGCTTTGTATAAACTTCTCCCCAACATTAAAATATCTTCTCCCCCTTTGACAATGGAGTCATCAAGGAATCACGCCTTCCTCTCATCCAGAGATAACAGATGAAGAATGAAGAGAGAAGCAAAAATAAGAAGTATGCATGAAGTGCAATGGAGAGGCTTTATTTTTGTATTTTTCAATTTTTGAATACAAGAAGCTTTGGAGATTACCCAAAAGAGCTAGCCAGCATTTTTAATATTGCACAAATAACATATCAAGCCTGACAGTGCTAGCAAGATCATGATAAGACATATATATCAAAGCTAAGCACAAAGGCTCAAAAGTAAAGCAATGGATTTGATCAATTTCAGCAAAGCTTCAAATTCAGCAAGTTCATCAACAGGGATCCTAAAATGAAATTGGCCATGTCAAAATGTCAAAGTGAGATAAAAAATCTAACAAAGACCACATTAAGAGTCAATCAGGTCCTGTATTGAATCATTTTGCTCAGTATTTCTTAAAAGCCCATTTGTCAACAGTTTTCTCATATGCAATGAATATTGAAATTGACTAATGATCTAACTTAGTGACAAGATCCTGGACTAGGAGCCATCCACAAACTCATCCTAAGCTTCGACCATAAGTTGATTAAAGGTATATCTTAGTAAAGAAGATCCTGGACTAGGAGCCATCCACAAACTCTTTCTAAGCTTCTACCAGGGCGACAAATCTTGAGGTTCATGTCATTTCTGACAAGCAATCCCCATAAGATCGTCTGGATCATCAAACTATCTCCAAGTTCATGTCATTTGACAAGCAGTCTCGTAAGAGTAGTTTGGCACATTTTAAGCATAAGACAATCTTGATTTTTCATTTTTCACAAGAGCAGTTTTAGAATCTCAAGAACATAAAAGCTCAAGTAATGGTCAATTTTAGATTCAAGAGCTCACAAGGCAATTCTGACAGGGCCAATGTCACAAAAGGAGCACTAATTGCGTAACTCGCTAAAACATCCACAAATTGCAATTTTTAGTTCGAGTTGTTTTAAAGTTCTAGCTCATATAGCAAAGACTTAGCTACACATGTAAAAGCATGATAATTCTAGCAAGTCAAAGAACTAGACATGGCATTGAGCAAGAATTGAAATACTAAAGCTCCAAAGGGTAATAGGCAAAGCTTCATCAATTTTAAAAGATAAGCAGAAAATCTTATATTACAATGCATCTTTTTGGATTTTTCAAACCACTTGATGTATTTTTCATATGAATGCAATATGATACAATGAGATGCAATAAAAAGCCTAAAAACCTAAAAAGTTCAAAAAGATCAAGAAGTTCAGAAAAAGAACAATAAAAGATCAAAAGAACAAGGTAAGATCAGAAAAGATCGAACTCCCCCTCAAACCAACCCATAGGGATAAATTACCCCTAACTCGCTTCTCAAGGTGGCAAACCTAGTTGGGTCTAAAGGTTTGGTGAGGATATCGGCCAATTGAGCCTCGGACTCCACAAAATGCAGCACAATATCACCCTTCTCAACATGATCTCTAAGGAAGTGATAGCGAATGTCTATGTGCTTGGTCCTAGAGTGTTGCACAGGGTTCTTAGCAATGTTAATAGCAGAAGTGTCATCGCAGAAAAGAGGGACACTAGCAAAGTTTAACCCAAAGTCCTTAAGAGTGGACACCATCCACAAAATCGACTACTGGCTGACTAGCGACTACATATTCATTTTCAAAGATGGATTGTGCAATGTAAGACGCTTCCTAGAAGACCAAGAGACAAGAGACGTGCCTAGGAAGTGACAAGTGCCCGAGGTACTCTTCCTATCAAGCCGACAGCCCGCAAAATCAGAATCAGAAAACTCCCGAATGGACAGCGAAGAAGAGCAAGAATACCAAATGCCATACTGGAGGGTAGAATGTAAATACCTGAAGATGCGCTTAACGGCTTGGCGATGTGAAGTCCTCGGTGGCGCTGAAACCTCGCGCAAGCGGCATCGCAAAGTGGATGTCGGTCTTGAGGCCGTCAAGTACATAAGGAGCCGATCATCTTTGTGGTACTCGCGTTGATCCACGGCTTCCCTTCCTCATCCGGATCCAGCGATCGTAGTCACCATGGGAGTGGCGATCGCCTTGCGATCACCCATATCAAAGCGCTTGAGCAGATCCTTGGTGTACCGTTTGATGGATGAAGATCCCTTCCTTGCATTGCTTGATTTGCAGCCCCAGAAAGTAGTTGAGCTCGCCCATCATACTCATCTCAAATCCCCTAGACATGATCTCAGAAAAACTGGAAACAAGAGCATGAGAGGAACCACCAAAGATAATATCATCAACGTAAATCTGAACAAGCAGGAAGTCATTGCCATGCCTAAGAATGAATAGAGTCTTATCAACTTTTCCCATTTTAAAATCATTCTTAAGCAGAAAGGTCTTAAGTCTATCATACCATGCTCTAGGGGCTTGCTTAAGACCATACAAGGCTTTGGATAGCTTAAAGACACGATCAGGGTGCTTGGGATCCTCAAAGCCAGGGGGTTGCCTAACATACACTTCCTCCTCTATAAAACCATTCAGAAAAGCACTCTTAACATCCATTTGATGCAACCTAAAACCTTTAGAAGCAGCAAAAGCAAGCAAGATGCGAATGGCTTCTAATCTAGCAACACGAGTGAAGGTCTCATCAAAATCTAACCCCTCAACCTGGCTAAAACCCTGAGCTACCAACCTATCCTTGTTTCTAACCACAGAACCATCCTCATTTTGTTTATTTTTAAACACCCAACGGGTGCCAATTACATTATGACCACTAGGAGGTTCTACAAGGTTCCAGACTTTATTTCTTTCAAAATTTTCTAACTCCTCATGCATGGCATTGACCCAACTAGCATCAGATAAAGCATGTGATATATCTTTGGGTTCAAAAGACGCTACAAATGCAGAGTGAGAGAAAAGACTCGGATCATGATACCTGGAGCGAGTGACTCGCTCATGGAGACTACCAATCATCTGATCCGATGGGTGTTGCTTCTGGATGTGCAAAGGAGCGCCTGGGGGAGATAGTATCTCCTCAACCTCCGCAGGTACTGCTGATGAAGAAGATGCAGCAGGAGCCTCAATTGGAGGTGAAGCAGTCGTAGCAGGTTCTGGAGCTGGAATCGGAGCATTAGCAGCAGGTGGAGGAGCATCATCAATTTCATCCTCATCTTCCTCAACAAATATGCTCTCTGTCACCTGTAAGTCACCTGAAACATCGGATCTAGCTGCAGGGCTAGTCTCATCAAAAGTGACATTGCATGTCTCCTGGACAATGTTAGTTTCAACATTAAAACCCGAAAACCCCTCGAATGAGCGGGATAACCTAGAAATAAACCATCACAAGTTCTTGATTCAAATTTATCTAGGTTCCTGTCTTGATAATAAAACACTTGATCCAAAGACTCAAAAATGCTGGCGAGGGTTTTACGCAAAACGAAGCTCATAAGAAGTCTTGCACAAAGGCGGTGTCGGAAAGACACGATTTGAAATATGGCAAGCTGTAGCAATAGCTTCGGCCCAAAACCTCCTCGGTGTGCTATACTCATCTAGCATCGTTCTAGCCATCGAGACTAAGGTCATGTTCTTCCTTTCCACAACGCCATTTTGTTGAGGGCGTGTGGAGAAGATAAGCGATGCTCAATACCGCGCCGGCAAAAGAGGCAAGCGAGGCATTCTTGAACTCCGTGCCATTGTCGCTGCGGATTGCTCTCAAGGCACCGGAAGTTCGAAGCCAAGCGAAGAACAAGATCATGATAATGATCAAAGACCTCATCCTTGAAGCAAGAAAGAACACCCAAGAATATCTCGAAAAATCATCGACTATGACAAGAATGTACCAATTGCCACCGATCGACCGAGACCCTAGCGGGACCAGCGGTATCCATATGAAGCAAGCTGTCGGTCCGTCGGTCATGACCATAGTCAATGAAGGGTGTGGCGGCAACTTGTTTGCCATGCCTACTGAGGAGCACATCTGACATCTTTGGCGACTTTGAGTTTAGGCAAACCTCTCATGAGATCAAGGCCGCTAACTCGTGTCGGATGATCAAAACCAATGTGCCCCAAGCGTCGGTGCAAAGCGGATATCGAGAAGAAGATGCAACTAAACACTTGAGAGATCCGGCAAGAGATTGAAAAATCGGCCCAAAAATTCTACCAACTCTAGAAATTCCAAAACGAGCTCACCAAAAGAATCAAGCACGACAAGCGTTCTTCTTAAATCTAGTCTCATAGCCATCATCGAGAAGTGTGAGGAGACGAAAGAAGATTGTACCTTAGCTTGGACACAAGAGTGACATCCTTGAGAATGAAACTGTCATTCACCCTGATCGATCCAGTTCCTTCGATCCGCCCTTGTGAGTCATCTTCGAAGGTGATGAAGTCATCACCCGTCGCCCGCGTGAAGGAAGTGAACCATCTTGAGTCTCGGTCATGTGGCGTAAGCAATGAGTCGGCGAGCCACGTGTTCTTCCTCCTTCCGCGACGATCCTGAAAATCAAGGCACAAAAGATCGATGTGTCTCAATACTGGGGTTAGTTAAAATAGACTTGGGAACCCAGTACTGAGACACACGTCTGCGAGTAGTATGCAAAGCAGAATGAATGTCCTTGATCCTAGTTGAAGTCCTATCATGAGCAATGGTTACAAACACATGAGATGCATTCTGTCTAGGAGCATGATGATGATAAGCATGAGCAGTGTATCCTAGACCAGGTTTCTTCTTCTTTACATGATCATGTTTCACACAAGCTCTAGGTTGATGAAATAAAGTTCTAGCATGATTAGCATTTTTCAACCTCATGCCAACAGAACTCAACTAAATGTCCACTCTTCTACTTAATAGGTGCGGTGGTATTTTGTACCCTTTGGAGAAGCACCTTTGACTCAAAAGAAGGTTGGACAAAACTGCGCAGTTTGAAAGCAATTTTGCGAGTTGGGTTTTGAATTCAACTAAGCCATTTTCCAAGACACAATGACCTTAGTCTTGGATTTGTTACAGGGTGAGTTGTATCCTAAACCTTGCTTCTTAGAAGGAGTTCTAGACTTGTCAAGAATCATGTTTAATTGTTTTTCTCCACTAGAGAATTTTTGCAGAGTGTTCTCTAGATAAACATTATCTTTCCTAAGATCAACACATGATTGACAAATTTTAGGTTTATTAGCCTTTGCAAGCCTCTCCTTACAATTAGCAATTTCAAGCTTAAGAGCAGGACATAAAGTACAAGTAGCAGAATTAATACTGTCCTTAAGCTTGGTATATTTCTCTCTAGCTGCTTTTAAAATGTCTTTAATTTCACGTTCATGTTCTAAGCAACGAGAGCAAGAGCGAGACTCTACTAGTTCAGAAACATCAAACTTGCTAGACTCTAAGCATTTAAGACAGGGAGCAGATTTGACCTCAACTAGCTCAGTTCTAGCATTTTCAAGTTGATGCAAAGCAGTATTAAGAAGCGAGTTGCGTTTAGGCAGATTCGGAGTGCAAAGTATGGCAAGATGAACATTCATCAACGTCTAGACTCTTAGCATTCACAAGTTCTAATGTCAAATTTTCAACTTGTGACTCTAGATTCTTGTTCTTAACCATGATGAACTTTAAAGCCTTATCCTGACTAAGCAATTGCTCATACATGTTCTCGCATCTAGCACAAAGGACATCATAAGATAGAGATACCTCATCATCATCATCGACGTCGACGGAGTCAGCCATGAAGCACATGCCGGTGAAGTCCTTGGCCTTCCCTTTCTTGTCTTGAGGTGTCTCCTCCTCCTCCTTGTCCTCCTCGCTCCCGAGTCCACATCGCTCAAGTTGATCTCCAAAGTGGCAAGGACCGGTGAGCGACCTTCATCGACTTTGACATCAAACCTTGATTTGTTCCCTTGAGGCTTCTTCCAAGCTGGCTTTCCCTCCTTATGGTTACCCTTACCCTTCAGCTTGGGGCAGTTAGCCCGAATATGGTAAAGCTCACCACACTCGTAGCAAGTCACAGGGCCACCTCTCTTTTTGTTTCTCATATTGTTGTAAGCCCGTGTGGCTTTCTTGACTATGAGGGCTAGCTCGGGCTCAGGAAGACTCTCAAAATCCTCTTCACGAATTGTGGATAAACAGGCAAGAGAAAAACCCGTAGAGGACTCAGAAGAACCATCAGAAGCTCTTGAAAGAGGATCAGCTACCAAAACCATGCTGTCCTTCTTAGGAAGACTACCTCTCTTGATCTCATGAGTCTTGAGCTTACTATAAAGCAGCTCCAAGGTGAGAGTAGAGAGATCGACGTTCTCCTCTATGGCAGTAGCCTTCATCTCCCACTCCTTGGTGTTGATTGCAGCCAAGAGGTGAGTGGCATTCTCAGATTGAGAGTACTCAATGTCAACAGCTTTCATCTGATTGACAACCTTGTTGAAGCGAGTAAAGCGTCATCGATGCTCGCCGGGGCGCATCTCGAATTTGTTGTACTCTCGCTTATAGACCGTCTGGCGCACTTGTTTAATCTGGGACGATCCCTCATGGTAAGTTTCGAGGTGTGCCAAATTTCATGTCTTGGTCGTAAGATTGCAAATCTGTCATACTCTTGTCTACCAAGCCCAAAGATATAGGAGATTCTTTGCCTTGTTGTTGTTAGCCAAAGTATTGCGAAGCTTGCGTGGCAATCTCGAAGTAAAAGCAGCGGAGCTCGAACAACCTCCCATATAGCTTGTCCTTCGCTCTCAAGGAAGACTCGCATATGATTCTTCCAATAGGCATAGTCGAGCCCATTGAAGACATGCGGCTTTGTCGAGTACTTATCCATCGCCAAGTTCAGTGACCGGTTAAGATCAAGATTGAACTAACCGGGCTCTGATACCACTTGTTGGACCGAAAAGGCGACTAGAGGTGGGGTGAATAGGAGCACGCTCACTTTTTCAACCACGATTAGATTCAACACAAATTTCACTCCAATAGCTATAGAAGCTATGAAGATCGATATACCAGTACAGCGGAAGACTAGGATTGAATCCAATCAAAACCCCAAAGCAAAACAACCCAAAACAACCAAAACTTAATTTCCTAAGTGTAGGGCGGTCTGACATCTACTCAGGGGCGGTCTGACCTCTCCAAGGGGCGGTCCGACTTCTAGCTAGGGCGGTCTGACCTCCAGCCTGATGAACAATGAAATCAGCCCGAAAAACGAAGTTGCAAATAGGTCTAACTTTTGATCTATAACTCCAAACTTCATGAAACTTGGAACACACCTTCTCTAGGATGTCATGAACCTATTCCAATCGAAGATCGTGAAGATCCATGGAAAAGTTATGACCTTTTTCAGTTTGAGAGATGGATGGTTCAAAACTGAGTCAAAACGAAAACTAGATCCAAAAACTTGCTCGTGGGTGATTGATGATCAAGATGATATTAGATGTGTTCCCACATGTCACAGCAAGCTAGATCATATAAAGAAATCAATCAAAAACATGCGAATCAAAGAAAGACTCAAAATCACCAAATAGAGAGAAAGAAGGCAAATGAACTCATCTTAGAGAGAACTCTTCTTTGGATTGATTTGATGATGTATCGATTACAGCCACTCATACAGATACGCATGGACACAAGATCAAAACATCTCTCTCTCTCTCTCTAGAACCCTAACCTCCACTAAACCTTCCCTAAGCACCTAAGCCAAAACTAGGGTTTCAACAATAATGAAAGGGTTAGTTGGGGGTGCAGCCACCTCCCTCCTATTTATAGTGGAGGCCTAGACCTTCTAGAAGAGTAACTCAAATGGGCTCCCGTTAAGGCCCAAAACAAATGGGTCACACACGCACGCATCTCGAAGCGCCGTCTTCATCTCCTCTTGACCTACTCCGCTTCTCCACGCCATCTTGCGCCGCGAGTCGTCAAAAAGTCACCAAGGCGGTATTTGGTATAATTACCAAAATACCCCTTCTCGATCTTTTCGCAAAGACCGAGTCCCATCTTTGTGAAGCACCTCTCATGCCGCCACGTGTAGGTTGATCAGCGGCTCTCAACATGTCGGCAAGTCTCTCCCATCGGCTCCTACGGAACCACCATGGCACTTGCACCGACCCCGCGCCGCTTGATCCAACCGATCGACCGGCGCCCATTCGGTCATCCTTGTCTATTCTGCACCACACTTGAGTTCATTGACCTCACCCGGCATCGTCGATCGTTCTGGACCTCAGCTCTCCAAGCCTAGTCCCGATCATCCTCGCCGTTGACCGTCGTTGACCACCAAGCAACCTGCACAACAATAAACAAGCAAATCGAATCCGGGAACAAGTTCTTCACAACTTGACCCACGTTAGTCAAAACATGCATCATGCAACACATATGCACTGAAACCCATGACTTTGACCTAACCAAAACAACATCGCCACGAAGTTGGCCGATGCACAAGTTAGAACCGGTCGGGCCAGCCCCTCGGGGCGGTCGATCGCCGCTTAGCCACGGTCGACCGCCACCACAAGGCTGGTCAGACCGCCCGTAGGGACTTAGCCAATTTTCAACCCCTGAAAATCCGAAACCTACTGGAAACTTTAAACCAATAGAACTTTTGCTAGGAGACTCCAAAAATTATGAGACCAAGTGCATTGGGATCCCCTCACTTGTCTACAACACCTATTTTTGGCCCAGCCCATTCTGACCATTTTGGTCACGGCCGGTCTGACCGCCACACATGGCCGGTCCGACCGATTTGGGACCGGTCGGACCGCCATGCTATGGCCGGTCGGACCGCCCCTATCCAGAATGCCTAAACAGTTCTGAAACTTTGTCGAAAACCCGTGAAACGACAAACCATTAACGCCATTGCCAATTGTCACATCATCCTAAGATCTGGAGCATATCCCCATGATATCCACAGGATCAAGTTTTTCATATTTCTAGGGTTTGAGCACTTCTTTGGTAAAACCTTAAGAGATCGAGTATTTGAAGTGGATCTGAACGATCGTCGCTAG
Organism: Hsuehochloa calcarea; assembly: GCA_036346395.1. Taxonomy (NCBI): domain Eukaryota; kingdom Viridiplantae; phylum Streptophyta; class Magnoliopsida; order Poales; family Poaceae; genus Hsuehochloa; species Hsuehochloa calcarea. The sequence goes on along the minus strand of CM070609.1, from coordinate 43,964,904 downwards.
AAATAGATCTCAGATATCCTCAGGGAGGTGTTCTCCAAATTTGGTCAAGGTTCATTGGTTGAATCAAAAGATGGACCAATTTTCGTTTTGGATTTGGGCTTTGTGTTTCGGTTCTGGACTAAATCGATCCAACCGATTTAGCAACGGGTCGAACCTTGACCTTGAACCGCCCGTTAAAGGCGGTCGAACCGATTCCCAACGGTCCGACCGCCCGATCACCACGGATCGAGCCCGGCCCGACCGCCAAGATGCTCGAACCGATCTCCTGAGATCATTTCTCCTATTTGTGTATTGTGGTTAAAGGGGGTAATTGAATTCAGCATAAGGCTTCCTCTGTGCGTTTACTGATCTTCTTAGCTTTCATAGCTAAAGGAGAAAAGTTCGTGTTGATTTTGATTAAGGCGAAAAATCGAAAAAGCGCCTATTCACCCCCCCCCCTCTAGTCGCCTTTACGGTCCTACAGAATGATTACAAAAACATATGAACTACAATTTGAACTTAAAGACGTATTGAAAAAAGATCAGGCTACCTATGCTCGTATCATATAGGTAGTTAATAGGAGAATTGCAATGATGAAGAACCACACCTATATGATTCTAAGCAAGTAGGTAGTTTTCTATTCCTAACACATAAAATATATTTCTTGTACTTTTTTTCTAACATACTAAGTGTGTTTGGGCAGCGTCGTTGCTAAACTCTCAGAGCCACAACCTATATGGTTTGGGGAAGAATGCATCCCTCGTCGTTTCTCTGACAAAAGCAATTTAAAGAATAGCCGATACACCCGATGAGGCAGTGCAAGCTCTAGGCGAGGTAGAATTATATCATAATTGACGAGACATGTTTGCTTCAAATGAGACTTATCTTAGTCCTAATCGTATAACTATAGGTATGTTGTTATCAACTTATATATACATACAAAATCAACCATCACTATGAGTTTAATATAATTTTTATGTTACTTGTAGCTACATAGTGGATGATGTTTGGAGCGGAGACACCAACAGTACAAAAATATGCCTTGCGGATTGTCTCACAATGTGTTTCCTCCCGTGGATGTGAACGTAATTGGAGCACATTTACTTTGGTGCATACACAATTAAGGAACCATCTTAGGTACAAGAAACTGCATAATCTCGTATATGTCCACTACAATCTAAGGCTACGATTGTAAGAGCATGATACTAGGAATGAAGATAGGGATGTAGATCCTTTTGGCGATATAATTAATGCCACTATCTACGACAATGAGAACTCAATCCATGAGTGGCTTAATAGCTTCATGAGACAATCGGAGCCCCTACTAGACGAGGAAGGTGAGCCCCCCATGCCATCCACAATTGTAGTGGATGTCATCCCTGAGAAGGAACTGGATAAAGCACTAGATGATCAACCGTTGAAGCAATGGACAAAGAAAGCTATTGGCAAGAGTCATATTGGGAGAAGGAAATATTGTAGCCAACCAACTAAAAAATTGCCTGCAGACTTTGTCTCACTTACATAAACAAGGAAACTAGTGGCTGATAAGAAGAAGAAAAATGTTATTCAGGTGGTTATTGTGAGAAGCAATGAAGAAACAGAAAATCCGCCATCTAATGAAGTGTAGTACCAAGAGTCTGGTGATAGTAGTTCTCCGTCGTCCGATGATGGTGCTGATGGTGGGATAGCTCATGATGCAGCATAAGACCAACAAAACACAGTCAACCATTGAAATTCACTTGCGAAAAAACTTTCACGCATGCTACCCAGGATGAACCATAGTTGTCGTACTTCAAGAATAATCCATAAGACCTGCACGAAGGCTACCAACAACATCATTCTCGACCACAAGACTCTTCTTCCTATGAATCCCATGCTAGCTCAAGGTCTATTCAGACTTATGGACGTCGAGATACCAACCTATTATCTCCTAGTAATGATTCTCATTCATTAGACATTTCTTCTCATCCTACTTACCATTACGGAAATCAAGCTAGTGCAACAATTGTTTACCAGTGGGTGGAACCTGCATATTACCAACAAATTTATAATCATTGGGTAGAATATGTCCATCAAACATACACTTGGGATCAATACAAAACCCACCTAGCTCCATTTGAAGGACATGTACTCATTGATAACAATGAATACATTACACAACCTTTGCATTTCTCGACAATGTATTGGTATGAATTGCTACTCCATTATTGTGGTCGAATTCGAGTAGGCTGGTCGAAATCGAGTAGGTGGTCAAATTCGAGTAGGTGGTCGAAATCGAGTAGACTGGTCGAAATCGACAAGGTGGTCGAATTCGAGTAGCTAGTCGAAATCGAGTAGGCTGATCGAAAAGTTGACTGGATTGATTTTCATAGGTTTCTACTTTGACTGAGCTATTAAAATTAGCAAATCAATTCCTAAAAATTTAAAATTAATCGGTTACTGGGATGACCTAGTACCCATATAAATTTTCAAACCTTGTTGTTCATGTTTTATTTGCTTATTTTAAATTCGAAACCACAAAGCTAAATAGAACTTGGTTTGAATTTTCTCAAAGGTGAATGAAGTTCTATAAATTTGGTAGAATTCATATTTATTCATGATAAATATTTTAGTATTTGAATAAATTATTTTACAGAGGTCTTTGTAAAGTCTTATTTATGTTTTTCTTTGGAGGAGTTGATTTATGTTCAAGTTTAATCTTTGTTTAAGATTCTCCAAGTGCAATAATGATGCAATGCTTCAAAAACAATATGAATGATAATGAGATGCATACTAATTATTATTAATTAACTTGGGGCTGTGACAAACCTCCCCCCTTACAAAGAATCTCGCCCCGAGATTCTGGTAGTTCAGAAATTAGACCGGAAGACTACAAGAGAAAGATACAATATCTGTTATCTTGATTTTCTTCAAAGATAGTGCTAAGATATTAAAGTTAAGGTTACAAAGCAATTATATATTCCTTTCCATTGCTTTGTTTAACCTTTCCTTTCTTGATTCGAAAGCACTTCAAACAGAAGTAAAAATATCAGGATATTCAGTTCACATCCGGTCTTCATGTTCCCAAGTCGGTTCATCTTCAGTATGGTTGCTCCGCTGAATTTTCACTAACTTGATGTTGCGATTTCTCATCTTGCGCTCCGCTTCTTCAAGAATGCAAATCGGGTGTTCCCAATAAGAAAGATCGGGTTGCAAGTCGAGTTCTTCCAACTCAGTTGCTTTGGTTGGGACTCGAAGGCACTTTTTCAATTGAGAGACATGAAAAATATTGTGCACCTCTGAAAGTGATGGTGGAAACTTCAATTGATATGCGAACGATCCTAGTTTCGCTAGAATTCGGTATGGACTGATGTAGCGAGGTGCCAACTTGCCCTTGATTTGAAAACGATGCACTCCTTTCATAGAGGTGACCTTAAGGTAAACATGATCGTTCACCTCAAAGCTCAACTCACGGCGACAATGGTAGGCATACGACTTTTGACGAGATTAAGCCGTCCGAAGTCGCTCACGGATCACACGAACTTGCTCTTCAGCATCCTCCACCAAGGTCGGACCATAGAATGGACTCTCCTCAGCCTTGGACCAGTTCAAGGGTGTCCTACAAGCTCTCCCATACAGTGCCTTGAAAGGTGACATTTGTATGCTCAATTGGGAGCTATTGTTGTAGGAGAACTCTGTAAACGGTAAGTATTTCTCCCAATTCTTGCTATAGGACAGCACATAAGCTCGGGGAAGGTCTTCTAAAATTTGGTTCACCCTCTCGGTTTGCCTATCTATTTGCGGGTGGTAAGCGGTGCTAAAAGATATGTTGGTCCCCAATGCTCGATGAAGGCATTTACAGAAGTAAGACGTAAACCGATAGCATCAATCTGAAATGATCACCTTTGATACACCGTGGAGACAAACGATCCTTGAGAGGTAAAGCTCCGCTAACTTGTCCCCGGTGTAGGTGGTCTTGACAGGAATGAAATGAGCGACCTTCGTCAAATGATCAACAATTACCCATATAGAATCGGACCCAGCTTGAGTCCTTGGAAGGCCGGTGATGAAGTCTATCCCGACTTCCTCCCACTTCCACTTGGGAATGGGCAGTGGTTGGAGAGTACCCGCTGGCTTCAAATGCGCAGCCTTGACTCTTTGGGAAGCATCGCACTCGGCAACATATCGCGCGATCTGCCGCTTCATGCGGCTCCACCGTAGCCGCTTCTTCAGATCTTGGTACATTTTTTACTCCCAGGGTGGATGGAGAATTGAGAGTTGTGAGCTTCCTAGAGGATCAACTCTCTCAATTTGTGAACCATAGGGTGCTTTGCGCATCCTCGGTGAAGCATTTGGCCTTGTCTTGCTTCATTTCTTTCCAGATTTGGGCCACCTCTAAATCGGTCTTCTAGGCCTCTCTAATCTTGTCCTCTAATGTGGATTTCGCATTTAGGACAGAAAGATACCCTTCTTCAATTATTTCCAGGTACAGACGTTGCAATGAAGTGCACAAACCTGCCGAAGTGGGTGTTACCGAGAAACAGTTGCATTGAGATATTCTGCTCAATGTGTCAACCACTACGTTGGCTTTCCCTGGGTGATAATGGAGTCCCATATCATAGTTCTTGATCAACTCAATCCATTTTCTTTGCCTCAGGTTCATGTTGGCTTGGGTAAAGATATATTTGAGGCTCTTATGATCAGTGTAGATCTTGCAACGATTACCGATAAGGTAATGTCGCCAAATCTTCAGAGCAAAGACTATAGCTGCTAGCTCCAAGTCATGCATGAGATAATTAGCTTTGTGAGGCCTCAATTGCCTCGATGCATACGCCACAACTCTGCGCTCTTGCATAAGCACACAACCGAGGCCATGGGAAGAAGCATCGCAGTAAATGTCGAAACTCTTTTGAATATCCGGCGGGATGAGTACCAGAGCTTTGGTCAGGTGCTCTTTCAAGATCTGAAAGCTTTCCTTGCATTCTCCTTCTTTAATAGCTGGGTCATCGGCCTCGTAGTTTTGGTGAAGTTCTTGATGAATCTGCGGTAATAGCCCACAAGTCTGAGAAATTGTGAATGTTAGTGACGCTCTTGGGTTGTCTCCTATCAAGTACATATTGCACTTTACTAGGATCAACAGCGACACCACCTTTAGATAGTACATGACCTAAGAAGCTAACTTCATGAAGCCAAAACTCGCACTTGCTGAATTTTGCATAGAGTTGATGTTAACAAAGTTTCTCCAACACAAGCCGCAAGTGCTGCTCATGTTCTTCATCGGACTTGGGGTAGATGAGGATGCCATCTATGAATACGATGACCAACTGGTCCAAGTACTCCATAAAAACCGAGTTCATGAGGTTCATGAAGTAGGCCAGTGCATTCGTCAAACCGAAGGACATGATAGTGTACTCATACAGAACGTAGCGAGTAGAGAATGTTGTCTTCGGTATGTCTTCAGCTATGATCTTAAACTGATGTTAGCGCAATCGCAAGTCAATCTTGGAGAATACTTGGGCTCTACTCAGTTAGTCAAACAAATCATCAATCTGCGGAAGCGGATACTTGTTCTTCACAGTGACTTCGTTTAACGGATGATAGTCAACACACATCTGCAAACTCTTGTCTTTCTTCTTGACGAATATAGTCGGGCATCCCCAAGGCGAGGATCTGGAACTAATAAATCCTTTATCTTGAAGCTCCTTGAGTTGCTCCTTTAATTCTACCAACTCATTGGGGGGCATCCGGTACGGTCATTTTGAAATTGGTGCAGTACCGGGTGCAAGCTCGATCACGAATTCAACTTTGCAATCTAGGGGCATGTCTGGGAGTTCTTCAGGGAATACATGTGGATATTTGCACACCACTGGAACCTTCTCCAATTCAAGAGTGGTACTAACTTCCAGGGAGTATAGATGAGAACTAACGACTTTTGGTGCAAAAAATGACTTGTTCGACACCTTCGCTTGTGACTGTAATTGACCTTTTTTAAGAACTTTTCCAATATGTTTCTTCATTTCAACTAACTCATCGGTTGGCATCCGATAAGGTCTCTTAGAAATCGGCGATGTTCCCATCACAAAATCAATGATAAACTCGATGTCCCGATCTGGCGACATTCTTGATAAATCTTCTGGAAAAACATTTGAATAGCCTCTAACAACAAGTACATTCTCTAAAGATGCAGCCTTCAGACTATTGATCACTAGGTGTCCATCATGTACTGTAGTGGCTAGAAATTTCACTTTCTTCCCATTTGTACCTTCAATTGTTACGGCTCTTCGGCCACAATTTATCACTGCTTTGTGCTTTGATAACCAATCCATACCAAGTATGACATCTAAAGTGTGGGTATCTTGGATAATGAGGTTGGCTAGAAACTCAACTCCAGAAATGAGTAACTTAGCTGTCGAACCCGGGAACGAAGGATCCCGAATTCTCTGTGTTCATACACTAGTCCAGGATTTCCAGTGTACACAGTCACAAAAATGTTATCACAATCATATCCAGCGTATTTATTGATAAGCATAGAGTTTATTACAATTTGGGCCTAAGGCCAAATAAAACATTAAGCGGAAGCAAAATATAATGGTAAGCCACACAATACGCCACAGGCAATCGTCTGGAGGTCGCTGCCTAAATGTCCAAGTCCTCACCCTCGGGATAGCAGTCTTCACCTGAATGTTGAATATTCAGCAAGAGTGAGCACTACAACTGTGCTCGCAAATTACACCCAATACAGAATTTAGAATGCATGCATAGATTAATCAAAGGAAGGTTATAAGGTTTATTTGCGTAAATCAGCCTTTTTGGTTTAAATATTTATACTAAGTTTCAAGGCACATTTTTATTCCATAGTTAAAATCAGATTTTATCATTTTATAGTGGATAACCTCCATATGAAACATGGTGAAGGATACCCTCCTATCACAAGGCTACCCGCCCATATTTACCACAAGGATTAACCATCCTCAAATCATGTCCAGAGTTATTTTAAAACCAAAAACAAATCTAACTTAGAGTGGCTTTGCTCAGCATGTCCATAACCGTGGACACGGCTATTCGAATAGATTTACACTCTGCGAGGGGTACAACTTTACCCACACGAGATAATTTGCAGTTATGTCGATAGCGACGCTTCCTTAGGCGTGTGACTAGGCAATTATCACAAGGCGTTTACAATGTTCTACCTCACTACTATTATGCCCGCTAAGGTTTCTCTTCCATTAGGCTAACCACCTTCCGAAAGACCCCTCTTGCGCCAAGTGGGAATTCTGTCTAACCGACACCCACACAACAAAAGTGGCACAAATAATAATGAGGTATCACAAATTAATAAGCTGATTACGCCCATCTGAGAACATGTGGTAGTACGATGGAGCTTTGCAAGATGCGGCTCAAAGACCGGTCCTTAATTTACTTGGGCAACTCTCATTAAAACCCTGGGCATCAATCCTACCCAGATTGATCCCGTGCATAAACCTGCACCCACCAACGGTCCAATTTTTGCCCAAGTACAAACCCTTTTTAAGTTTTGAATTTTTCAAATTCATTTGCAAAAGTCCACCTTGACAAAATCATGTCACAGGCTTTTTAACAATTTTTGCTATTTTGGCTAAATTCTCCCAAAATCAAATATTTGGTGTACTAAGCATTTGCTAAGCATATATTTATTTTTAAAAATTCATTTGACTAAGGTTACAAGGAATTGGTAATACAACATTCAAATGTGGCTATACAAAGGAATTGGAATAATTAAATATTTAAAACAGGAATTTAAAATAATTAAATACAATTATGCATGCAATAATAATTTAAAACAGGAATTAAATAATTTTAAATATTGGGGGCAAAATGGTCAATGGTGTAACTTGCCTTGTTCAAAATCTTGGTATTCTACTTCTTCAATAGGGTCAAACTCTCCGGAGTCGTCGAAATCTATACGCGAAAATAATCCAAATTCAAACAGAATTCAAAAGAACTCAAATAAATTCAAATGAAAATACAAATTAACTCCAAATTAAATAATTTTGGTTTAGTTAGCTAGATCTTGATTTTATACAAATTTAGAAATTTGAATCACCTAAATCGGAGTTTGTATGAAGAAATACGAGCTCCTGGAAGTTTAAAACCTAAATTAAATCCTAAAATCAGAATTTCCGAATTCCCGATTTAAATTTCTAAAGAAAAATCCAATTATTGCGCAAGCATGCATCAGCGGTACTATTCACAGAGACTGACATGTGGGCCCGAACAGTATGGACTGAGTCCACAGCGAGGCGCAAGTCCACGGTGGACTCGGCGACGCAATGATCTTGAAGGGGCTGGCTATTGGCTTACATTCTTGTTGCTGGCGACCACGCTGGCGCTGACTTGGCTGCCACGCACGCGAAAACGATGAGGTGGCGCTGAGGTGGCAGAGCCACGTTGGCGCCGGAGAGGGGAGGAGCACGGGAGCCGAGGGCACCGGCGAACGGCGGCGCGGTGGGCTCCGGTGAGGTGCGCAAAAGATTCAGGGGGAGACACTGAGGCGAATGCGCTACCTGGCGGCGGTGGAGAGTGGCCGGAAGGTCGTCGGCGGCGAGCGGGGCGCGAGGTTGATCGTTGGCGGTGGGGGTGCTCGGGGATCTCCAGGCGAAGACGAGGCGCGCACAAGGATCGCCGGAGGACGCTGAAGCTGGTGGTGCGGTCGATGTGGCCGGGGAGAGCTTGCTGTCGCCGGAATCGGAGAAGATGGAGCTTCGGCCGCTGACGGGGAAACTTCAATTGCCGGCGATTGAGAGCGAGCGAGGTTACGGGAGGCGGGGGAATGAGTTGCGGGAAAGAATGCGCAGCCGGGCGCTTTATAGCGAGGGAGGGAGATGGAAGTCGTGGCGGCGATAATGGCGGCGGCGACGGCGCGGAGCATGCTCGGGCGTTAAGGAGTAAAGGCGGGAATGAGCGCGGTGGTAGCAGGCGGCGTGAGCAGCGCGCAAATGCGGGAGTAATGGGGAGGAATCACGGAATTGAAGAACTCCCGAGGTGCGGCAATGGCGGAAGCGGCAGTCGCGCGAGGAAGAAGGCGGGAAGGAGGCGGCGGTTGTGGAGCCACTTTGTCGGCGAGGCGAGAGAGAGGAGAGAGGCGCGGGATGGATTGGTGTCACCGTCCGATTTGATCGGACGGCCAGCGTTACTCGTGAGGGAGAAATGGGCGAGGCAGCGCACGATCTTTGGTTTCGGCCCGAGATCGTTGCAAATGGATTTTAAAATTTTTCAATTGATTTAATTCGAGAAATTCAAATAGGCTTTAGAAAAATAGTAAATGAAGTCCAAAAATTTTGAGAAAATTCACGAAATTCTATGAGGCATTACGGACTTAAATAAAATAATTCCAACTTTTAGTTGGTAATAGATTTTGCACATAAATTATTTTAGCTTTAAGACACTTTAGGGAAAAGTTTTTTTTTTTAATTTCCAGAAAATCCACAAAAATTAATAAAGTCTTATTTTTAAGCGAAATTGAAATTTTGGGTGTTACAAACCTACCCCTTAAAGGGAATCTCGACCAGAGATTGGACTTAGTCGACAAAAAGGTAGGGATACTCGGCTCTCAAAACTTCTTCTCGCTCCCGGTAGCTTCTTCTTACGAATGATTGCTCCACTTGAACCTTACAAGAGCGAATGACTTTGCTTACGGTGACGCGTTACGCCACATCGAGAATCTTGATTGGTTGCTCCACATAGGTAAGATCTTCACAAGATCGATGCTCTCAGCGGTGTTTCTTCTTGGTACTCTGAGACATTTCTTTAAGCGGGATACATGGAAGACATTGTGAGCAGTGTGAGATCTTTGGTAGTTCCAAGCGAAAAGCAACTTCACCTCTCTTTGCCAAAATCCTATAGGGTCAGACAAATCAGGTGCGAGTTTTCCCTTAGTCTCGAAATCTCTTCACTCCTCGAGTGGAGTTACCCTGAGATAGACAAAATCTCCCATCTCGAAGGATAGTTCTCTCAAGCGATTATCGGCATAACTCTTTGTCGGGTTTGAGCTACTTTAGACGTTCTCTTATTGCTTTTACCTTATTTTCACTTCTTTTATCAATGCAGTCAGAAGAATTGGTGTTCTCCTACTTGATCCCAAAGGAGAGGGTTCTACACTTTCTACCATACAATGCTTGAATGGCGACATCTGTAGGCTAGCTTGGAAAGTCGTTGTTGTAAGAAAATTCTGCATAGGGTAAATTCTTATCCCGCTTCTTAGTAATCTATAGCACAAGCTCGAAGCATATCCTCTAGGACTGATTTACGTTCGGTCGGCCATCTGTTTGGGGATGATATCTTTGTCTTTGAAGTTGAGTCCAGTTCCCAAAGCTTCATGTAGACTCGCCAAAATTTTGAAGTGAAGCTGCGAACCTCCATCGGACACAATTTTCTTGGGTATACCATGTAGACAAGCGATCTGGCCATGTACAATTCTGCTAACTTATTGCTTCGTAAGTTGTCTTATTTGGAATAAAATGAGCCACTTTTGTTAATCGGTCAATTATTACCCAAATGGAATCACAACTGATTGGGTCCTAGGTAGTCCGTGATAAAATCCATACCAATCTCCTCCCATTTCCACTCGGGAATTGGTAATGGTTGTAACAATCCAAAGAGTCTCGATGTTACGACTTAACACGACATACATCTGGCGTGCAACAAACTCGCGATCTCTCTCTTCATACTAACCCACCAATACTTTTCCTTGGATCTGGTACATCTTGGTACTCCGGGATGGATAGAGTAAGGTGATTCATGAGCTTCTTTCGAATCGGTTATGCAGTTTCATGATGTTTAGGTATCTGATCGGTTGCCAAACCATACTGTGCCTTGCTCGTCTTCACAAAATCCTTGGGCTTTGCCTCTTCTCATGTTCTTCATGATTTCTTTGATGTCTTCGTCTTCTAATTGTTTTTCTCGATCGACCTTGTATGGTTGGTTGGACTTCCCTTGTGTTGATCTGACCTTGATTGACAATTTCAGTTCGGATGCTTTAATTCTTCATACAATTCTGGTTGTTTTTCTTGAACTAACATCGTGTTGCAGTATGCCTTCCTACTCGTGAGCATCCGCTACCACGTTAGCTTTACCCGGTGATAATGAATTCCAAGGTCATAATCCTTTATCGGCTCTAACCATCTTCTTTGCACGAGATTAAGATCGATTGGGTGAAGATATATTTTGACTCTTATGATCTGTGAAAATCTCGTGGTTACCAATGAGATAATGCCGCTTGATTTTGAGCATGCACAATTGCCGCTAACTCTAGATCATGAGTTGGATAATTTCCTTCATGTGGCCTTAGCGGCGAGATGCATAAGCCACGACCTTTCCTTCTGCATGATCAACACATCCTAGCCCTGGCGGGATGCGTCCTGTAAAACTTCAAAATCCTTACGTATATCTGGTAGGACTAGCACGGGTGCAGAGACTAATCTTTTCTTCAGCTCTTGAAAACTATGTTCACAAGCACTTGTCCATTCAAATTTCTTTTCCTTCTTCAGAAGTTGAGTCATGGGTTTGGCGATCTTGGAGAAACTTTCAATGAATCTGCGGTAATATCCACTAATCAGAAAACTTCTCATACAGTGACAGACTTGGGTTGCTTCCAATCCATTCTGACTTCAACCTTTGAGGGTCTCATGCAACTCCTCCTGGCGACACAATGTGTCCAAGAAAAGCCACTTGGTGAGCCAAAATTCACTTTTCTTGAGTTTGGCATAAAGTTGGTGTTCTCGGAGTTTGTCCAAAATAATTACGAGATGTTTTTCATGCTCTTCCACATCTCTTGAGTAGATGAGAATATCATCTATGAATACCACCACAAACTTATCCAAGAATTCCATGAACACTTTGTTCATCATATTCATGAAATAAGCAGGGGCATTTGTTAGTCCAAATGACATCACTGTGAACTCGCATAATCCATATCCGGTGGTGAAGGTGTCTTGAATATCTTACAGTCCGATTTTTAGCGATGGTAGCGACCTTAAATCAATCTTGGAGAAAATCTGGCTCCTTTAAGTTGATCAAACAGATCATCTATCCTAGGTAACGGGTACTTATTTTTGATTGTTACCTCGTTGAGTGATCTATAATCCACACACATTCTCATACTATTGTCTTTCTTTTTGACAAATAGTACTGGAGCTCCCCAAGGGGATGTACTTGGTTGAATGTAACCTTTACTTTGCAATTCTTCGATCTGCTTCTTCAACTCTGCTAGATCATTTGCCGGCATTCTATAAGGTCGCTTCGAAATTGGAGCAGTCCCTGGGACTAAGTCAATTAAGAACATTATGTCCCGGTCTGTTGGCATACCAGGTAAATCCTCCAGAAAAACATCTGGATATTCTTGTACCACGGGTATATCTTCCAGTTTTACTTCCTTTAAACTGGTCAAGATAGGACTTCTTCCCGTAGAAGTCTTGGGTCGGAACTCTACTGAAATCCCTTGTTCATTGGTGAGGTTGATAGATCTACTAGCACAATCTATTCTGCCTTGATTTTTGGCAAGCCAGTCCATTCCAAGAATTACGTCCAATCCTTGCGAACGTAAGACTATTAAGTTTGCCGAGAAAGTTACTCCAGAGATTTCCAAGGTAAAGTTTGGACAAAAGAAACTAGCTCTCATTTCTGAGCCCGGGGAATGAATTATCATGGGATTAACTAAGGGGGAGGTAGATAACCCATACTTTTCCACAAACTTATTTGACACAAAAGAATGTGAAGCTCCGGAATCAAATAAAGCGATCTTTGGTACTCGGTTGACAAGGAACATACCAAGAACAACATCCGTGCTTTGCATAGGCTTCCTCTGCGGTGACATGATTCACACGTCCCTTCATGAACTGACCAGCTGGTCTTGAGGGACCGCCGGAGACTGAAGCTCCGGAAGTTGGCTTGGCAGGGGTGGCAGTCTGCTGCTTCTTGGGACACTTATTTGCATAGTGACCCAGCTCGTTGCAGTGAAAGCAAGTGATTCCTGCTGTGGAAATAGCTGGCTTCTGCTGGAATTGACCTCCAGATGAAGTACTACGGAATCCGGGAGTATTTGGGCGTGAACCTGGGGTTGGAACTCTTGGTGTAGTAGACTGGAATCTTCCACGCTGAGGTGGCTGAGACTGAGTGAAACGAGGTTTAGGCAGTCCTCCTGAGTTAAACTTCTGAGCGGCCATTCTCCGCTTACGGTTCTCCATTTCTTGATGTTTGCCTTCCTGACGTATGGCCTTATTTACCAACTGCTGAAAGTCGGTAAAATCCTGAGAAATCAAACGAACAGAGAGTTCGTCGTTCAACCCTTCCAGAAATCGTTCTTGCCTGTCTTCATCTCTGGCTACATCCTCGGGGGCATAGCGAGCAAGTTGGTTGAACTTATGCAGATACTCGCCGACTGAACGGTTTCCTTGACGAAGAGAGCGAAACTCCTTCTTCTTCAAAGTAATCATGCCAGATGGAATGTGAGATCGGCGAAAAGCTTGCACGAACCCATCCCAAGTGATTTCTTGGGCATTAGCATGGGACATGCTGAAGTTATCCCACCATTCTGATGCGGGACCATTCAACTGATGAGAGGCAAACAAAACTCTCTCACGATCTGTGCACTGAGCAATATCCAGTTTCTTACCAATAGCCCTGAGCCAATCATCTGCGTCCATGGGTTCCGTGCTACTAGAAAACGTTGGTGGACGCATCCTCATGAACTCTGACAAAGTTACTCTTGCGGGAGGTGGAGGAGCATGATGGGCTACTGACGCTTGAGTATTCTGGTTGCTGTGGAGAGACTGGGCTAGCAATTCAATCAGATGAGTCTGATTGGCCATCATTTGGCGCCGATCGGGCTTGATTGGAGGAGGTGGTGGTCGCTGTAATGGATTTTCTTGATAATCAGCATTCTCATTTCCTTGCCCTCTGGCACTGACACTTCCGGTGCGAGTGGTCACCATCTGGTGGACTCTTCACAGATTAGACAAGAGAGACAGGAATTTCTAAAGGTATAGGTCTATAATAGCCCCAAAATCAACAAACGCAAGGCAAGAACACATCGTCAAAATAATTTATTTTTATTTTATTAATTCATTATGGCTACTACAAAGGTATTGTAGCTCATAATTCGCAACTAAAGGGAAATTTAAGGTCAAATCTATGGTGTTACTGGGGTATAATCTGGCTCACTAGAACTAGCCTCGCCTTCCTTGTAACAGGCCAATTCTTTTTCTGCAGATCTTCAACTTTTCTTACCGTCTTGTAATTTCACTTGTATGAGAGACAGTTCATCTAGTGTATTCCCGTAGGCATAATCCATGGCTCTGGCCAGATCCACCTGATGCGTGAGATCGGGACAGTCTTCATCTCTAGTTGAGCGGAAAGCACTGTCATGCCGGGTTGGGATGTGCATTGGGTAATAGTGGAACCCAATGCCGTTGAGGCGGTGATCGTAGATGTAGCGAAGTCGGCGGGTGGCTTCCCTGGCTGCATCCTGGATGCCTTCGGCGAAGGTGTCTCGTCGTATTAGGGCATCGAAGATGTGAAAGTCTGTGTTCGGCGATAGATTGGAGTAGAGGATCACCTCTACTCTCCACCGTTCCTGATTTCCCACCTTATACTTGTATCCTTGATACGTCGGTCTTTCTTCAAAGTCCAAGTGCTGCATCATCTTCCAGAGAACGGCGGCCCAATGACCAGCAAAAACACCATGGAAAATGGCATTCGGAACTTCAACCATCTACAATTTTTGAGAAGGAGATGAGTTAGTAAATAATTTTTCAAGAGAATAGTTGAGGAATGACTCCAGAAGACCAAGTTATTTTTAATTTTCAAAATAAATCCTTAAGGGTCTGATTTCCTTCTAGGTCACGACCTACGATCGATATGGCTCGATACCACTTTTGTCGAACCGGGAACGAAGGATCCCGAATTCTCTGTGTTCATACACTAGTCCAGATTTCCGGTGTACAAATCACAAAAATGTTATCACAAACATATCCAAATGATTTATTAATAAGCATATAGTTTATTACAATTTGGGCACGAGGCCAAATAAAACATTAAGCGGAAGCAAAATATAATGGTAAGCCACACGATACGCCACAGGCAATCGTCTGGAGGTTGCTGCCTAAACGTCCAAGTCCTCACCCTCGGGATAGCAGTCTTCACCTGAATGTTGAATATTCAGCAAGAGTGAGCACTACAACTGTGCTCGCAAATTACACCCAATCTGTAATTTAGAATGCATGCATAGATTAATCAAAGGGAGGTTATAGGGTTTATTTGCATAAATCATCATTTTTGGTTTAAATAGTTATACTAAGTTTCAAGGCACATTTTCATTTCATAACTAAAATCAGATTTAAAATTTATCATTTTATAGTGGATAACCTCCATATGAAACATGGTGAAGGATACCCTCCTATCACAAGGCTACTCGCCCAAATTTACCACAAGGATTATCCATCCTCAAATCATGCCCAAAGTTATTTTAAAACCAAAAACAAATCTAACTTAGAGTGGCTTTGCTCAGCATGTCCATAACTGTGGACACGGCTATTCGAATAGATTTACACTCTGCAGAGGGGTACAACTTTACGCACACGAGATAATTTGCCCGTTATGTCGGCCAACGCACGCTTCCTTAGGCGTGTGACTAGGCAATTATCACAAGGCGTTTACAATGTTCTACCTCACTACTATTATGCCCGCTAAGGCTTCTCTTCCATTAGGCTAACCACCTTCCGAAAGACCCCTCTTGCGCCAAGTGGGAATTCTGTCTAACCGACACCCACACAACAAAAGTGGCACAAATAATAATGAGGTATTACAAATTAATAAGCCTGATTCTGCCCATACAGAACATGTGGTAGTACGATGGAGCTTTGCAAGATGCGGCTCAAAGACCGGTCCTTAATTTACTTGGGCAACTCTCATTAAAACCCTGGGTATCAATCCTACCCAGATTGATCCCGTGCATAAACCTGCACCCACCAACGGTCCAATTTTTGCCCAAGTACAAACCCTTTTTAAGTTTTGAATTTTTCAAATTCATTTGCAAAAGTCCACCTTGACAAAATCATGTCACAGGCTTTTTAACAATTTTTGCTATTTTGGCTAAATTCTCCCAAAATCAAATATTTGGTGTACTAAGCATTTGCTAAGCATATATTTATTTTTAAAAATTCATTTGACTAAGGTGACAAGGAATTGGTAATACAACATTCAAATGTGGCTATACAAAGGAATTGGAATAATTAAATATTTAAAACAGGAATTTAAAATAATTAAATACAATTATGCGTGCAATAATAATTTAAAACAGGAATTAAATAATTTTAAATATTGGGGGCAAAATGGTCAATGGTGTAACTTGCCTTGTTCAAAATCTTGGTATTCTACTTCTTCAATAGGGTCAAGCTCTCTGAGTCGCCAAATCTATCTGTAAAATAATCCAAATTCAAACAAAATTCAAAAGACCTCAAATAAATTCAAATGAAAATACAAATTAACTCCAAATTAAATAATTTTGGTTTAGTTAGCTAGATCTTGATTTTATACAAATTTAGAAATTTGAATCACCTAAATCGGAGTTTGTATGAAGAAATACGAGCTCCTGGAAGTTTAAAACCTAAATTAAATCCTAAAATCAGAATTTCCGAATTCCCGATTTAAATTTCTAAAGAAAAATCCAATTATTGCGCAAGCATGCGTCGTGATCATCATTCACAGAGATCGACATGTGGGCCCGAACAGATGGATCGAGTCCACAATGAGGCGCAAGTCTACGGTGGACTCGGCACAAGACGCAATGAAAGAAGTGGTGGGCGGGCCAAGGTATGTATTCTTATAGGCGACCACGCTGGGCCGACTTGGCCGCCACGCATGCAGCGATGAGGTGGCGAGGTGGCGAGCCACGTTGGCGCCGGAGAGGGGAGGAGCACGGGAGCCGAGGGCACCGGGGAACGGCGGCGCGGTGGGCTCCGGTGAGGTACGTGTCGGACCCGGGAGTAACACCCCAGAATCCTCTGTGCATTTCTGAACTAGTCCCATGATCAGTAGCTAGTTCACACAGTAAACAGATATGGTAACATCCATAAATCGCACAACTTTATTAATAAATATTTTCTTGATAGTTCCAGGTCTTGTGGTCTTGAACGTAAGGGTTAATAATCGTGCTGACCATCTATAGAAATTTTTCAAGGGCAAGAGGATCCATTTAACATTACAAAATGGTGATGAGAGAGTTAGGTAAGAAAGAATATAATGAAGGAACTAAAGATAGATAGATGACCAAGATGAGAAGAGAACACATTATTTTTCTTGTTATATAAAATAAGTTTTGAAGTATTCAACTAACGTCCATTCTAACTAGGTCACGACCTACAGTCGACATGGCTCTGATACCATTTACATCGGACCGGGAGTAACACCCGTAATCCTCTGTGCATTTCTGAACTAGTCCCATGATCAGTAGCTAGTTCACACAGTAAACAGATATGGTAACATCCATAAATCGCACAACTTTATTAATAAATATCAGAGTTGATTACAAGAAAGGCTTACAAGCCAACAATAAACAAACACAGCGGAAGACGAAGAAGTAGTGGAGTCCAGCTGATCTGCCACAGGCAATCGACTGGGGTAGCGGCCTAGTCGTCGAGATCCGAAGTCCTTCTCCTCTGAAATTTATTTGCATGAAGCAAGGGTGAGCACA